>BPTQ01000001.1:192819347-193078421 GCA_019973895.1 Chrysanthemum seticuspe | reverse complement strand
TTTTAGAACTTAAGAATATACAACAGCGTGGGGAAACTCCCCCACACTAGGGTGATAGAAAGGGGATAAGAAGACAGAAATATGGATGAAAATCCATATGATGTGTGCTACTATTTTTGATTCCCGAGTCACTAGCTTGACTCGATCCCCGCATTCATTGGTTCATGGGGAATGTTTGTAAATCCGGGACAACCACAGATGGAATGTCCTCTCCAAAGTAATGCTTTAATCGATGACCATTCACTTTAAAATTAGGACCATCAGGTTGAGATAACTCAATGGTATCATAAGGATAAACCTTAGTAATGGTAAATGGACCAGACCAGCGGGACTTAAGCTTTCCCGAGAAAATCTTCAATCTAGAGTTGAAAAGAAGGACTCGATCACCAACGTTGAAAACGCGGTTCTTGATTTTAGAGTCATGAATCTTCTTTGTCTTTTGCTTGTAGATCAAAGAGTTCTCATAAGCTTGATCACGAAGTTCATTTAGTTCATTCATTTGAACTTTTCTGTGATCACCGGCTGTCTGTATATCGAAGTTTGCATGTTTTAAGGCCCAGTAAGCCTTGTGCTCTAGTTCAATCGGAAGATGACATGCTTTTCCGTACACCAGCTTGTATGGAGTACACCCAATTGGTGTTTTGTAAGCTGTACGAAAAGCCCAGAGTGCGTCATCGAGTTTATCCGACCAGGATGCACGATTTTCACCTACTGTCCTTTCAAGTATTCTTTTAATACCACGATTTGAAACTTCCACCTGCCCACTTGTTTGGGGGTGGTATGCAGTAGATAGACGGTGGGTAACACCATACTTTTGCATGACACGATCAAATTGGTCATTACAAAAATGTGTACCACGATCACTGATTATTGCACGAGGAGTTCCAAATCTGGCAAAGAGAGCTTTCAAAAATTTCACAACTACTCGGGCATCATTGGTGGGTAAAGCTTTTGCTTCAACCCATTTCGACAGATAGTCAACAGCCACGAGTATGTACTTGTTACCACGAGACGAAGGAAATGGCCCCATAAAATCAATACCCCAGATGTCAAATATCTCACAAACTTGAATGGCATTTTGTGGCATTTCATTCCTTTGAGATATATTTCCATGACGCTGACAAGCGTCACAGGTTTTGACATAATCGTGGGCATCTTTATAGATTGTGGGCCAATAGAACCCGGAATCAAACACCTTTTTGGCGGTGTAATTTGGACTATGATGGCCCCCGGTGGGTCCAGCATGGCAAGCTTTGAGAATGTCAAGAGCTTCTTGTCCATAAACACACCGTCGGATGACTTGATCCGCACAGATTTTGAATAAGAAAGGGTCGTCCCAGAAATAGTGTTTCACATCCTTGAAGAATTTATTCTTCTGCTGGGTCGTCATCCCTTTCACAATGAAGTTACCCGCATGGTAATTTGCAAAGTCCGCAAACCATGGGGTAGAAGAGTTTCCACGAAAAGAAACCGCATTGAGTGTCTCGAGAGGAAATGTTTCATTTATTTCCTTTTTCTCGAAAACATCTTGGTGAGGGTTTTCTAATCTGGACAGATGATCAGCAGCCAGGTTCTCAGCTCCTTTTTTATCACGTATGATAATATCAAATTCTTGAAGGAGGAGAACCCAACGAAGCAATCTCGGCTTTGCATCTTGTTTTGCAAAGAGATATTTTAGAGCCGAGTGATCCGTATACACTACACATTTGGTCAAGATTAAATACGGCCGAAACTTTTCAAATGCATACACCACGGCTAATAGCTCTTTTTCTGTGGTGGTGTAATGAGTTTGAGCTTCAGTCATAGTCTTACTTGCGTAGTGAATAGGCTGAAAATGCTTGTTTCTTCGTTGCCCTAAGACTGCGCCGATAGCAAAATCACTTGCATCGCACATGAGTTCAAAAGGCAAATCCCAGTCGGGAGCAACGAGAATGGGTGCCTCAGTAAGCTTTTTCTTCAATGTTTCAAAAGCTACGATGCACTCGGGTGAGAAGATAAAAGGAGCATCCTTTTCAAGAAGATGGGTCATAGGCCGGGCGATTTTGGAAAAATCTTGAATGAATCTACGATAGAAACCGGCATGACCTAAAAAACTCCTAATACCTTTGACGGTAGTAGGATGAGGCAATTTAGCAATAACATCGACTTTTGCTCTATCTACCTCAATCCCATTCTTGGAAATCTTATGGCCAAGGACTATGCCTTCTTTGACCATAAAGTGACTTTTCTCCCAGTTTAGACAAAGATTGGTGTCTTCACACCGTTTGAGCATTTTATCTAGATGGGAGAGACATGTTTGAAACGAATCCCCAATGACCGAGAAGTCATCCATAAACACCTCCATTGTTTCCCCAATCATGTCGTGGAAAATGGCCATCATACATCGTTGGAACGTGCCAGGAGCATTACATAAGCCAAAAGGCATACGTCTATAGGCAAAAGTTCCGTATGGGCAGGTGAATGTGGTTTTATCTTGATCCTTTGGATCAATGGGAATCTGAAAGTACCCCGAGAAACCATCAAGGAACAATAGTATTCATTCCCTGCTAATCTCTCAAGCATCTGGTCCATAAAGGGTAGAGGAAAATGGTCTTTACGGGTAGCGTCATTCAACTTACGATAGTCTATGCACACACGCCATCCCGTAACCAGACGAGTTGGAATTAACTCGTTATCTTCATTTGTGATAACAGTTATGCCACCCTTTTTCGGAACACAATGAATTGGGCTAACCCAAGGACTATCCGAGATTGGGTAAATTAATCCTGCATCAAGAAGTTTGATAACCTCTTGTTTGATAACATCATGGATTTTTGGATTTACTCTTCTCTGATGTTGAACTGCGGGCTTAAAGTCATCCTCCATCAAGATTTTATGAGTACAAAACTCAGGGTTGATACCCTTAATGTCGGAGAGTTTCCAAGCAATTGCTTGCTTGTGTGACTTCAAGATTTTTATGAGAGCAGCTTTTTCATCTTTACTCAAATCTCTAGCAATAATGACTGGTAATTTATCATCACCTTCAAGAAATGCATACTCGAGATGAGGTGGTAAGTCCTTAAGCTCAACCTCAGGAAATTCTTCAGTTTTCTCAACTGACTTGACTTCCTTGTTATGAAGTTTGATGGAAGGGAGAGGAGAAGAAATGTCATGATTTAACAATTTCTCAAGAAGAAAATCTCCCTCCAGATTAATCTCATTTTGATTAATCTCATCAGGAATTGAATCACTAGAGTGAGGGGTGGATGATGGATCATCATTAAGCAACTTCTTAATGAGAAGTATGTCTCCCTCAATGTCAATTGGAGCGTGATCAATTTCCCATGGAACAGAATCACTGGATAAGTATGCTTCAATCTCTTCTAAGATGAAGTCACTTTCCTCAAATGGGGTGATAGAAGGAGTAGAATTGGCGATGATAGGTTGAGATGAATGAGTGAGATTATCACTCGAAGAATTATGATCATAACCAAGAACTTCTTGCGAGTACTCTTCAGAAGCAACATCAATGATATCTATTCGGTTAACCGATTCAGAATCATAATTTGCGGAGTACCTCGAAGTTTGATCAAGGTTAAAAGTGACAGCTTCATTACCAACACGTAATGTGATTTCTTGCTCAAATACATCTATGAGAGCACGGCCCGTTCTCAGGAATCCTCGACCAACAATGAGAGGAACCCGATGATCGGCATCAAAATCAACAACCACGAAGTCAGCTGGGAAATGGAACTTTCCTACTTTCACAAATACGTCCTCGGCAATGCCAAGAGGACGGGATATTGTACGATCTGCAAGCTCGAGAGTCATGCATGTAGGAGTAAGTTCCGGAAGAGAAAGTTTCTTCCACACTGAATATGGCATAAGATTAATGCTTGCACCAAGATCTGCTAGGGCAAAGCATTCAACCATTCCTGGGAATACACAAGGTAAGAGAAATTTCCCAGGATCTCCAAGCTTTTCTGGAAGCTTTTTCAGGATAACTGCAGAGCAGTTCTCGTTAAGAGGAGTCTTAGCCATTTCAAACAGCTTTTCCTTATTGCTTAACATGTGTTTGAGAGTTGATGCAAACTTGGGCATCAGCATGATAGCATCTGCAAAGCTTATGTCAAAATGTAACTCTTGGAAAATTTGGAAAAATTTGTCCATTTGATGACTAGCTTTTTCACGGAGCTTTTGCTCATTCAAACGTGATGGATATGGAATAGAAGATTTGGATTTGATATTTTCAACGGGAGCTACAGGTGGTTCAAAAACAACTCCTGGATTAGACTTGGGTTTCTGGACAACTTGAGGATGGACTACCGAAGGTAGGACTTGTGCGGTATTACTTGGGCTAGAATAATGCACCTTGTCCGTTGTTTCCTTGGTAACTTGACTCATTGCCACAGGAGGAGGGGGCATTGGAGTCGTAGGTCCATTGTGAGTCAGAGGTTCACTTTCCACTACCTTTGGAAGAGAAGAAGAAGAGGTAGTAGGAATAGCGGGTCCATTGTATGAAACACCACTTCTGGTCGTGATCGCCTTAGCATCGCCCCTCGGGTTAGCGATCGTGTTGCTCGGTAAAGTACCTGAGCCCGAGGGTCGATCATTTAAAGACTTCTTCAGATCAGCGATCTGACTGACCAACAATCTGTTCATCTCATCTTGGGATTTCATGAACTGCTTCAGTAACTCATCAGATGATGGTCCTGGAGGAGTAATGATGGGAGGTGGATTAGGAGGGAAATTTTGAGGTCGAATGTTTTGATTATGACCTTGTTGTTGTAAATTCCCTTGATTAGGATTCACATTCCCATGAAATTGATTCCCTCGATTGAAATTGTTTTGATGAAGGTTCCCTTGTTGTTGGAAACCTTGATTGGGTCCAGGATAGAAATTACCTTGGTTTTGATAACCTTGGTTCATTCTAGGTTGATTCTGATTCCGGTTAGGATTCTGGTTAAAACCGGGTGGTGCCTGATAAGTGCTAGCACGGTAGTTTGGTTCATTCTGAGGACGGTATTGATTACCTCCTTGATTTGAAGTACCGGCTATAGCATTTGCTTCAAACGGACTACCATCAGTGGCAGTACAGTTGTAGTATGCATGAGGACCACCACAAGTGACACAAACTTCAACTTTCTTCACTTCACCATGTGATGGTGTCTGAGTGAATGTGACTTTCTTTTGGTTAGCAAGAACCAAAGCCTGAACAATGTCCGTGAGTTTATCAATCTTAGCATCGGTGCTAGATGTACTCACAGGAGATGAAGTAGAAGGTCCAGCATTATACTGATTCTGATATGTCTTAGTGCGGAAAGAGCGGACCTGGGACTTGTTTTCAATGATTTGTAAGGCTTCTTTGGTGGTTTTGCTAAGGAAATTACCTCCTGCGGAGGCATTCAGAGAGTCTTGGTCAGCTGGTCTCAGACCATTATAGAAAGTATCCATTTGCATTAACTCGGTAAAACCATGATGTGGACACTTGCGGAGCAATTCTTTGTAACGATCCCATGCCTCCCCGAATGATTCATCAAATCTCTGAGAAAATTTCATTATCTCATTCTTAAGACTTGTGGTTCGAGATGGAGGATAGAACTCGTTAACAAACTTGGTAACTAGATCTTCCCATGTCTCTATAGAACGAGGGGGTTGTTTCTCAAGCCAATTCCGGGCTTGTCCCTCTAGAGAAAATGGGAACAGAAGAAGCTTGATAGCATCGTGTGGGACATTCTTGTACTTGATGGTCGATGCAATTTTATTGAACCATCGAATGTGTGCATGAGGATCATCCCGCTCAAAACCGTAGAATTGGCTTTGGGTTACTAGATTAAGCAACCCGGTCTTGAGCTCGAAGGTATCAGCCACAATGGCTGGGACAACAATGGCATCTCCGTAACCCTCGATGGGTGCTTGGAGAAGCTCATTCATGGGTTTGTCTTCTGCCATTTCGACAGGTGGTGGTGGTGGTAGACGTTCCTCAGTCACGGCTGAAGGAGCTGAACGTCCTCTACGTCTGCGAGGAATGTTTCCAAGTTCGGAAAGTGGACTTGTAGAACTGGAAGAACGAGTGCGCATGCACTAAGTATAAAAATCAATTTCCAAAACAAATGAGGCAAAACACAAGTGAACTTAACCAATAATCACAAACGAAATGGCTTCTTTGAAAAAAGTACACCAAATCACAAGTGACACAAAGGCAAGTTTTAAATCTGATGTTCGGGAACTTATTAATGGTCGCACCCCCAGTTAGGTAGTGCACTGCCTTGATTTGCGGTGGTTGATTTTTATGTAGATATTAAGTACCACTGAAAAGACGTAGGTAATGATTTGTGCTGATGGGGTTTAAAAACTTTTGGAAAATATTTTTGGTATCGTCCCGTCTAACCAAATCGTATCTCTTTAAGAATCACCTTAAAAGAAACACAAGACAGAAAACGTTACGATTGTTTTGTTGTTTTATATTGTTTTTGGGTTTTTAACACTTTAGGAAAAGCGTTAATGAACTTTTTGGGTTATATTAACTTTACAGAAAACTTTTTACAAACTGTGGTATATGTGCAAGTACGGGTCTGAAAATGCTAGAAACACGCTTACAGCCTCCCCGGCAGCGGCGCCAAAATTTGATTGGTGCTAAACAGTCAAGTCTAATAGACTAAAAACTGCTCAAACACTAATGCAATTAAGATCAGAGGAATATAGGGAATTCCTGGGTCGTTAAGTCCCACGGAGGATGAATTGGTGTTAAAACACTTAATCAGATGGTAGAATGATCACTAAGGATAGCGATCAGTAAGGTTTTCGATGGAAAATTATACCTAAAGAGAAAATCTACAAATTAAAGCGACTTAAATGCAAATTAAAAGAAATAAAAGATAAAATCTATTAAATAAACGCTATCACTATTTTTAAAGGCGATGAACGTTTAAAACCTAAAACTTAAAACTTACGTTTAAAATAAAATTACGTCCACGTACAAAATAAAAAGTGAGTTTTAAAGAAATAAAAGAGCTACAAATATGAAAATGGTATTTTTACAATCCTAATAATAAAAGAAAATTATTAGAAAAAGAAAATTATTTTTACAACTATTTATTTAATTATTATTAATTAAAAACTATTTATTAAGTATTTAAATTGTACTAAAATACAAGAAAATACAAAATTAACCTAGAAAAATGAAATTATAACTTGGAAAAATCTAAAATATGATAAAACTTATTTTAAAACTAAAAATATATTTTTTAGACTTATTATGTATTTATTATTAATTTAAAACTATTTAAAACTAATAAAAATGCTAAAAAATACTTTTTAAACTAAGAAAATTATGGAAAAATACTTTTTATTACTTTTATATTTATCTTAACCTAAGAAAATTGAAAAATCATTTTTTTGGACTTTTTATAATTTATTTGTATTAAAAGCTATTTAAAAATACCTAAAAACTGTTTTTAATTAAGAAAAATAGCAAACAGTTATGAAAAATTATGAAAATTTCAGGAAAAGTCTATTTTAATCTACTGAGTCTAAGAAAAATAGAAAAACATGGTCTTGTTTGGAGAATTAAGCAACTGCAGTTACAACTGCTTAATAATAAGCACTTGAAAAAGCTAAATGATAACCAAAGACTACCAAACTGATAAGTAAGCTATATTAAGCTAAAATGACTCAAATGCAACCAAAATCAACAAGCTTGAACCTCTGGATTACAAATTTAACACAGATTTGATGTTTGAGCTTGTTTATTAAAACAGAAATTGGTGGGTTACTTTAAGCTTATGCACAGAACACTCTATAAGCTAAAACTTAAAAACAATTATTAGAACTTGTTAAGACCTGGGTGAGACCAAATATACCAAAACTCAGATCATGAAAAGCTCTTATGAGCTTGGGAGAAGCTTTTTTTAAAACCTGAGAACCCACTGATTTGAGACTCAGTGTATGTTGAGTGACTTGGGACAACTTAATAAGCACATGCAGCCCTAGTAGATAAGCTGCAAATGGAATTTTAAAACTTGGAGCTTGAAAAGGACCAGCTTGGCTATCCAAAGAAACACAAATCACAGATATTGGTCAACTAATAAGCTCTTTAGAAGCTTATGATTTGGGTATCAAAACTGATGCACAGGACAGATTTTGACTTTTTGATTGAAATGAAAGGTTGACTAAACTGAATTTTAACTTGATCCTATGAACTAATTATGATATATTAAGGTATAATAAAGTTATATTAAGCTATGTTAACTACTTTTAGGCTACTGTGATGATTCTTTCAATTCAAAGTCCAAACAGTGGACTGATTTGGCTAATTAAAAGGTGAATTTGACTTTTGCTGTAATGAGCACAAGTTTTCTTTGTTAAACTGAGTTATTAAGACTAGAAGTGATACAAAACAACCAAAAGTAAGGGTCTGCACAACCTGTTACACAGAGAAATACACAAATCCAAACACTCTTAATGAAACTGTTTTGGAACTTTTTCAAAGAGAAACAAAGATTCAGACCATGAACATGATTTCAAACCTAATATTATCATATAAGGGGACTATATAAGTATAAAACAACAACACTAACAGTATAAAATTAAGAAATACAAAGTATGCTATTTTAACTGTTTAAAATGAGATTTTTAATAACTACTGATTTAAAATAACAAACCACTGGTTTTAAAGCTTAAATATACTTAATTATGATTAATGATTACTAAGAAACAGATATTACTCTTTCTAAACAACTAAAACAAAGAAATACAAAAATTGATCAAAAGGCTTACAAATGAGATTCAACTGATAACTGAGAACCAAAGCATAAAAACACATCCTAAAGCTTCCCATGAAGCACTAATCCCAAGGCAATCCAAAATATACCCTGCTCCAACTTCTTGATCACAATCACCATGGATTTTTATTTTTATGCTATTTATTTGATATTTTTGTGAATTTTTGATTTTTGCTAATAAACTGTTTTTAAGAGTAACTAAAAGCTTGCATAAGCTTTATAAGGAGCTTATATGTGCTTCTCAGTCCAAATTAACAACTTCTAACATCATTTCAACATATTGAAATTTTTGAATAATAAGAAAAATGCATAACTTGATATAAAGCTTGAAACTGAAATTGATTGCTTACAAAAGTTTTATCTCAACTTAAAAACATAAATTACAAAGCTTGAAGCTTTTACAACACTGGAATTTTAAAAGTTTAAACTAAAACGACATTAACAATAAAAATTACTCTAGATAGTCTTCTCTGCTGCTTCCTCTTGATATTTATTGATCATTTTCAACTATGTCGACACCTCTGAGAATATCCCACCATAATCCAACCGTTGGATTGAGCCAGATCATTGGAATTGCCACATGGCGATTTTGGCGCCATTTTTTCAAAGGGTTGGTTTTTCTCATTAATTGGAGTTGGATTGGTGTGGAGGTGGAGGTGGAGTGTAATTGAGTGGAAAAGTGAGGTGGAAAGGAGAAAACCAGTGGTTAAAAACCACTGGTATTGGTGAAACAGGTGTGAGGGAGACGGGTCTACAGTGCCCGCGGTTTATTTTGATTTAAATTTTGGGCCGGGTAATGTATTGGGCTTGGGTTGGGTTTTATATTGGATCCGGTTTGGTTTAATTAAACAACAAGGACCATATTTGCAATTTGGCTAAAGTTGAGGGGCTGGTCTTGAATATTTTTCAAAGCTCTCATAAGGGTGAAACCTGCCAAGTAAGATTAGTACAAGGATCATTGTTGATAATTTCCATTTTTACAAATTCAGGGACCAAAATTGTCAATTTAGAAACTATAAGGACCAATATTGTAATTTTCTCCAAAGTTTATCATAAGGACCATTTTTGTCATTTATAAATAGAACAAGGTTAAAACTTGATAATTTTCACTTTTTAAATTAACCAAGGACTATTTTTGACAATTTTCAAAGTTAAAGGACTAAAGTTGTCATTTTGTGATTTTTAAACTTTAAAGGGTTTATTTTGACAACTTTTGAATCTCAAGGACCTAAAATGATATTTTACAAGTTTTTGAATTACCAGGGACTGATTTTGACAATTTTTCAAACTTGGGGGACTAAAACTGCCAATTATGCAAACTTAATACGTTTTTCACCAGATTTTGATGTTTTTGCATTTAAAACATATGAAACACTTGTTTGTGATATTTTTATCATTTTGAAGCATTTCTGAGTGTTTTCAGATGTTTTTGGCATTTTATCAGTATAAAAATGATGAGTATTTAGACACTCATCAGTTAGCCTATAGCGCCAGAAACCATATCGAACTCGTGCCATCGTGTCTCAACTGATAATTACCAGCTCACGCCATCAAACTTTTTTTTTTTTTTTTTTTTTTTTTTTTTACTTTCTTATTTTTTTATTTGTTTTAGTTGGGTATATGTGAACTCATAGCACAACTTTTACTCCATGATACCACTTTTGTATCAGGAATATGTGTTTTGATGCCATAAACAAAAGTGATGTTATGACCAAAAATTGCTGAGGTGGCACAACTTTGTCCATGACACCACCGACATCAAGTGTAATAGAATATATCAAATTTTCAAATGCTAAATTATAAGCCAAATTTCAAAATAATTAATTTTATACATACATTAATCCAAATAATGGACGCTTAAACCCAATGTTTTGAAACCCGGGTCGACCCGGTCGGGTTAACTGGTTGAACCGGTTTCCGCCAAAAAAAGGGTAAAAAAAACCGGGTTTTTAAAAATGGGTTAACCGGTTAGACCCGCCGGGTTTTAAGTGACCCGAGTCAACCCGATTCTCGGGGTTTATTTTTTTCATTTTTTCATTGAAACCGATTGACCCGATGATCTAGCTGGTTGACCCGGTGGTCGAACTGATTGGCCCTGTTGAAAAAACTAGTTTTTTTTAATAAAAAATTGGGTTGATCCGGCGATCGAACTGCGGCTCGATTAAAAACCGGTTTTCAAGACATTTGCTAAAACCTATCTACGAATCAAACACAAAAGTAATTGGTCGACAAAACCTGACATATCCATGCACTAAACTTAAACAATTTTCATGCTAGTTAAGTTTTTACGCAGTTTCACTTGTGGCTTTGACACCTATCTTGACGTTTCAAATCTGAGGGTCTTTTGGGAATTTGAGGAATGCTTATTTTAAAGACTTGGTACTTTGGTAGTACTTATATTAACTTAACGTTATTTGAACTACTCGTAATATTTAAATACTCTTATTAGCTTATTTTAATTAAGCAGAACCTAAAGCAACTCACAAAAAGATTACTAGATAACTTCATAAGACTTTAACCAAACACTCGGAACTTATTCAAAAATAAAAATTTATCGAATGTTGCAAAAGGCCCATAATACACTAAACTACAGTAATATTCTTTCCAAAAAAGAGTATTTACCATTTTACGTAAGCACTCCCTTGATCGCTTTTGACTAAGGGTGTGTTTGATATGTTGACATAAATAAATTTGGATACGGTTTTAAATATAAAGTGGGTTTTTCAGGAATTAAAGTTTCATAACTTATCTTTTTGAGTGGTATGGAGTATGAAAAATATAGGTTGATGATCTATTTTAAAATGAGTAAAATTAAAAAGTGTAGAAAGTCATTCATAGTGTGACAGTTGTCCCCCACTTTAAATTATGGATGAGGATCATCTCATGTTCATTTGAACATGAGAGGTAATGTTGTGCTTGAGGTAATTGTACATTGCTATTAGTGTAAAACATTTATTTTATTTTATCTCAAATGTACAATCATACGAAGCACAACATTACCTCTCATGTTCAAATAAACACGAGGATCCTTATCCCTAAATTATACATAAAATCTGTTCAGGGGTAATATGGTCATTTGACCAATTTTTTCTTTTCCACCTCAAATTTCAAACACACATATCTCTTAAACCACAAACTTTTAGAAAAAAACCGATTTCACCATAATTTTTAAAATTCGATTCTCTTTAATTTGGTATAAAATTTTTAATTATTTCGAAACTTTTTTTTTAACAAATTCATTGAGTCATGATTTTCTTAATATTTTTGCTATTTCCGATACTACTTTTTACCTTAAAAATTGCCGAATCATAAAATACTTAAAACACAAAAGTTTTAGATTTTGATTCACTTTTTAACCAGGAATTTGAATCACTCAAATCCGATATGATATGAGTGAGATATCGAACGTTAAAGATGGCGTTTTAGTCATATTTGTTGCACACAAGGTGTTTGATGAAATGTCTAGCTTAGATTTTTAGTGTTAAAATTTAGCTAGATGAACTAATTTTTGTCCCACAACGCATCATTAATCATTTTATTAATGTAAAACTTAAAAAGTGATGTTTTTTAATAGTTAAAGTTTTTAACTATTAAAACTGATGAACTGATTGATTAAAGCAAAACTGATGAACCAAACAAAAAACTGATAAACCAAACCAAAACTGAAACTATGATTGATGAACCAAAATAAACTGATGAACAAAGCAAAACAAACACCAACATGTTAAGTTGAAACCATGATTGATGAACCAAAATAAACTGATGAACTTTGTTTGATTTGGTCCATCAGTTTTGTTTTTATGTTTTTTTTTAAAGTTTTTGTTTGGTTCATTAATCGTAGTTTCAGTTTTGGTTAAGTTCATCAGTTTTGGGTTTATGCTTTTTTTTAAACAGTTTGGTTTGGTTCATCAGTTTTAATAGTTAACTATTAAAAAACATCACTTTTTGAATCTTACATTAATAAAATGATTAATGATGCGTTGTGGGACAAAGATTAGTGCATTTAACTCAACTTTAACACAAAATCTAAGCCAGACATTTTATCAAACACCTTGTATGCAACAAATATGAGCAAAACACCTTCTTTAACGTGTGATATCTTACCCATATGACATCAAATTTGAGTGATTTAAATTTCTGGGTAAAGAGTGAACAAAAATCTATAACTTTCATGTTTTAAGTTTTTCACGATTCGACATTTATAAAGGTAAAAAATAAGGCCGAAAATATCAAAAAAATTAAGAAAATCAAGAACTATTTGATATGTAAAAAAAATGTTCATAATATTTATCAAGATTTAAACCAAATTAAAGAGAATCGAATTTTAAAAATTATGGTGAAATCGGTTTTTCATAAAAGTTTGTCGTTTGAAAGTTATTTGCGTTTGAAATTTGGGGTGGAATATAAAAAACGGGTTAAAATGACAAAAATACTACTAACCGAATATAATAAAAAAAAGGAAAAAGTGAATGGCGGACACTTGTCACATTGTGAGTGGCTGTCTAGCCTTTTTAATTTTCCTTACTTTGTAAAGAATCGCAACCCGAAAAATATGTCTTCCAATACAATATTTAATAATATATATCTTAACCAAACAATACAATCACATCCACTATCATTCCTCGTTCCAATTCACCCTTACCAAACGCACCGTAAATAAAATCAACCGTCAATGATACTAAGTTGATTAGAGGGGAGGGAGTGAAGTCGGTTAACCTATCGGCACCGATCGGGTAGGGCGGTAACACCGTCCCTTCCCCATCGGTTAAGCCAAATCGGGTACCAAATTGGGTTGGGAAGCCGAATGTGGTGAGGGTTTATTTTTTTGAAAAGTGACTGTTGTGTAGGATTGGGTACCACTCCCTCCACTTTGGGTAGAATTGTGTAGTTTTGAGTTGGGGTTTTTATTGGATAGAGTTGATGAGACAATTTGGGTAGTGTTGGGTATTAGGGTTCCACACCCTCCCCCTTAGTCTAAAATGATTTTTTTTTTCTTTTTTCTTTTTCTTTTAAAACCATTTTCCGAATCAATGACGTGATTGGTTGCCATACGCCCATATACTTATAAAACTTCACCGAAAAACAATACATATAAGCAATGTTTTCAAACCCGGGTCGACCCGGCCGGTTCAACCGGTCGGACCGGTACCCGGCCACTAAAACGGGTAAAAAAAACTCGGGTTTCTAAAACCGGGTCAACCGGTTAGACCCGCCGGGTTTTGAGTGACCCGGGTCAACCCGGGTCATGAAACCCGGCGGGGTTTGGTTTTTTTCAAATTTTTTTAATGAAAACCGGGTTGACCTGGTTAGACCCGACGGTCGAACTGGTTGACCCGGTGATCAAACCGGTTGACCCAGTCGGAAAAAATAAAATAATAAAAAATGAAAAACGGGTTGACCCGGCGGTTGAACCGGTCGAACCGGTGCCCGGTGACTCGACCGGGTCGATTAAAAACCCGGTTTTTAAAACATTGCATATAAGTATAGACAATATTATTTTTGAATAACATGCAAGTCAATAAACTGCCTAATTAAAAGAAAACAACAATCTCGGAACAGATCAAATAATCAACCTAGAAAAACGAAGCTAAACTGCTAAAGCACAATAATTCAACCAAAACTCAAAAACTAACATAAAAAATATCCTCCAAATAAAAGCCCATATATCTCATTAATCCTTAAAACAGTTAAAAAAAACCAAAAGTTACATACAATCTGGGATCAAAATTTACAAAAGGCTTTTGATCGATCTTAACGAGTGGAATTACTACAAAGCAAACAATCCAAAATCCTAGAACAAGCATACCGTACACGTGGATACATCCTATTGGTGTAAATACTTGACTCACGCCAAAGCTCTTGCATAGATCCTACAAACATATTTAAGTTTCTAACTGGAGGTATAAACAAGGTTAAAGGTACTGCTGAGAATCCAACTGCAAAGAACAGATGAAGCATGTTTTGTCTTTTTTAAGCTCTTTTTGGATTTTGGTAAAGATTTTGGACTTTTTTTTTTATGTAAGAATTGATGCGGTGTATTTATGCCTTTATGGGTAGGAAAAATATGGTTAGCTTTTGTAGTTAAGGGTTTGAAAATACCTTGTGTTGGCTAGAATGGTCCTTGTATGTGGTGGAGTATTTATGTCTAGTGTGATGGTGTGCATTAATGGAGATTACTCGGAATCACTGGGTTTGTACTTCAATCGTATCTCATGTTGTGTGAGAAACTCTTTAATCAAATGGTTGGTGGTTCAAGTTATGGTTAGGACATGTGAGATAGAATCAAAAAGGCTTTAGCTCAGTTGGTACCCACCTTCGAAAAACCTATACGCCTACTAAAAAGGTCAAGGGTTCTAGTCTCGGCACTCCAATTGGTATCCCAATGAGCCAGGAGAGTTGTCGGAGCTATTTTTTGTGGGATGGACAATGACTTGTGCCAAAAAGCACCCAAGGTCAGGGTATCCCCGCCAATTCACACCTTTTTATGAATGAAACGACATGTGAGATAGATTTGTAGATATACATATTGCGAGATAATTAATATTGTCATTCTAAAAATAAAATAAAAAATAAAAAGAAACTCCGCCCGTCCTAGATTATCTAATATGCCACATTTTTAAGAATTACACGTTTGGTCCCTATGGTTTGCCCAAAATAACAACTTTAGTCCCTAAGTCGTTTTTATTACACCAGCAGTATCTAATTTTGAAACTATGCACGCTTTTGGTCCCTATTTTGGATGGGCGTTAGTTAAGTCCGTTAGGTATATTGCGTTTTTAGTCCTTTGTTAATAATTTTTGCACCGTTAGTCCTTATTTTTTAAAATATAGTTTTCCCCAGTTAGTCCCTCCGTTAATAATAGTTATCGCCAGTTTTTTTTTACGTTTTTGTCCGTTTATATCCGTTTTCGTTCGTTTTTATCCGTTTTCCCCCGTTTTTTTTTTTTCGTTTTTCGTTCTTTTTTTACGTTTTTATCCCTTTTCGTCTGTTTTTATATGTTTTCGTCCGGTTTTTTATGTTTTTGTCTGCTTTATCCGTTTTTGTCAGTTTTTTATCCGTTTTCGACTATTTTTTACGTCTTAATCCGTTTTCGTCCGTTTTTTTACGTTTTCGCCCGTTTTTTTTACGTTTTTGTCCGTTTTTATCCGTTTTCGTTCGTTTTTATCCGTTTTCCCCCGTTTTTTTATCGTTTTTCGTCCGTTTTTACGTTTTTATCCCTTTTCGTCTGTTTTTATATGTTTTCGTCCGTTTTTTTACGTTTTTGTCTGTTTTTATCCGTTTTTGTCAGTTTTTTATTCGTTTTCGACTTTTTTTTTTACGTTTTCATCCGTTTTCGTCCGTTTTTTACGTTTTCACCCGTTTTTTTACGTTTTTGTCTGTTTTTACCAGTTTTCGTTCGTTGTTTATTCTTTTTCGCCAGTTTTTTTTCACAAAAAATTTCCAAAAAAAAAAAAAATTGAATTTTTTCACAAATTTGAAAAAAAAAATTCCAAAAAAATTTTGAGAAAATAAATTGGGAAAAAAATATTTTCAAAAAAAAATTAAACAATTTGAATAAAAAATATTGAAAAAAAAAACGGACATATTTTTTTTTAAAGATTTTTAAAAAAAAAATTATTTGAATTTTTTTTTGAATCTTTTTATTAATTTTTTTTTTAAATTTGAAATTTTTTTTATTTTTTTTCAAATTTTTTTTTCGGAAATATTTTTTTTCCAAATTTTTTTTCTTTTTGGAAAAAATTTTCAATATGTTGAAATAATACAAAAACAAACAAAAACGAAAGAAAAACGGACAAAATGTAAGAAAAATGGATGAAAACGTAAAAGAACTGGCGAAAAAGATTAAAAAACGAACGAAAACAGATAAAACAGACAAAAACGCAAATAAAGGGCGAAAACGGATAAAAAACGAACGCAAAAGGAAAAAAAAAATACAAAAACGTAAAACAACGGGCGAAAACGAAAAAAAAAACGGACAAAAACGTAAAAAAACTGGCGAAACCAATAAACAACGAACGTAAACGGATAAAAACAGACAAAAACGTAAAAAGATGGGCGAAAACGTAAAAACACGGACGAAAACGGATTAAAACGTAAAAAACAGTCGAAAACGGATAAAAAACTGACAAAAACGGATAAAAACAGACAAAAACGTAAAAAAACGGACGAAAATGGATAAAAACGTAAAAAACTGACGAAAAACGAAAAAAAAAGGGGGAAAACGGATAAAACGGACAAAAACGTAAAAAAATGGGCGATAACTATTATTAACGGAGGGATTAACTGGGGAAAACTATATTTTAAAAAATAAGGACTAACGGTGCAAAAATTATTAACGAAGGACTAACAGCGCAAAATACTTAACGGACTTAACTAACGCCCATCCAAAATAGGGACCAAAAGCGTGCATAGTTTCAAAATTAGATACTGCTGGTGTAATAAAAACGACTTAGGAACTAAAGTTGTTATTTTGGGCAAACCATAGGGACCAAACGTGTAATTTTTTCTATAGTTTATAATCTAAAAAAGTTTACAGTAGTAGCTAACGACGTCGTCAGATTCAAGTGCCCATAATTGGTTCAAATGCGGCGCCATGACGGTTGGCGACGGTCCACCACCACGAAATTCGCATATCGGTCAAATATATCAGTCATGGTCAAAATCGATCATTATGGCGGTAAAATCAGTCAAACTCGGTAAATTTTATTTATTTATTTGTTTATTTTAAATTGATAAATAATTATGGACATATGATTTTTATCTTTTAAGCATGTTAAACTTTTTAGTTTTTTGTGGTTATTAACTTATTTTGTTAGGATATTGCTAATATATATATTTTTTTAAATAAATTCATTTATAATTTATCTTCCCCGCCGAGAAACCGATATATTACCACCAAGATCGATATACCGCTTGAAGGTGGTTGACCGCCACAGTACCAATGACCGATTTTTACAACCTTGGTTCCACTTCGACTCATCAAGCACAAAAGGTGCAGTCCAGTTCACACTGGATGATATCCTAGACAAAAGTAACAAAGTTGAAGCAACAAGCGAATCACTGGAAGCTGTTATAGGTAACAAAAAACGCCTTGAAATCCAAAATTTCAAAAATCATACAGGATCTAGCAAAAATTTAACGCGTGTTAACTTACCAACAAACACAGGAACACCACCACCAACAAATGAATCACAGGAAATTGTCACAGGTAACAATAAATGCCTTCAGATCCAAAATTCCAAAAATCATACAGGTTTTAACAGAACTTTAATACATGTTAACTTTTCAACAAACACATGAACACTACTGGCAACACCTAGACCACATGATCGAGCAAACTAAAAAAAGAGCTATGGAAGATGCAACAACAACAACCAAACAAGCAAACCGACCTCTTTTTCAAAAGCCAACAACATAAACATATAAACCAAAACGAAAGTAACAAAGCTGTAAGCAAGACAGTTTGAAAACAATGATGTCATAAACCTTTGTCTATTTGTTTTTAAGTATGTGATCTTTGGGCTTGTGTAGTGCAATAATTATCAGCATTATTAGGTTAAAAACTACTTTTGATAGCCATATTTGGCATAGGATCTTTTGGTTTGTGTAGTTAAAAATATGTCTGATAGCTATATGCACTCTCGGATTATGTAGTCAAACATGTACCTAATACTTAACTTTTTTCGAAAGAACTATGTTATGTTTTTAAACTTACTCTACATACAATGCATACAACACTTCCATAAAAAAAACATACCACCGCGAAGCGCAAGCCTAAAAACCTAGTTTTGATTATTTAGCAAGCTCCAGCTTGAAATGCAGGCTAGATTTAGCTCGATTAAAGCATAAGCAAGTGTTATGCATGAGCCTGGTAGTCGTCTAGACTTACCCCCTACTTTCTCAAATTGGCCGGGTTAAAACCGTAACTTTATATATGACCAAGGATATTTTACAAAGTGGGTTAAACTAAAGGGGTGTTTATTTAAGCATATGAGCTTATTTGTGTTTTGGCTTGTATTTCATAAGCCCTAATTTTCAAGTTTACTTTAAGACATGCGGGCTTATATAAGTTTGTTATAATTATAATATAATAAACTTATAAGAGCCACAAATAAAAAAAAAAAAAAAAATCTTTAAAATAAGCAAGAAAATGAGACTCATGAAATATAAGTCGAAATCAAATAAGCCTCGTAAGCCATATAAGCTTTAAACAAACACCCACTAAGCACCTTTGCCCAAACACAAACCCTGTTGTAAATCAGCTACGAACATCTCCATCATTTGTGTCTGTGTTTGATTCAAATGGTGATGTCTGGACGAATCAGATCAGTTGTTCCTCGTATTGCAAAGTCTTTCATGTCTGATTCTAATAAATTAAATCCAACCCCTTTTTTTGTTTTCACAGAATTAGAATGAATTATTATATTATACAATAGTATTTCGTTTTGGGTATATATTAGCTCATGGTTGATTTATGAGAATTAGGGAATTGAGCATTTGAATTATGTAGGTAAGGTTCACTTAATATATAAAATTAGAAATGAAATGTGAAGGGTTTGTGTTTAAGCTTATTTTGTGGGCTCATGAGCTTATTTGATTTCGCCTCATGTTGAAGCAAATTCCCGCTACCCGGTCTTTGTCCGGAGGTTTGAGCTTCAGGCAATCGATTCGAAGGAAAAGATTAGATCTTTCCTGCACAATACACAACACGCGTTAGCCTCGACCCGGGTGTTGTCCCGGGACCAAGCTCCGGCGTGAGAATAAGCGAAGGGTAATGAATGTGATAATAAATGTGAAAGTATGTGTAGGTGAAAATTCAATGCAAAACATTAAATGCATTGGGGTATTTATACTACCCTAACCTTGTACCCGAATTACTGTTTAGCAGACCTATGTTACTTACTCGCAGGCCTATAGCCACCCTACCTAGTAGGTGTCAGGCCACGTGGTAGTGAAATTTCGTGAAATCTGCTGACATGGTCGAGTATTTTATCCGCTGGGCAAAAATCATTCCGGATGACAGAGCGTGCCATTCGGACGCTAAGTCCTCCGGACATCAGGACGTCTGGGCACATACGCCAACATGTCCCCCCCAGTATTGTATTACCGGATGAAGACTGGTGATGCAATACTTATAAACAGTCGTTTCGTCAAGAAGGTTCACATCGTCACCAGTCCATGAGTCTTGATAGTTGGACCTGTAAGTTTTGGGCCGGTCTGATAGGCCAGGTTACCTGTTGGACTTTGCTTGTACCTTCTCATCTCTTCTGACTAACGTGGACGGCCCAGATCAGCCCACGTCACCTTTTTACTGACTGATGGGATGTTTTGACAGTCTGCTAGGGTTTTTACGGTATAAATATTCACTTTTCACTTCATTTGGTTTTCACATTTCACACACACAGACTGCTTTCTTTTCTCCGGACGTCTTCTTCATTCTTCTTAAGATTTGTCTCGTCCTCATCCTGTAATTATTTGTACATTGTCTGTCGGTATCTTTTAGAAATGGCCGAAAACAGAACCGAGGGGGGAAATATTCCATCCAGAGAGAATGTATCCATCCACCAGACAGAGGAAACAGCCGAGGAGCCCGTCCAAACCGTAGTTCCTAAGTTTGATATGCATATTTGTACTTCTAGGTTGAAGCAATCAGAATTAGATAACATAGTCGCTGAGTATGGCATTCCCACTGATTTACGTTCGGTATTACCTCCGGATAATATGACCATGGATCAACTGCCGGAGGACTAGATAGGGATTTATGCTCAACAGCTGGATACCGGGGGGGGGGGGGGGTTAGAATTCCTTTCTCCTCTTTCTTGCTGAACGTGATTAGACACTTTAGGGTTCACATTTCTTAGGTAGTTCCGCTATGTTTGAACCGCGTGACCCTTTTTGAGATTAGATGCTATAGTCTGAACATACAACCTAGGGTTTCACTTTTTCGGGCATTCTACCGGTTATGCAAGCAGGGAGATTGGTTTTCCTTTGAGAACCAGACGGGTAAAGGTTCTTACAAGTGTTTTAAAGAAATCCTCTCCAGTTTGAAACATTGATAGGAAAAGTTCTTCTTGATTGACCGAAGGGCCATTCCGTATGCCATGGCATGGAGGCATAAAGATTCGAAGATTACGGACAACTTCTCCACCGGCTTTTCACAAGAGGATGCTATCAAACTTAGCTGGGTGATCATTCCGTTGCGCAAACCGACTGTGAGTCTTTTGTGGATATGCCATCTGTCATTGGTTTTCAAGAATCCTGACTTCGAGCCCATTCTAAAAGATGCCAGGGGTCATGGTAATTATCTGTTTGGTTTAAGTCATTATAGGATTAATGCTCGTTTCCTTTGGACCTGTTAGTTTATGTTTCTAATGAATTTTATTGTTCTTTCAGTTGTTAACATGTCGGAGTATCTTGAGCTTCCGGATTGGGAAGGTACTGTAGTGAGCAAGGGTCCCGCGGTAGACCCGAATCGGGAGAAGCCGAAGAGAGCCACCGATCCCTTGGCTGTTGGGGAGAACATTCCCCCGAAGGATGCCATGACAAGGTGAGTTGAAGAGGCGGACCCAGAAGTGGTCGCCGCCCGGGAGAAAAAAGAGAGAGAAGCTGCTGCTCGCCTAAAGGCGAAGAAGAGTGGTGAGGGGACTTCCAGCGTTCAGAATAAAAGGAAGAAGCAACGCCGTCAATTTGGTGAACACATCTCTTCCGGCTCTCCCATTGAGAACGCGGAACCGCTGAATCAGGTCCTTCCAGGAGGTGGCCAAGGGGTTGAAGGGGGGACGAACCTTGAACAAGGACCTCCTAATACTACCGCCGTAGGTGATGATGAGAATATGCTTAGTGAAGGAATGGGGAAAATGAAAGGAACTTCCACCCGGCGCCCACTCCTCCATCACATGCGGGTGGCCAAACTCAACCAGTGAACTCTCCTCCACATGAATCCAAAGGTGAGCGTTCGTAACCATCTTTAGCTGTCTTGCTTTTGCAGCATTTGTATACTCATCCTAGTGTACTTTTTAATATTTTCAGGTCATTCGGCTCATCACTCCAACCGTTCCAGGCGTGTAGAGAAAGTTAACCTGGATTCGGGTACGTCTGATATTTACATTTTTAAATTACTTTGCCTATCAACTGCCTCTTCCAATTCTTCCTTTCTCTTTGGTGCAGATGAAGCTACAAATGTTTTCATTCCTAACTGGGCTCTACGCGATGACATCCGGATCGATTCCTTCCGTTCTTGCCGAGAGTTGATTGACAACCTTGCCACCCCTGCTGAGAGGGAGGCTCTTGATGAGTTGAACAACGTTCAGCTAACCCGCCGGGCATATGAGGAGTTTGACCTGAGCGTGGTGACTCAGGGGGAGCTTTTTAGGAGGTTCGAAGTCTCAATACAGAGTACTGGCAGTTGACCCAAGCTCACAATGGCTGCCAAGGGATTTCTGATAGGTTAACTGCTGCCAAGGGAGAGAATGAGAGGCTGACGGAGGAGCTGAAAAAGTTGGGAGCCGATCACGAGGCTAGTCTAGGCAGGGAGAAGAGCTTGGAAGACGAGGTGGACAGGTTGACCCGAGACAAGAATGAGTGGCGAGAGACTTCCTCTGCCCAAGCTGAAAAAATCAGGAAGCTGGAGAGTGATTTAAATGCCAAGAATCAGTCTTTGGAGGCCCTACAGGTGGAGAAAAGGAATCTAGCGGTAGAGGTCGCCCAGGATGAGGTTGTAAAACAGAATGCTGTCCGCTGCCTTCTTCCCACGGCCGTCTGTCGGTTTTTTGACAGTGCCGAATACAAGAAAAGCATGGCTAAAGTAAACAATTTAACATATCAAGCCGGGTTCGTAACTGGGGTGAGTGTAGGGAGGAAGGGGGCTGAAATAGATGAAGCCCTCAAAGGTATTGATCGGGTTAACGGGGATGCTCCAAGCCTATGGAAGGCCGAATATAACAAGCTTTTCAAAGCGAAGTATTGTTGGAATCACTCCTAAACTATATTTCAAGTGTTAGTAATCAATATGTAATAGGTTGCTTAATTAGTCTTTTATGTTTTTTTTAATGGCAAGGCTTATGTAGAAAGCCCATAAGCCTTGGCCCATGTCCAATAAGTAAGGAAAGGAACTTGTAGTGTTGCCCTAGTCCCTTCCCCTATAAATACCTTTGTAAACCTTCATTTGAAGGTTGGTTGTTCACTTTCATATTACACCTACGCCTATCCTTTCACTATTGTATTAACGTGTGTGTGTATTGTGTGCAACCGATCATCTCATCTATATTTCTTACATCTTAATCCTTGTGTTAACTTATGGTGACCTAACAGTGGTATCAATCGCCATCTAGTTGGGTGAAACATTTTGTTTTTGAAGTTTTATCTCATACGCGTGGGTTTTTGAACATAAATTTTCATACGCTAAAAAGCTCTCATTTTTACACTTAAAAACTCAAGATTCTTGTGGTTCAAGGTTTATTTAGTGTTAAATTTTCAGTTTTTAGCAAAAAGTTTCAAAATCTACGTGTGTAGATTAGATTTTGAGCTTGATTTTGTTCGTGTACTTCTTTCTACGCGTAAGGGTGTTATTGGCTTTGAATCATGAAGTTTCAAACTTTATTGTTATTTTGGTGATGTTGAAGCTATTTCGTCATTAAAATCAGGTTTCAAAACACTTTTGATTATAAAATCAGTTTTGGTGCATTTTTGGTACTTTCTACTCGTAACAAAACCCTAGTTTTACTCGTAAGCACAAAGTCTACGCATAAGCAGCACTTTACGCATAAGCAATTCTTCACTTGATCTTCAGAGCTGTTGGTTTACTAAGTGTTTTCTTGCTTGGATAAGCCTGAAAATACTTCGACTTTGGATATCTTTTACACTGGTATAAGTGTAAAGGATTTTTGGGTAAAACCCTAGTTTTACGCCTAAGCTTAATTCTTACGCGTAGAATCTTCTTTGCCTAAGAATTTCCTACGCTTAAGCTTGTCTTACGCCTAAGGAAATATTACGCATAAGGTTTCTACTACTAAGTCTTTGGTTTACGCCTAAGCTAAGTTTTCTCAAGTCTACGCGTAAGCTATCACTACCTGTAAGCTCTTGTCTACGCGTAAGTTGGGTATTACGCGTAAGTTACCTTCTACACATAAGCTGCTTTTCTATACTTAAGGTTACTTCATCAACAAAGTTTCATTCGACTACAAAGATCCATCAACAACACAAGTGATTATTAAAAAAAAAAATCAAATTTTTGGGCGGGAAAATTCAAACAACACAAGTGATTTTTGGCGGGAAAATTTGAGTAAAATTTAATTTTTAGGGGAGACTAAACATTCAATTTTTACGCGAGATTCAAATTTTGGACAAAAATTCAAATTTTTGGGCCCAAATTTGAATTTTTCGGGTTAAATTTGACGTCAAAATTGTCAAAACTCAATTTTTTTACAACCTTAAAATTGGATTTTATAGTGAATTTCAAATTTTGGGAGAGAAAATTTTTCAAAATTATTTTTGGAGGAAAATTTTGAAAATCACTATATCGGCCTTTCAAGTATGCTGATTTCACAAATCTCCTCACCTTCCATCTACTGCTTAAAACCTTCATCACCAAACCTTGCTACTGATGATTTTGAAGATGCAGATGCATTTGTGGTATTGAACGAAGGATGGATGGTTCTGACTGAGATGTACTCAAAATTTAACAATTCCAAGAGTCAGACTTCATCCCGAAATCCATCAGTCGTGCAAGATGAAAGAGTTGATGTACAAGGAAGGAATGCTCAAATGGTTGTTAAGAATGTTGTGACAACTTCAAATGTCGGTAATGCGGACAATAAGGTTATATCATTAGGAAAGCAGGATGACAGCAGCAGATCAGGGGAAGATATCATACCCACCTATGACACAGAGCCCAACTTTGACAAAGAACAAATAGTTGAGGAAGATATCTTACCCATCTATGACATAGAGCCGAACTTTGACAAAGAACGAATGGTTGAGGTACAATCTACTGTTGATCATATTCTACCTGCAATTGAGAAACAACAATCTGAGCAACCTGAATTCAGAAATGAAGGAGAGTTTGACCAGTTTGTTGTACAATGTCCAGACAACTGTCTCATGTCTGAGCCCTTACTTATAAACAATTCAACTGCAACGTCAAAACAAACTCTTGAATCTGAAAACATTCTTCTCAATAAGACCATTGCTCAATTTCATAAAGATTTTTCAAAACTAGAGGCCCATTGCATCTATCTTGAACTTAAAATGCAAAACAAATCTTTAAACTCAGAGCCAAATAGTAAATTTTTGAATGAACAAAGTAATCATGTGGATACATTAGTAAAAGAAAATGAGCATTTAAAGGTTCAAATTCAAGCAAAGGGGCTTGCACATGTTGCTTTACAAAACAAACTAAGAAGATTAACTGGCAAGAGTGTGGATACCAAGTTTGCAAAACCAACAATCTTGGGGAAATCGTCACTACAACCTATCAGAAACCAATCAGTAGTTAGACAACCAACTGCTTTTAAATCTGAACGATCAAAATCTTCAAAACCACGGTCTGCCTCCCAAGTTGTTGAGAATAATCATTTGTCAAAACCAGTCACTCCACATTCCTGGCCTAAGAAAAATGCTTCTGTTTCTATTATACCTGTTTCTGTTAAACCTCAACATGTAGTTGCACCTGGCCAGTCTAGGATTAGTTCGAAAACAATGTCTAAACCGAGCATCAAAATTCAAAATTCATATGATACAAATGACTTGCACAAAAACTATGATCTAGAAAACGCTAGGAAAAGGGCACTACTCCAAAAGGATGGAATCTTAGGTTCACGACCTCGTGTGATGCCTTCTAGTGTATTGAAGAACACTGCTTGTAGTAGCAAACCAAAACCTAAGTGTACTCAACAAACAGTTAGAAATAAACCCGTTGATCTAAAAGAAAATTTTCAGAAACCTAATAGGTGGATCAATATAGGACGTAGATTCTTTCCAAAAGAAGTTTCAACATCTCCTAGATCTAACCTTAGATGGATACCAACGGGTAGAGTTTTCAAAACTGTTGGTCTTAGGTGGATTCCTACAGGCAAGATACTAAGTAGTTCACCAACAAGTGTGACATCCATCCCTGAGGTAGGAAAGGAATTCATCAAAATAGCATGATCATGTGTTAAAAAGATTATTAACACTACATCTTTATGCTTCTAACATCTGGAACCCAGTTACACTTGGGGATCCATGTTTTTTTTCTATCTTGCCCCCTTCTATTTTCTTTACAGGTACAACAGCAATGTCTTCTAAGTAACACATCTTAGGACCCGTTTCTTACCGTCTAGAATTTAATGATCCATCAGCTGCTCCACCATTGTACTTATTCGTCAAGAAATGGAAACATTGCTTGCTCCTCTGGTTAAAGATTTTTTCGAAAGTCGTGCTTCAGATGTATCGAATGTTTCCGCTGCACAACCTGATTATACTCTGACAAAATTCGTGCTAAAGATTTTGTCAACCGTTGCTGTAGCTGCACCTCCAATCGAATCTCTGACAACAGAAGACCAAAATGCTTCCTACAACAATGACACAGCTGATGATCCACATAATGAACAGAGCAGTTTTATCAGCAGTTGATTCTCTCAAGATATTTATGGTACTTCACACTTGTTCGATTAATTGGACATACATGGTTTCGCTGTCTCCTTATACATGGTTTCGTTGTCTCCAATTCATCATTAACATACGTGGTGTATGATTCTAATTCATTGAAAACATCGGGGGGAAGAGAGTGTAGGTGTTCATTGCTTCTTTGATGTCGTTTGCAAAAACCCTATCTCTTCTTGAATTTCTTCAATTAGGGGGAAGAAATGAGACGATATGTGGTTCAAACGTCTCACTTTGGTGTTATCATCTCACTTTCACAGGGTTATCGTGTGTGAAGTTACCTAAATATGATGATATGATGCCTCACACACGGTCATTTTATCGAGTATTTGAATATTCTCAGTTGATTTTTATTCCGATAGACCTCAACAATCAGGGGGAAGTAGTATTACTTCGTCTTTCGTGGTTTGTTTGGTATGATGCGTCTACATACGTGAGAAGAATTTGCTGATTTCTTGCATGTTACCCCCGAACGGACTTTCCGCAATAAGTCAGATTCACCTTGTGTAGTTTACTGCTCATCTGCAAATTCCGCTGCATACTGAAATTTTCAAAAGTTAGAGGAAATGTTCACTGCATCAAAGTTTCGAATCTGCTGAAGTCGGTTGTCAGTTTGGGGGGAAGCTGATTAAGAAACTTCGTCAATTGGGGGGAAGTTAATCAGTTTCATACTTATTACATCATTTCTCTGTTTATATTCATAATGGCTTCTGAGCAAAACAACTTGGAACCTGGACACAACCATCTAAACTTCCCCCAAACCCCATCAATAGCTGAACCAAGCTTACAGCTTAATCGTCGTCAAATGGAACAGCTATTTGTTCCTCTGTTTAGTGATGATATTGATCAACGTGCTCCAGATGTATCAACTGTTTCCGCTGCTCAACCTGATAATACTCCAATACCTGATACACCTGAAACAACAACTGTTGCTGAAGCACCTCCAATTGATTCTACAACAACAGCCGAACAAACCGCGTCCAATGACGCTGAACTAGCTGATGATCTTCTGAATCATGATGTACCTACACCCACAGATTATGATCCAAATGAGTTCTTTAACCCTTTCGCTAATGTTTCTGCCACTTCTGATGCTGCGGAATCATCTACAAGCCATTTGAATCCACCTAATATGCATAATGTATATCAACATCAACCCTCCACACATAGTTGGACTAAAGACCATCCTCTTGTGAACATTATTGGAAACCCGAATCAACCAGTCGTAACTAGACAACGCCTTCAGACTGACGGAGAACATTGCATTTATGCATTAACAGTGTGTCAATCTGAACCCAAAAACATTAAAGATGCAATGACTTATGACAAATGGATTGAATCCATGCAAGAAGAACTAAACCAGTTTAAACGTCTTGAAGTATGGGAATTGGTTGAAAAACCAACAGGGGTCTATGTTATTGGTCTAAAATGGATTTGGAAAAACAAGTTAGATACTAAAGGTACGGTTATCATAAATAAGTCACGTCTGGTGGCTAAGGGTTATAGACAAGAAGAGGGGATTGACTTCGAGGAATCATTCGCACCGGTTGCTAGACTTGAGGCTGTACGGATTTTTCTGGCATTCGCGGCTCATATGAACATCACCGTCTATCAGATGGATGTCAAAACTGATTTTCTGAATGGTAAACTGAAGGAAACAATATATGTTAGTCAGCCAGAAGGATTTGTTGATCCAGAGTTCCCTAATCACGTCTACAAACTGAACAAGGCTCTCTACGGTCTCAAACAAGCCCCTCGGGCGTGGTACGATGAGCTGTAATCCTTTATCCTATCTCACAATTTTGTAAAAGGATCGGTCGACCCAACATCGTTTATACAATATCACGAGGAACACATTTTAATCGTTCAAATTTATGTGGATGACATCATTTTTGGGTCAACACATAAACAGTACTCAAACGCTTTTTCAAAACTTATGAAAGCAAATTTTGAAATGTCCATGATGAGTGAACTTACTTTCTTCTTAGGACTACAAGTTCATCAATCACCCCCTGGTATTTTCCTAAGTCAGTCCAAATATGCTCTTGAAATTTTAAACAAACATGGAATGCAAAGCTGTGATACCTATGCCACACCAATGGCACATACCAAAAACCTGGACGCTAATTTGCATGAGAAATTAGTTGACCCTACCAAATACCGAAGTATTATTGGGTCTCTCATGTATCTAACAACCAGTAGACCTGACATTGTATTTGCTGTATATCTTTGCTCCCGTTATCAGTCGCGACCAACTGAGACACACCTCTCGGAGGCTAAAAGAATCCTCCGATACATAACGGGAACCATTAATTTGAGGATCTGGTATCCAAAGGATTATGGTTTTGAACTAATAGCTTTTTCAGACGCTGATCACGCAGGTTGCTTAGATTCTCGGAAAAGCACTTCAGGTGGTTTGGAATTCCTTGGTGATAAATTGGTGTCATGGCAATCGAAGAAGCAAGATTGTACATCGCTGTCCTCAACAGAAGCAGAATATGTAGCCGTGTCGGCGTGTTGTGCTCAAGTCATTTGGATGAGAACAGAACTCAAAGATTATGGTTACGTATTTGACAGAATCCCGGTGTACTATGACAATTGAAGTGCTATTGCGATCTCGTGCAACACCGTTCAACATTTGAAGTCCAAGCACATCGATCTTTGATATCATTTCATCAAAAAGAATGTGGAAAAGGGTACCGTTGAATTATATTTTGTGGGTACTGAACACCAACTGGCGGATCTTCTCACCAAAGCCTTGGCTCCTGATAGGTTTACTGATTTGATCCACCGGATTGGCATGAGGTGTTTGACTCCAGAGGAACTGGACGAACTTTTAACATAATCTTAAAACCAGTCAAACACCAAAACCTTTTTTGTAAATATTTTTTCAAAATCTAAATACAAAAATATAAAATCAGATAAAATCCTAAAATAGTCTTCTATCTAAATTTCTATCAAAACCAAACATCGCAAGTACAAATCTTCCGTCAACACTGTGTTCCATAAAATCTTTCACCATTTTTCCCGAACATGTATTGAGGGGGAGAAAGTAAATATTTTTCTGTTTCATAAAACCTTGTACTTGCATGTTACTTAAAATTCGTTGTTTCTTATTAAGTGGTGGATACTTTATCATGTAAAATACCCTCCTCGGACTCAAATGTTTACAAAATTCATTATTTCAAAAGTCAAGGGGGAGTATCGTCATGTTTCTTGCCTAAATATGTTTTGTGTAACCAAAATGGGAGTTAAAGGATCTTGGTTGGAATCTCTTTGAGGTTAAGGGGCCAAATGTGTCAAGTTTAAAAAATTAATTTTAACAAAAACATTCACCTAACACATTCAATGCACCACTTCATGTGCATTTACTCCTAAACAACCACCAATATCAAACGGCCCGAATCAAATTTTCAAATCCGTTCAAGCCTTTCATAATCTATAAGTTCTAAACTGTTTTGATCAAGATTATAAACAAGGGTTTCAAAAATCTTTCAAATCCAACGATTAAAACTCTTTAAAATTGATTTTGAATGCTTGTTCATGCGTATGAATTAGGGTTTTTTTTCGTATAAATGTGTTTGGGTTGAATTGGCTTGTGTTAAAACGTTCCTATGTGTTCTAAAGCTATTTCAACCATCCTAAACCACCCAAAATCACTAATTTTCTTGACTGTTGATTTAGGGTTCTTGCGCTCAAATAGGGACTTTTATTTTCTGTGATGTTTGATGTTATTAATTGTGATAGTGTTAGAATAAGTTCATAAACATATTGTGAATCTTTAATTAAACCAGAAACACATAATGTGTCAAAATTAAAGTTTTAGGGTTTTAGAGTTCATCTCCCATGAATCTTCTGATTATGTGGTGGAAATATGTTAAATCTTGTTCCATTGCACTCACATGACATCTAGGACAGTCCAGAAATATTCTTGTTTGATTTGTGTGGCTATATCTCTTACGCGTAGATTAAGGGTTTAGGGTTTAAGAAATTTTACGCCTAAGTCTTTCTGTGTGTATCTGATATGTTCTTGTGCTTGCTTTGTGATCTAAAAGATGTTTGGAATAAACTGTTTTCAAGTTTTCATGTTTATACTTAATAGGTTAATTATTCGTAATGACAAAATCTTCAGGTGTTCTAACTGTTACGCTTTAGGAATACTTTATGCGTAAAGGTTACGCCTAAGAGAAATCTTACGCGTAATTCTTACGCATAAGAGGTCTACAGTGGATTACGCGTATCTTGGAAAGATATTCGTAAACAAGGCTTGTTACGTATAAGATTTTCTCTTACGAGTAAAATGTACGCGTAACATCTAGCTTATTCCTACGCATAAGTCTAAAGCCTTTGAACTTGTCTTACGCGTAAGAAACTCTTGCGCATAAGCTTGGTCTTACGCTTTAGCTTACTCCTACGCATAAGCTCCTTTCTTACGTATAAGGATCCTTGTTACACATAACCCACTGTTCACTACATTTTGGCCCGTTACGCATATGTTACTTGTTAAATGTTACGCATAAGTCACAAATACCTGATGTTTCATATAAGCTTACAAATGTTAATATGTTGTGTGTTAAGTGAATAATTGGACTTTAAAACTTCAAAATTAACATGTTCACGTAACTTTTCACCTCAACTTCAAACAATTGGACAAATGTGACTTAGGATTTGTAACTAACATAAACATGTTACCATCAAACAAGTAATTAGATAATAAATCAGACTAAATCAAACACGTTGTGTTTCCATATGTCTGTCTCTTTGTCTAATGACTTTCAGATCACAAAATGGCTGCAAATCAAGCAAACATCAACGCCCCAGCTAAGCTCACGATGGTAAACACATTCCCAGCCAGGATACGACAAAACATCTGGCAAGAACAATCTTCGTGTCGTCTTCAACAACTTCATATGCTCAGAATCATCTTGCAGAATTGCTGTGGTCATCCTTCTGCAACATCCATTCAAATACATGCTCACAAAGTCATCCTCAATCTTTGACTTCTTTCTGATGATGAGTATGATTCAATGGATGAAGAAAGAAAATTTCGTAAGACATTAAAGCAGAAAAGGATGGAATACCATTCTTCAACCTTTCCGGTTACTCAACCCGGTGGGGCAGGAGGGTCAAGCAGTAGTCCTCCACTTATGGAAGATCCATTGCAAACAACTCTAACCCCAGCTGATCCGGTTAATCAACCCGGTAAGGATCAGGGTGTCACTGTCACTACAAATGTTGAAATGAAGCAACCACAACAACAACTAAAACAACCGCAAGAAGAAAAGCATGATGAAGATGAGGAAATTTATGACAAAGGTGATTACAATCATGATAAGGATGAAAGAGTCAAAAGAGGCAAATCCAATACACAAACCTCAACAGTCTTCATTGGCGGCAGAAGAGGAAATTATGCGAAATGAGGCAAAAGAAGAAAAGTTAAAGAAGGAGACATACAACTTCATTGTTGACAATCCAATACACATACCTCAACAGTCTTCTGAACCACCTCTTGACACTTCCACCAAACCCAAATCATCATCTCAATCATCACCTCTACCAACAAAAGAATCAACTAAATCAAAAACAAAATCTGTTAAGAAGGCAACTCTATCCAATGATTAGACAAATGGTTAAGCAGGTTATCACCACTACACAACAAGCTACTCATCCACCACCATCTGATCAACCAAGGGATTTAGAAACTACGCCACCAATAGAGAAAACCAATTATCACTTTACCCTGATGGTGAGGATCTTGAGCCCCAACCTGAACCTCAACCAAAATTAAGATCAAGAACATTACTGCACTCCTTGTATTCATACGCATCAAATCAAAGTGCGTGTTGAAGATCTCTAACTCGGGGTCGAATCGTACCTAAAACAACTCAATCTCACCGCCCCACTCCTACACTTCAACAGAATCAATAAAGAACCTCAATACAAAATCGTTTATAAAACAAAGTTTAGGTTTGTCTACCGAAGTGAAAATCATCATACTTGCTTCATGGCTTTCGATGAAATTCACAAGTTCTATGACGCCACCCTGAAGATGATTCGAGATGGATTGGCTTATTGATTGAAGGACATTGAGTTGGGTACAATTCAGACGAAGAGTTAGAATTCAAAGGATCGCAAGGATGTTCTTCGGTTTATCTCTAGGATTGATGAAAGGTTGATTCATCGGAATCGGATGCGACGGTTGGAGAGCTATGTGGGGGGAAGAACAAGCTTTCCGATTCAGACATACCAACGTCCTCAGTAATTAGTTGGTCGTGTGTAATCATTAGGAACTCTCTTAACATTCTTGATTGTGATTTTTTTTGTTTGATATATTGACTATGGCTTGTGCACACATAACAATGTACAACCCGTACTTGTAATGAAAGGACCCTGTGGTACGCATCAATGCCACAATCCGTATAAAAGGAGCGAAAGCTTCTTACTTTTGAGTAAAACTTATCAAAACTTTCATTTTTCAAAGTTTTGCCCGAAAGAACAAGTACTTCCCCTTTTGTTTTCAAAACCTCAAAAGTTAATATTACTTGTTGAGGGGGATTATTTGCTAAAAATCTTTGTTCACAAATTGTTCTTCGTGGAAGCTTCCCACAAAACTCGAAATGGACATATTGGATATCAAAATTTCATCAAAAATAACATTTATATGCCATTTTTGAGGGGGAGAAAAATTGTTTGATACAAATATGTTGTAAATATGATTGAATCTTCGTGATAAAGACTTAACCCTTGAATTGACGAGATCTGAACTGTCATACATCGAAAAGATTTGTCTTCCAAGACTTATCCGAGTAGATCGTACGTATTCGAGAAGCTCTTGATAGGCATGAACTTTGACGGGTCTGACAACCTTTCGAGGTTTGTTCACACGTACAAGGTAGTTATTAGAGCTAGTTGTCACCTAAAAGCTGACAATGCAACTCTTTAACTATGCAACGTAACCGTGTCTAGCGGGGAATTTTCTATCTTGAGTCGATCAAATACAAAAGTGCGAGCTCTACCCTCACTGTGCAGATGTCTGTCAAAACACTTGAGCACATGTGGAGGGGGAGTGTTTCTGAAAATACAAAACTCTCGAAGTGTTACAAAATGTTTTCACTCATAAACACTTTGAGAGATTTTCGAGAAAAATGGTTTTATGGCAACTTAGGATAGTCATGGAGTTATAAGGTGACTAAGGTTAGGAATAATCGTCCTATGATCCGCCAGAGCCGGAGGGATCTACCCAAGGACACCACCAATAGTTAGAATTTAGAAGTCCTTAGGTATAATTATAAAAAGGATAAAATGAGAATCGGAGAAAGAAGGAGTTGAAGAATTAAAAAGAAAAGTAAAGAAAAGGGTGAAAAGAAATAGCCCTTCAAATTATTCAACTTAGGGCAGACACCGGGTTCAATACATATGCTACTGGTTATCACTCGATGACACCGGTATTGAAGATTAAAGTCGTCATGGACCTAGTGACGCATGCACTAAACCTTCTTAGCCACTCAAGTTTCTCTCAACAGAAGCTTGTTTCATTCTCACAGGGAACCCTACGTAAACTATCGGTTTTCTCTTAGAGATTGCTGGTATTGAAGAAGGAGACCCTCTCCCTAGTCTCCGGTTAGGAAAACCGAAGCGCACTATTGAGTCTAGAGCCACGAGATTCATCAAAAGATCTCTTAGGAACACTTGACATTTCATCACTTATCGTTCAACATTAAGGACGCAAGTGATACTATTCTAGAGTCCTACACAGATCTTAGAAATCTGTCGAGAACATTTATGAGGGGTTCACAATTGTGATCCTCAGTGATTGAATGGAAACTCCTGCCAGGGTCAACATCAAACAGCCCTGACAGCAGGTCGCTTCGGTAACTCCTCGTGAGTTACGATTAGTGTTGTCTCAAATGGTCTACAGTAGTGAGGTGATGCTTCGGTGTACCTCAGCGACTCACCTGAACTGTATGTAAGATATTAGATTTCATAATCATAACAATACTTAAATCACAGAGGCATATGGAGTGTTTAGAGAGAGAATGAGATGTTCTAGTGAGAGAAACACATAGAAGGTTAGATTGAAAATGAACATCCAACCCTCTACCTTGTGGGGAGAGGGCTATTTATACATAGTATTACGCCCTCCTTCGGGCTGTGGATCAGGCATACAATGGGTAAAGACCCGTCCTTCCTCCACGATGTTGCACTAGACTAAACTACGCTAATAACTAACTAACAAATAATGTAATAAACGATATGTCTACGAGCTAACTTACGCTAGATTATATTTGGGGTGACCGATGCTTCACTATAGAATTTCCAATTCCTAACAATCTCCCCCTAAGGGAGGTCACCCCATGATTTACATTTTGCATCCTAGCATTCTATTTAATCTTCAGACTTGAGCTCGTAGACTTCAATTCATCAAAATATTCAATCTTTGTGCTTTCGTGGTGATTTCTTCATAGTCCAACTACTTTGTACATTAAGTGGAGGTTATAGAGCTGATCCACATTTTGATGACCTTCGAGCTTTATTTGAGATCATCAGCCACAGTTGATCTCAGCATCACCCTTTGTTGTGTTGCCCTCATATGATGTTGTGACAAATGGACCGACATGCTCACATTCTGGATCATGATGTATTCTTATCAGAGTAGCGGAAGCTTTAATTGATTCATGATATTTGCAGCAGCGTAGCAGAAGCATGGAGTGATAATATCAGAGTCGTTGATGCACTTATCATGATTTCTTTAGAAATGAATGTGTTGTATGAGCATGCGGCTATGGATTGACCTCTCCATTCTGATCAGCTTCAAACGTTGGGTGTACCTGCATACAACAGTTAGCAATAAAGTGCACGAAAGTGTCTTTGATCACTTTCGTTGAATTGAGGTACACGGCCCACGGTTCCCCGTTGATCAGTACAAGTACTGCCTGTGATCAGGTATAATTCCGAAGAATCTCCTTGACAGGGTTTCGAAGCTGCTCTAGCCGTTCTCAAACCGGAACGTCTCAAAGAAGACAAAACAGAGTGAGTGAACCATCGAATTGAGATTTACTGATTGATGAAAAGAGATTTGAAGAACAATCGTGTACTGCTCAATATAAAGTGTTTTTGCAATACAGCGGAAGTTTTAAGAAAAATCAGTTATTAATCATAAACACCTTTTATTTTGAAATATTAGTACACAGTCGATGTGCTAGAGAAAAGAATTTTAAGCACAACGACCGGTTTTTCAAAGGTATCCGTGAATCCATTTCCTGGACCAAGGTTGATTCAATGATGAATCGCCCCATTGTTTTAATCCACTTGACACAAGTTTGACCTATTGAATAGATCTCACATGCCACCTACCAAGAGCTTGTTTGATGTTGGCTCTAGAAGGCTTTCCATCTTCATTGTGAGTATGTTTGCATATCACTTAGATGTTCTGGCAATACCACAAGGATAATGCGTAGGACTCTTAAAATATATTCTCTCTTTCCACATTGTGTGAAACAGAGAGTCTTCATTGACAGTGTCCTAATGAGATTTATTGATGATCTCGTGGCTCTAAACTCAATAGTGCACTTTTGGTTTCCTATGCCGGAGACTAGGGAGAGGGTCTCCTTCTTCAATATCAACCATCTCTAAGAGAAAGTTGATAGATAATGTAGGTTCCCTGTGATAATGAAACAAGTCCTTTTAAGAGGAACTTGAGTAGCTTGGGAAGTTGTAGTGCAGTGCGTCACTGGGTCCATGACGTCTTGTCTTCAATACCGGTGTTACCTTAGTAACCACCAGTAGCATATGTATTGAACCCGGTTTCTGCCCTAAGGTTGAAATAATGGAGGGCTATTTATTTTCACCCTTTTCACATTCATTTCTTTTTCATTCTTCAACCCATTCAGTGCTTACCGAGACTTCATTACTAGAACCTTGTTGGGTTTATTCCAGTTCTAGCTCTATCTCAGTCTGCACTCTTCCCATTTCTCACTTTTCTCCTTTTTTCATCATACCTAAGGACTCGACACTATCTAGTGGATTGTCCCTTGGTAGATCCCTCCGGCTCTGGCAGGATCGTGGGAACGAATACCTAACCTAACCATCCTTATATCACCATACATAAAGTAAATTTGGTCGGTCTTTTTGGTATTGTTCTTCTGCCATTGGAACCAATTGAAAACCATTTGAAAATCAATCCAAGTACTTGTGATATATTATCAAAGCATTTTGTACCTGAATTGTTTTTGATATTTCAGAAAAAGGCTCCCCCTCAACATGTGCATCATATGTTTGAAATCATTTTGGCACATGGAGGCAAGAGGAAGAATTCACTTCTTAGGTCAACATTTTTTAAAACTATCGACATCACTTTCCCGATCAAAATTAGTATTTTTAAATACTTTGTTAAGGTAAATTTGGGAAAGGATGTGGTTTTCAAAAAGTTGCTCCCCCTCAATATGTGCATCGTGATTTGAAAGAGTTTTTCACATATTAGGGAAGACTTGTTAGAAGTACAATCACGATTATATTACCACACGGAAACCATTAGAAAATCAATCAATGTACTTTATGTTGAAACATATGAGTATTTGTACCTTGAAGGTTTATTTTTCTTTAAAAATGCTCCCCCTCAATATATGCTTCGAGATTCGAAAAGAGTTTAGCACATACTAGAGAGCAGTATGCACTTTGAGACAAATTGGTCACCTTTTATCAGATTGCATATTTATATCACATTTTCTCCCCCGATCAAAAATTTCAAATCCTTTGAGATTTTGGATCTCAAGTGATTTAAATATGTAAGAAACAAAACTTGTTGGAGAAAAATGCGTCAGGTTTTAATTGATCTGAAGTGGACTATTCCTAGGTTCCCTTTTTGACTAAAGGGGAACTATAATCCATAACCTATCACTACTATATACATTATAGTAATAATTGTTCATAGTACAACCACCACATTACATAGATCTTAATACATAACAAAACTATTGCAGGAAGAAGTCTTCATCCAGTTCTTTGCAGTAGCTTGTAATGACCATCACGTAATCTACCACCCACAAAACTTTCAAGGCTGTGGAAGATCTTTCTTGTTTTAAGTCTTCGTCCGATCGCAGCAACAAACTCTTCACACCTCTTCAAATCTTATTCAGACCAGAATCTTGTTTTGTTGCACAGCTTCAAGTCAAGTTTGATTTCCTTCACCCTTGAGTTCAATTCTTCTTCAACCATCTTGAGTGTACCATCACTGAACTTGTATAGCTCGCACAGCCTCATTAGCATTCTTAACCTATATCTGTCGGTAAAGAGGACTGATCTGGGGGTGTCAATCACTGTATAGTCGTGGCGAAATTCATGTCCTGAGGCTTCCCATTGAGGTTTCGTTAGATTGACCTGAGTCTGGTAGCTTTCCACGCCTAGTTGAAAATCACCAACTCTTTGTCGAAAGACTAAGCCCCTGATCCAAAGATTGACAGCAGTAGAGAGAGCCTTCTTTTCACGAATAGGTAAATGGTCTAGATGTCCTTGGAGGTTCAGAAGATAGAGATATTCAAAGTCATTTGGCAGCAAATGTTTGAAGTCGTTTTCTTCTATAACATGATCTTTCAAGTCTGATCTTCGAAGAAAAATCTTCTTCAGGTAATCATAGCCATAGATTGAGAAGATCTCTACACTGAAAACACTTAGAATACGCAGCTTGGATCGAACAGCTTTGCGTTTCTTTTCAGCTCCATGTCTATCAATGTAGAATTTCTTCTTCTTGAACCACCAATGACAAATGTCGTACGAAGCAGCGATGTCATACACTTGTTCTTTGTCTGTCCAGAATTGATCAGGTACCATCTGCTCAAGACCCGGATCTATGTAGGTTGCAGCTTTCATCTTAGAAATTGATAAAGCTGGTTTTCTTTCTGCAGTTCGGGCATATAGATAATCCAGGTCATGGTTGAAGAAGAACTCTGATTGGATAGTCAAGTGTCCTGGTTCACCTCTGAGAGGAAGATGGTTGTTAACATCAAACCGATTGATCTGCTCACTGACTTGATCATTCAGCAATTTATGGCATTCTTCCATCTGGTATTGAAGCTGATTAGCATCAGTGTGGAAGACTTTGAAGATTTCAAACGTCGGGCCTTCAAGATATTTAGGAGTGATTGAAGAAATTCCCTTGTTCTCACAAAACCACTTCATCAAGCTTCCCATATCCTCTGTGAAGTGAAGAAGAGAGTCTTCTGCTGGAGCTTCATATTTGGAATTAATGGTTGTATCCCAATTGTTGTTAGGGATTATCGAATCATACTCAGGAATGGACCATAAAGGTTCAGGAGTTTGAGGTTTATCTTTGGTGAGCCAGCTTTGAGTCATGTCCTTTGAAGGTGCAACTCTAGACGATTTGAAGCGTTTACCCTCAATATAAGCCTCCCACCAATCTTCTTCTTCAGTAACTTTGGGTATATGCTTGGTGGAGACGTCATCGTCATCTGATTTTGACTCTTGAGTAACATAAGACTCTTCGTTAAGCATCTGGTCTTCAGGGATAGAAGAGAATGTGGGTGTAAACCTGGAATCAACCGTGGTCCAAGCTGTAGAAATCTTCTGAGTACCTTGACCACCAGATGAACTGGTTTGATTAGAGGGTTTTGGTGAAGATGTTTGTGGATTTGTCATAGTAGTTGTGGTTATGCCAGAAGATCCACCAGTACCAGAAGTTCCAGCTCCACCAGTTGGAGGAGGAGGAGGAGGTGGTGGAGATTTAGGACCTTTATGCAATGACTCCAACACCGAAGTCCTCATTTTCTTCTTAGCCTCTCTTTCTCGAATGTCCTCCAGAAACTGTAAATGATTATCGTGCTTTATCGATTCTTCGAGAGCCACGAATAACTTCTTATGGACCTCATCCAGATGCTCGTTAGCATCATACATTTTATCCAAAAGGACATCTCTCATATCTGAAATGGGTAAGTCTTTAAACCGTTGAAGCAATGGAGCTTGCATTGCCCATTCTACAGCATCTTTAACTTTGGCTTTAATGGCGTCTGCTACACCTTCATCGAAATTAAGGTTATCCAGCTTGGAGACACAACGCTCGAGGACGTTGATAGATTTAGGCAGGTGCCTCTCAAGAGCTTGAATACGTTTCACTGCCTTGTCGAGCAATTGCTCAGATGTTAAGATCAGAGGTGGTGACGCCTGTGGAGTGTCCGTGTCATTAATTGTGACAACTGGTTCTGGTGATGGATCTTTAGCTGGTTCGGGTGGTGGAAGTGTGGTTGTTTGAGCAGGAGCAGGTGGTGAAGGTGGAGTAATTACTGATGAGGTGAGAATTGGTGCTGACATTGGAGGAACGGTTGATGTGTCTTGCTGAATGGTGATTGAGAACATGGACTGAACTTCTTCCTTTTCATTGGTTTGCTTGTCAGACTCGATGTCTGAGGGTTCGTCCTTTAAGAATTGATCACCATAAGTAATGTCAGGATCAATATTCTTCAGTGATGAGAATGATCCTGTGGACATGTTAGTTTCTTCCAGACGGAGGTGATCCTCAGATCTTGACTTGAGAGTCTCTTGAGAACCTTCCAGCAGATCATTTCCCCCAATTTCCGTAACTTGCTTATCAGTGTCCATCTGTTCAGACTCTGTCTCAAGTACTGGAACCTCTTCAGTAAAATGTGCTGTCTCCTGACTTTCTGATTGAGTATCACTGGAAACAGGGGTTTCATCAGGTGTATTAGGCACATATTTTTCCACTCCAGATTGTACTTGTACTGAGGAATATTCAACATCTCTTTTCTTGAGTACGAATTGGGTAGTTGTTTTTGGAGGTGGAGAAGAGATAGTCAGTAGCATTTGAGCGGCTTGTTCTGCTTTGTCTTGTGCAGCAGGTGCGGTTTGTCGTGGTGCTGGTACTGGTCCTCGTATCACAACACCTCCCACTGGTGGTCTCTGAGGCATGTTTAGACTATCCAGGCTTTGTTGAATCCCTTGTTGCAGTGCAGCCTCGTCTTCATTTATCAAATGCATCTCACTTTCTGGAACCTTGGTTCCTTCATCATTACCTTTTCCAGTGTCTTTCCTTCTCCTCTTTTGCTTTTGAGACGGAGAGTCAGTAGAAACTGAACTATCATGACTCTTCTTTTTCTTGGGTAGACTAGAGTAGGTAGACTGTGATTGTTTGGATTTGGGTTGTGCGGGAGAAGACTTTGGTGTGTCATCATCGGTTGCGCCGGAGGCCTTCTTTAAGTATCTCTTGAAGTAATCAACTTTCTTAATTCTTTCTGTAAGAAGAGCTTCAGGGATAGTCATTGCAAAGATTTCCTTGTCATGTCCTCTGGCAACATATTTTAAGTTGCCAAGAATGAATTCATCGCTGGCTTCATGAAGGGCTGACTCACTTCGTGGAGTAAAATTGTAAATCTGTTGCAGGTGCTGGATAATGAGCTTAGAAAACCTGATGCTGGGAATCACTCTTTTGCCAAGGTCTTTTTGTCCTTTGACTTTATTCAGAGAGTTTAGTCTATCAGTGATGAATGTGTCTAAAGACAAGGAGAATTCTTCCCAAATACGTTCAGCAAAATCAATGTTTTTCCCTTTAACCATCCCTCACAGAATTTGCAGAATAGGAGCCCTTACTCTGTCTGTCCATGATGTTTTACTAGTCAAGCATAAGTTGAGGATCGTAACAATTGTTCTCCATGGTTGATATATTTCTGCATTGATGAGAGAAGAGATCTTAGTTAGCGCTTCTGGATATCCCAATTCATTGACAAACTCTATTAGTTCTTCAGTAGTGGGTGGAGTGTCGAATGGATTAGAGGGGTCTCTTGGTGTGATCTGAAGAGCATTCCTGAGAGTCTCAACGGTGATGTCATACCACTTGTCTTCAAGCTTACAAGAGTATTTAGCAGTTATCTTGTCCCATGTTACAGTGTTCCAGAATTGTTGAAGATAAATGGAAATCATAGTGCAACGCTTAGTTAAGGCCCCAAAGAAGTTGGTGTCTTTCAAAATGTCAATATCTAGTCGGCAAATTGGATTCTGTTGGCCTCTATCCACATCTACATAGCAGTTGCTCTTAGCTATAGCAACTCATTCCGCAAATGGAAGTATTTCGTCATCAGTTGGGATGATGGTTGGTGCAGTGGTAGCAAGGATATCAGAGGATGTGGTGTTTGCCATTGAAATCTGATGAACACACATACAACAACAACAATATCCGGAACGTTTGTTAGGTAAGAAAAAGTTATCAATTTTGGACCAAATGCCTATCCCATATCATAAGATCTTTGACAATGACATGCAGTATACGAAGAAAGCAAGATATGTCCAAGAAGGAGACATAAGATGCACATCAATGTAAAAATGTAATTAGCATGCAGAGACTTAGATAAAAATATATACAAGTCAAGTTGCATGAACACATCTATACTTTTAACAAGTTGCATAAAACACATTGTAGGTTAAAACACATTATGTAAATATATCACAAGTAATTTTGACAACTCGCATGATACAGCTCACATAGGTCAAGTATAATAACTCGCATAATACAACTCGCATAAGATAACATGCATAACATCAACACGCATAGGTTACAATGTGTATTAACTCGCATATGTCAAAACATATGAGGTAAGTCGCAAAGAGCAACTCGCATTCATCAACTCGCTTTGGTCAGAAATATGATCAACTCGCATAACCTAACCTGCATGGGTCAAAGTATGAGTTAACTTGCATACGTCAAAACATATGTGACAAGTCGCATATAGCAACTCGCATATATTGAAAAGCAAGAGACAACTCGCATACACAAATCAACTAATGCAACTCGCATATAAACAACCAGGGACAACTCGCTTTCAAGTAAAATGAACGGCAACTCGCTTATAAGCAATCAGAACCAACTCGCATATAAGAACATTCATCGAGAGACCCAGTTTATCAAACACATACACATAGGACATGATTCTAGCCACAAGGATGAAGAACAATCACAAGAAAGCAACATTCAAAGGACCTAATCTAATGATTATAACAAATCCTACAACCAAATCATATGAGTCCCTTTTTAAAATGCAACACGCACCACGATAACCTAACTCGATTAATCAGTCAGACAATCCATCTCAGATCATAACAATGATTACCCTAAGCAATTTTATCAAAAACCAATATCAATTACATATAAAAACAACAGGAATCAAACCTAGTATCAGTTTTGATCGAATGATTTAGGTAGATGGAATCAGCACGATGGGTTAAGATTAGAGGGATGATTCAAGAAATGATAATCATGATAGAGACATGTATAGCAAGATCAGATAACCTACCACACAATCACAAGTTAGACAACTCGCTATGAGGAATGTTGAGAGAGAAAGTAGGTTAAGCGTTTGACCGAATGAAAAAGTGATTTGACCAAGAGTCAACATGCATACTTAAGCAAACAGGTTTAGTGAGTTGTCACATTAAGTCCCTATACTTAGCAACTCGCATAATTATCAAGGTAAGACAACTCGCAAGCAACATAAGATTTATCAATCACATACTTAGACAACTCGCATTCTCAACCATATTATAACAGCACCAAGAGAGTTAACAACTCGCATGTATGGCAACTCGCATACCTGAGGAGACTTATCCAATTGCATAACTTAAGAGACAAGCACATCAGTTCAGAATACATAAACTTTTGAAACTTAAATCACACCAATTATCATTAAATCACTTCCACATAGCATGCAATAACCAGGACACATAATTAAGATAACTGACACAGGCACACATAAAGGGACATGATTATTTTTCCCAAGTAAGAAGTATATGAAGAAGCACAATTCTCCCCCTCCATCAATGATACGAGTGAACAAGTAGTCATTGATTGAATCAGTTCCTTGCCGTGGGTCTTAGTCGACTTTAAAGGCTCGGTTCGAACTTCATGTAAAGCCCCGTGCCATTGTTGAATGACATTTCTAGGTCCGTAGATGTTATCGATAACATAAAAGATAAATTTTTATTCAATTTTGTGTAAAATTAAATTTAGTGTAAAATTAAATTTAAATTAAATTGTTGAATGGCATTGTAAAATTAATTTTTTTTTATAAGAGAATGTAGATAAATTTGTACGAGAATTAATGAGAACGAGTCCTGAATAGAGATGATCAGGAGTCAAAGTACAAGGTACGTCAATTATGACAAGCTACGATTTCTGAGTGAGCAGTCTTCAGTTCTGTTGGGAACCAGGTCATGATGTTCATGATTGAATTGAGCATTGTACCTGAAAAAGACTGAGGAGAATCTGCACTAATAGCATATGTGAAATGACATTTTGAGGGGATAGAAGCAGTTATGTCCTCATCATTGGATATCATACATTCAGGCCTAGGAGTGTCATTAATGGGAGTCCCTTTAAGTCCAATATTCATGAAGATTTTTCCTGTGGGCATCCACTTAAGACAAGATCTAGGTGAATAAGTCCTTTTAATTCATGTGAACTTAAATAATCTACCAGTAGGAATCCACTTAAAACAGCAGCTAGCAGAGTTAGATCCTTTAGTTTCAGAAGAAAATGTAATCAATTCCCTGTTCTGAACATTGGTCCTTTTGCAATTAGTTTGTTTCTTAGGGGAGTGGTCAGCCATTTGATGCTTCTTATGTGGTCTAGATGATCTCCTTATATTCCTGATTTTAGAGCTTAGATCATTAAGCTGGGGATCGTTATTCATCATATCGGATTTAATTAGTGAAGTGACTGGTTTTGACAAAACTATATTTTCATCAACTTGGGAGGCAAGCCTAGATTTTGATGGTTTGAATCTTTCTGTTTTAAATGCATTGGGCTGCCTAACTACAGATCGTTCTGCATTATTGCTTACAATTGGCTTACCCAAGGTTGATGGTTTTGGAAACTTAGTGTTCACTCTATTTCCAATAGTTTTCCTAAGCTCATTTTTTAAGGCAACAATGGTGAAGCTCTTATCCTGAATTTGGGATTTGAGGGCATCAATGTACGCCAACAAGGATTTAGTTTGATCTAACAGCTTGGTGTTATTCTCTAATAAGTTCTTTCTCAAAGACTCATTTTCCCTTAATAGCTTGGTCACACATAAAGCCAATTCATCATTCCTAGATTTAATCGCATCACCAACCTCTGAGTTAAGATTATTCATCCCTATATTACTTTTCTTATGCATATCTGAGAGTTTTATTTTCAGATTACATATGGTTGAGTCTTTGTCCTGAAGCTGGGTTTTTAACTGGTTAATTTCAAAAAGTTCTCAAAATTCTGGGAATTCCGGATTTATGCAAGGTTTTGTGGCAAGAAAACTTTCTTCTTTTTGTTGTATCGTAATTTCTAAGGAAACACAGTGTTTTTCGAGAATTGAGTATTTGTTAGAAAGTTCATCAAAAACCCTTTTTTCAACCATTTCATTTGTTTTAAAAATTCTAGACTCAGTCTCAACCAAGGAACATTCATCCGAATCATGTTCAGCCTTAAGATCAGTTTGTATAGGTACATTAGCAGATGCATTATGTTGAACAGTTAAGGATACCTCATCAGATGACACCTGTTCATTCACCGGTCTGACATGTGCATCCACATCAGGAGTTACCAAACTGCTGGTTACATCATTCTTTGTTGTATCTGATATTCTGCATTTAGAAACACCTGACCTTTCAACTGAAACATTACCTGACATTTCACCACTATCTCCTAATTTCACTTGACACTCAATCACGTAATCATCCTTTTGGATAAATGTGTGGATGAACTCCTGAATTTCCATTCCAGTATGTTTCTTGAAAGAAATTCCAGTCAAGTGTTGATCGAAGTCTGCGGAATATTCCCTATTGATGAATGGCTGGAATTGGTTGTGGATTACCTAAAGTGCAGCATTGGAATCATCTTCTAGTACCTTTTTTTGGTAAGTTGAAGCTTCAATAGTTCTAAGTTTGTCAGCAAGGTTCTCGTCAATGTAGGTAAGTCCTGACGGAAAAGAGCACTACATGTTCGATCCACAGTTGTGGATAAGAACTGTAAAAGATGAGAGTGAAGTAGTTGATAGGGCTCAAGGCTGCATTCCATTAGCAAGGCATTTTGTAGCATAAGCTGGTGTAATTCCTTAGGATTTGACTCAAAGTATGAAGTGTTTTGATCATCATTGCTTGAATCAGTCATGAATATGCTCTCTGAGTAATATGAACTTTGTATGCTGTCCACCGAGTCATATAGTTTGAGCACATTGGAAATTAATGGATAAGTGGTGTAAGCCATAATATAAGTATCAGATTCAATGGAATTTTACTATTCTTTGATTAAACCGAAAAATAGATTCTTTCACGGGATTTTACTAAATCAAAACAACAACCGTAAAGTGTAGCACGAAGAAGTGACAAGTCTCAATAGACAAGTAGTGAATTTGACAAGTCGTACCCTAACCAACTCCCTTAGAGATCAACTCGCTTAGTGGATAACATGCTTTGAGGTCAACTCGCTTAATAGACAAGTCGCATAAAGGGACAACTCGCTTAGAGCATAACTCGCATAGAACACAAGAACACAAGTCGCTTAAGAGACAACTCGCTGAAACAGATAACTTGCTTTCAAAGAAGCTAGCTTAGGCGACAACTCGCTTAAGTATCAACTCGCAAAAGTGACAACTCTCTTCTGGCAACACCTCAACTCGCTTCGAAGAAACTTTATACGAGACTCAACTCGCTTAGGACAACTTTCAAAAACAACCACTTTACAAACCAAAAGCAACCCAACCACGATGATTCAAGCCTTCCAATTCAAAACCTAAGCACATGTGATGATTCTAAACACAAAAGTACAATCAAAAACTAAACTTTAACGGTAGAAATGATTCAAACTCTTCTAAACACTTTTAACCCCAAAAACCTTATGAAATCCACTAAAACAAAGAGCATGAAAGATGAGTGATCAAACCATGGCTCTTGATACCAATTGTAAGAAATTAGATTTCATAATCATAACAATACTTAAATCATAGAGGCATATGGAGTGTTTAGAGAGAGAATGAGATGTTCTAGTGAGAGAAACACATAGAAGGTTAGATTACAAATGAACATCCAACCCTCTCCCTTATGGGGAGAGGGCTATTTATACATAGTATTACGCCCTCCTTCGGGCTGTGGATCAGGCATACAATGGGTAAAGACCCGTCCTTCCTCCACGGTGTTGCACTAGACTAAACTACGCTAATAACTAACTAACAAATAATGTAATAAACGACATGTCTACGAGCTAACTTACGCTAGATTATATTTGGGGTGACCGATGCTTCACTATAGAATTTCCAAATCCTAACATTGTAGGTGTACTTCGGTACATCGTGTTATCCTACTTGAGGGACTCCAGTTCAGGAATAGCCTTTGCTAAAATTAAAGATGTGTTTTCAAACTATACTGTTAACACGCTCGAAGTTCAAACTTGTAAGTGCTGGAAATCCCGCTAAGGAGATTTCTTTCAAGAATCGAGTCCTGAAGATTTGGGTCATTACTTGAACTTGTTCAATGTAATGCCAACTGTCCCTTATGGGATTCGGACGACTGATTCGACCGACCAAGGTGAATGGAATCAAGACATTCATCAGAAGAACAATCGTAGTGGTCAATTCTTTAAGAAACGACCACAGTGATCGATTGGTGTTTATCACTAACCAATTCTTATGTTTTCTTCTTATGGATGTTCCTGGGAGATGATCGTACAGATTCTCCACATGATCATACCAACAACAACTAATATTGAAGTTCTCTCGAAAGGCAAAACAAAAGTCAGAATGATTCTTAGTCAAAGCCAAAGAATCTACAAAGTTTAAAGACTAAAGAGAACTACATCAATCCTAAAATTCAACGTCAAAGAGTGTGTGAGCATGTTGGAGAAGGACGTGGAGACACCTGAGCAACGAAGCGGACCTGATGCAGATAACCACAACATAACATCACCATATCCACACCAGAACAAAGAACAAAGATAAATGAAGACTTCAAAGCTAAAAACTTCAAAGAAAAACAAGATCCTCACACTGGGGAGATTGTTAGAATCAAGACACTTCTTCTCACAAGAAAGAAGAATGTCAGAAGACGTCAAAGCAACTATCACATCCACACCAACAACTTTTCAAGATTACTGAAGTCATTAATTACCAACACTTAGGGGGAGATTTTTGGAATCACTCCTAAACTATATTTCAAATGTTAGTAATCAATATGTAATAGGTTGCTTAATTAGGATTTTATGTTTGTTTTAATGGCAAGGCTTATGTAGAAAGCCCATAAGCCTTGGCCCATGTCCAATAATGAAGGAAGGGAACTTGTAGTGTTGCCCTAGTCCCTTCCCCTATAAATACCTTTATAAACCTTCATTTGAAGGTTGGTTGTTCACTTTCATTATACACCTACGCCTATCCTTTCACTATTGTCTTAACGTGTCTGTGTATTGTGTGCAACCGATCATCTCATCTATATTTCTTACATCTTAATCCTTGTGTTAACTTATGGTAACCTAACAAGTATCCTTATATCTAGAAGTTGGCTGACTCACATCGTCTACCCTTGGGAGACCTGCTGAACATGGAACCGGAAGCTCCTTCCCGTAGGGATCCCGCTGGGCCTCCTATTGTGAACACACCGTCGGTCAATACTCCAGCCAACGAAACTCCATGGGCAAATGCTTGAGCTTCAGTCTTAATGTGTTATGCTTGTAAACAATTATTTGGATAATATGGTTGTAATAATTAACAATTTATCTTTTGTGGTTTGTCACTTTGATACGTCCTTTGTGATCGGACAATATTCAACTGACGTGATTCATAATATCAACAGGATTATTTTTATTCGTGCATAAGTGTTTCTTCTGCTTTTTTGCATTCATATTTTGCATTGACATACCTCCTTAGGTTATTCTAAGGGCAACCGGCAATGTAGGCCGTGCATCCGGGTTCCGGGCATCCTTAAGGGGTTTCAGGGCATCCATTTTTGGGCATCCGACATACGTGCTCAGGCATCTGCGTGGTCATTCCACCAGGCATCCAAAGTGTTTGTTTTTTCACTTGGGCATCCGTTTTCTGGGCATCCGAATAGAGTTTTCTCGGGCATCCGAATAGTGTTTTTCGGGCATTCGGCATATATACGCGGGCATGTTTACATCAATTATACTCGACGGCGGCCAGCCGTCGGAATTGTCATACATCACACATAAGTTATCATGGAAAATTGTCTCCCTACTGCATGAAGACTTTCATCATTAAACAAATAAACATGATTAATTCAAGTTACACAGTAGCTGTAGGATTCTTGTCACAATAACAATTATAAGAAGCAATTTCTGAGATTTATCGCGTGCCAGGTCCGAGGGACCTCCTTCTCTTCCATTGTTTGTAACTTATAAGAGCCATTCTGATATGCTCCTACCACCCGATAAGGTCCTTCCTAGTTAGGCCCCAGTTTTCCTTGGTTTTCTACCCGGCTCGCCTCGTTCCTCCGTTAAACAAAATCTCCCACCTTGAAGTTTATCGGCCTGACTCTCTGATTGTAATACTGTTCCACTTGTGTCTTGTATTTGGCCTCTTGAATGGCAGCATTTTCCCTTCTCTCTTGCAAGAGATCCAAGTTCAAAACGTTGTTCTTCCTCATTTTGGTCTTCTCGGAACATCATTGTCCGATGTGTTGGCATTCCTATTTCTGCTGGAATCACAACTTTACTTCCGTACGTCAGACTGAACGGAGTTTCCCCATTGCTTGTTTTGAGAGTCGTCTGGTGGTCCCATAGGACGTTAGGCAGCTCATCAACCCATCCGCTTCTCTCCCATCGCAGTCTTGTTTTTATCCTTGCCATCAAACTCTTGTTGGCTCGTTCCACCAATCCATTGGCTTGCGGGTGTGCAACAGTTGTATTCATCTGCTTAATCCTCAACCGCTCGCACCAGCTTTTGAATGGATCATTAACGAAGTTGGTTCCGTTATCAGTGACTATGACTCCATGCAAACCGTACCTACATACAACGTTCTCCCATACAAACTTTATGACATCCTTCCCTATCATCTTTGCCAGTGGTTTTGCCACTATCCACATCGTGAAATAATCTATAGCCACGATGACATATTTTACTCTTCTTGGTACTTCCAGAAAAGGCCCTAGCACATCCATTCCCCATTGGTAAAAAGGCCATGGGGCCATGATGGAGGTTAACAATGTTTTGGGAAGCTTCGGTACCGGAGCGTGTATTTGATAGGAGTCGCATTTCCTAATTTCCTCCTTTGCATCTCGGTGCATGGTGGGCCAGTAATACCCTTGTCTCATGAGCTTAGCCACTAGAGTTCTTTGTCCGGAATGCATTCCACAACATCCCTCATGTACTTCGCGGATTATGTAGTTGGCCTGCAGTGGTCCCACGCACCTTAACATTGCTCCCAAGAATGATTTTTTAAAGAGGACTGCCTCCTCCATCACGTAATGTGGAATCTTCATTCAGAGACACCTAGCTTCGTTCGGGTCCTCCGGCCAAATCCCTTCCTGCAGACACTTGATGATTGGTGTCATCCAATTGTCTTCTTCCTCCTCCACTATGGCATTTACCACTTCTTCTTCCCCTGAAGGCTTTTCCAAGACCTCCACCAGCACCTTTTTGGTGAGATGATCAAAAGCAACCGACGCTAGCTTACTTAATATATCCGCTTTTTGATTTTGACCTCTCGGGATGTTGCAAATCTTGAAGCTCTGGAACCCAGCGATATATTCTTTTGCCCATTGATCTGGCTTGCCACTAGTGTGGAATCTACCCGCACGTTTAAAGTCTTTATTTTGAGCTTTTTCGCAATCCGGAGGCCGGCCAGCAGAGCCTGGTATTCGGCTTCGTTATTAGTCTAGGAAAGTTGAGCCGTAAGGCGTAAGTCAACTCCTCATTCTCAGGACTGATAAGGACCAATCCTGCGCCGGAACCCTTCCTGTTGGACGCTCCGTCCGTATGTAATAACCATTCCCCTTCACCCGTACTTCCATCACGTCTTTCCCTTTTTTCTTCCTTTCCGAACATGCGGATTCCACTGTTATTTCCGTGAGGAAGTCGGCTAGCACCTGTTCTTTAACTGCTTTTCTAGGAACATAGGTAATGTTGTAGGCTCCTAATTCCACGGCATACTTGGCCAACTTCCCTGAGACCTCCGGCTTGTTCAATATCTACTTAATGGGTTGATCAGTGATGACTTTGAGCGGGTGAGCCTCGAAATACCTCCGTAACTGTCTGGACGCGTGCAAGAGACATAGAGCCAAATTTTCTATCGGAGCAAAATTTCTCTCTGCGTCATGCAGTGTCCGACTGACGTAGTGTACCGGCGACTGTCTTCCTTCCCTTTCTACCAGCAAAACTGCGCTTACTGCTCCCTTTGATGTTGCTAAGTATATAAATAGCTGCTCCTTTGTCTTTGGGGGTGGATAAAGAGGGCAATTCTAGTATTAACCTTTTCATCTCCTGAAAGGCCATTTCGGCTACCACTGTCCAGCGATATTCGTCCTTAGTTTCCTTGGTGATATTCTTTAATGTGTCGAAGAAGGTAAGAGATCTCTTCGCTGACTTAGACAAAAACCTATTCAGGGCTGCTAATTTTCCACTCAGACTTTGCATTTATTTCAGCGTCCCTGGGGACTTCATCTCCATGAATGCTTTCGTCTTCCGGGGGTTTGCTCTTATGCCTTCTGATGTCACCATGTAACCAAGGAATTTACCTTCCTCTACACCAAATGAACATTTCTTCGGATTCAACTTCATGTTTATTCTACAGAGGTTGTCGAAGGTTTCCGCTATGTCCTACTCTTTATAACCATATCATCCACATACGCTTCCAAATTTCTACCTATATGTGATTGGAACGCTGAATCCACTAACCGCTGGTATGTTGCCCCAGCGTTCTTCAAGCCGAAAGGCATTTTAGTGAAACAATACGTCCCTTGTTCCGTATAAAAGGCCGTCTTTTCCTCATCGTCCCTATCCATCTGAATTTGGTGATAAACCTTGTAAGCATCCAGGAAGCATTTGTATTTGTATCCCATGACGGATTCGATCTTCCAATCAATCTCCGGCAAAGGGTAGTAATCTTTCGGACACGAGGAGTTTAGGTTTTTGAAGTCGATGCACATCCTCCAACTTCCGTCACATTTCTTTACCAATACTGGATTAGATATCCATGTCGGGTACTTTACTGGGCGAACTATTCCAACCTTCACCCATTCCTCTACTTCCCTTGTGACCACCTGATTTTTCTCCAATGAGAACGTCCTTCTTTTCTGAATGACCGGTGTGTCCGAAACATTTACGTTGAGGGAGTGTTGGATAAGACGCCTAGGTACTCCGGTCATATCCGTCGGCTCCCAAGAGAACACCTCTTTGTTATTTCTCAAAAGCTCGATGAGTTGTTTTCGACACTCCCGGGAGAAACTAGTTCCTATCGTTACACGCTGCTCAGGGTATGCCGCATTAACCAATATGTCATCCGTTGGCGTTAACTCTTCCCGAATCTCCCGGTCCACTACCTCTACTTTTCCTTTTTGAGGACAGCCTTCCCTGATATCCTGTCTTTCTTCCAACCTCCTGCATTCCATGACTACTGCCCTTTTAGTGACCAAGGTAGCTATTCCCCCTGGCATGGGGAACTTCATCATAGCATGAATGGTTGAGGGTATGGCTCTTAATTCTCTTAGACCTGACCTTCCCGATATCACATTGTAAGGTGAGGGCGACCTTACAACCGTGAATTTCATCATGACCGTCCTGAATAAACCGTGATCTCCAAAACGCACCTCCAATTTTATCTTCCCTAAACGCTGGATGACTGATAACGCTCAAATTGTGCATGTTTTTAGTAGCGTTATCCGTGTTTTTATGTATGTTATTTGGTTATAATCATATGCTTTTGTTGCTTAATCGTATCAAAGTGCGTTTGCTAGTTCATTTGTAGCCAAGTATAGGAAAGTGGAGAAAAAGACGGAAATAGAAGTAAAATACAAAGATTTCTCCATGTATGAAGAATTCCCGATCAAAGCAAGACTTGTGGAGTATATTCGAGAAGATAAAGTCATCAAGTTTGTGGTCCAAAGACTCAAGAATAAAGTTCAAGAAGGAAAACGAGAAAGAAATGAAGAAAAGAAGCTTAAACGAAAAGATATTGGAAGACTCGTTGTTCCGGACACACCTTCACCATTTTGGCCATAACTTTTGCATACGGACTCCGTTTGACCCCCGGTTCGCGGCCATGGAAAGCTAAGAGAAAGATCTACAACTTTCGTGCTTATGACTTTTTATGATTTTTGCTCCAACCGGTCGGTCGAGACCCGTAACCGGATCCGGTTGGAGGTCCTGTTTCAGCCATTTCTTCATTGTTAAGACTCCAAACTTGTTCCAAACGATTCTAGTCCCTTCCTACATGTCTTCTAGTCCCTTCCAAGCTCCTTGGTGACCAAGAAATGCATTTATAACCCCAAGGGCTTGAGAGTAGTATAAATAGGACTCATTTGTGTATGTTTTCATCATCCAAATACACCACAACTTGAGAGATCTTCTCTCACACCTATCTTACCACCACTACTACTCTCTTAAAGCCTAAATTCGTTCATAAAGTTCCAGGAAACTTTGGAGGTCCAAGAAGTCACCATTTGGAGGCCAAATCACCAAGAAGTCCACCTCAATACTTTGGGAATCATTACTACACCATTTGTAATCTTATTCCAAGCATTGTAAGACTTTTAATCATGTTTTCTAATGTTCAAAGTTCTGAGTTTATGTTTATGTTTGCTATGAGTGGCTAGTTTCTTTTGCACTTGCTTAAATGATGTTGATTATCATATGATTAGTTAGTGATTGTGTTAACATGTTTTAATTCAATTTCAAGTTGATTCTAAGATCCAATTGTGCTAAAGTTTCATAGTGACATTTGTTAATCAAGTTTGGCTAATTGTCAATAATCGTTGGGGTCGAAAGAACTTCGTGTTATTCAACTAGTCATAATCATTTTGTCTATGGATGATTGTTTTTACCCATTATTCTTGATTATACAAAGGAACTACGGTGTGGTTGTAATAGAAACGCTTTTTGATTATCAAATTGGATTGGTTGGAAACATCTAAATGGTCGTAAGATTAGTTGTTGAGAATCAATTGTAGCCTTTTGTCTATGATCGGTTACCTTTTGTATTGACCATTTCTTAAGCAATTTTATGAACAAGTGGATGTTTTTGTGTTTAAGTTTATGTATGTAGACTTATGAAACTTGAATTGATCTTGAATTGATTGGTTAAACTTAATGCTTGTTTTTATAAACTAAACTCTTGATCATGGTTTAACTTGTAAGAACAATAGATTAGTACACCAACTAATTATCACTACCAACATGTTAAGAGGTTAACACAATCACATTAATCTATGATATGAAACTAGTTTAAGCAAGTGTAGTTTTTAATCATCTGAATTTCATTATATCTATTTGCTTTGTTATATGTTTTGGATAGACTCCGTTAATTCAAACTTGTGCTTAGATTCACTCAAATCCCTGCGAACGATCCCGACTTACCTTCATAATCTTGCTATAACGGACGAGTATACTTGCTCGTATGTGTTATTGGTAATATTGGTAATTCACCTTTTATAAATTTAAAACTTGCACCAACCGGGCACATCAATGACCTCTCTGGCAAATCCTACCAACGGCGAGCTTGTTTCCTGTAACCTGGATTGAATGGAAGGACACAGGTTACTGAAGCAGTGTTCATACATTACTTGGACGGAGGCGCCTTCATCCACAAATACCCTCCGGACCAAGTAGCCTTCTATTTCTGCTTCTAGAATCAATGGTTCTTCAGAAAAGTCATCCGTAGATATCCGAGGAAAGGATATGGGAACGTTCATCCAGTCTTCATCATAGAATCTGGCTTTCCTCTTCCGGTCTTCTACATAATGATTGACCATGTTGATTACCTTCCCCTTCCCATTATGACCCCCTGGTCTTTCTCTTCCCCTTTGATGTACATTTTTCACCAGGTGATCCAACTTTCCAGATTCGAGGGCCATTTCCAACTGCTTTTTTAAATGGAAACAGTCATTGCTTAGGTGACCCTTTTCTCCATGATACTCGCAAAACCTGTCCTCATTTTCTTTGCTTGGCTTTCCTTGTAGGGGAGGTGGTGGAGGCAAGTTCAAGTGGTGTTCGGTATCCAATATCTCCTTGGGTTGCTTGGATAGGACGGAGAGCATGACTCGATGATTATCGGGCTTATTAAGTTCGTTGCGCCGAAACTCATTACGGGGGCGAGTATCTACTTTCGGAGCGACATACGGGGAATAAGCCTCCCTCTGCCTAAAGTCATTTCTCTCCTATGGTCGTCGGTCATTCCTCCTTCTATCACCGAATCCTCTTCTGGACATCTGGTCTCTTGTTGCTGAAGGATTTTTCCTTGGGAATGACTCGTGTGCTTCTCCTTTCGGCAGTTCTTTATTCTTATATGCTTCTTCCGACCGGACATAATCGTCTACCCGAGTCATCATCTCCTTAACGGTCTTTGGAACTTGGTCAGAAAACTTCTTAGCCAAGTCCGGGCACCGATGGGCATTCATGAATGCCGATATATTCATGAGCTCTGGGACTCCCGGTATCCTGTTGGCCTCATCAGTCCAGCGTTCTTTAAAATCCGGCAGTGCTTCATTTGCCCTTCTGATGATTCTGGTGATTTCTATGGGGTCTTTCATGTTCTTCTGCCGTAGGGCAATGCTTGTAGTAAACTACTCCCTCAGTTCATCCCAACTATCAATACTCCCTGGCTCCAGGTTACTGAACCAACCGTGCGCAGCCCCGTCCATAGTCTGCTGGAACAATCGGCACCATACTGGCATTGGCCATTCTCCTTGATTTGCCTCTCCTACAAAAAGGTTAATGTGATCATCTGGGTCGGCTGACCCATCATATAATTTCAAGTTGGTAGGCATGGTGTATTTGGGGCCGACGAACTCCACTATCCTTCTGGTGAAAGGTGACCTAGCCACCTCTTTATGGGGTCTACTTAGATCATCCTTAGGGTTTAGCTCAGTATCCTTTTCCAGCTCCTCCTTGTTATCCCCGAACGACAACTGGATGGGTTTTATGGCACTGGCCCCTGTAGCATTGTACCTTTTGATGAGAGCTTCTAACGAGGTCACATGGGCTTGTATTTGCTCCGGTATCCCGGGTGGGGGGATATTTGTGACCCCGCTTCCGCCTACTTGTTTCGGTGGAGGAAGAGGTCCGGGTGGTGGTATTTCTAGCGGACCGGTCATTCAATTCTTTGGTAGAATGAATAGGGGTCCCACAGATGGCGCCAATTTGTTGAAACAAATTCCTACTACCCGGTCTTTGTCCGAAGGTTTGAGCTTCAGGCAATTGATCCGAAGGAAAAGATTAGAACTTTCCTGCACAATACACAACACGCGTTAGCCTCGCCCTGGGTGTTGTCCCGGGACCAAGCTCCGGCGTGAGAATAAGCGAAGGGTAATGAATGTGATAATAAATGTGAAAGTAGTAGGTGAAAATTCAATGCAAAGCATTATATGTGTTGGGGTATTTATACTACCCCAACCTTGTACCCGAATTACTGTTCAGCAGACCTACGTTACTTACTCGCAGGCCTATAGCCACCCTACCTAGTAGGTGTCAGGCCACGTGGTAGGGAAATCCCGTGAAATCTGCTGACATGGCCGAGTCTTTTATCCGCTGGGCAAAAATCATTCCGGATGACAGAGCATGCCGTCCGAACGCTAAGTCCTCCGGACATCAGGACGTCCGGACAGATACGCCAACACCTTATATTCATATGCTCAAATTTTCCTTACTCATTTTGATACTTTCACTTGTTATATCATACAGTAATAAACTTAAATAAGCCCATAAGTCTCAAATAAGCTGGAAATGTAGGCTTATGAAATAGGGAAAATGACAAAAAAATGCATCGAACTTGACACTTGTTGTCATTGTATGTAGCCAACTATTTTTTTTTTCATTGTAACACAAACCTTTTGAATTTTTGTCATTGTATGTAGCCAGTTAGGTGAATTTGTGTTATTGTATGTACCCAGTCAGGCTTAGTGTTACATCGTTAGTCCTTTTATATTAACGGTCGTTAGTAAATAACTTAAAATTTCGTTCTCTTACGTTTTTATTCGTTTTCATCCGTTATTATACGTTTTTGTCCGTTTGTATACTTTTTCGTCTGTTGCTTTTTCCCGTTTTTTACGTTTTCGTCTGTTTTCTTACATTCTCGTCCGTTTTCTTACGTTTTCGTCCGCTATTATACGTTTTCATTCGCTTTTATACGTTTTAGTCCGTTTTTATAAGTTTTCATCCGTTTTTATATGTTTTCGTCCGTTTTCATCTGTTTTTATACGTTTTCAATCGTTTCTCATCCGTTTTATATTTTTTTGTCCGTTTTTATACGTTTTCGTCAGTTTTTAAATGTCTTCGTCGATTTTCTAACGTTTTCGTCTGTTTTTATATGTTTTCGTCTGTTTTATACGTTTTCGTCTTTTTTTTAAGTTTTCATCTGTTTTCTTACACCTTCATCAATTTTTATACGTTTTTGTCCGTATTCTTAAGTTTTATACATTTTCGTCCAAAAAAGTAAGAAAATGAACGAAAAAGTAAGAAAACCAACGAAAGCGTATAAAAAAAGATGAAAATGTTAGAAAACAGACGAAAACTTTAAAAAACAGACGAAAATGTATAAAAACAGTTGAAAACGTAAGAAAACGGATGAAAAACGTATAAATACGAATGAAACGTAAAAAAACGGACAAAACGCATAAAAACGGATGAAAACGTAAGAAAACAGACGAAAACGTATAAATATGGATGAAAACGAGCAAAAACGTGTAAAAACGGACGAAAACGTATAAAAACATAAGAAAACGTACGAAAACGTAAGTAAACAAACGAAAATGTAAAAAACGGATGAAAGCATTGGACCAAAATGTATAAAACGGACGAAAAAGTATAAAAACGGATGAAAACGTATAATAACGGACTAAAACGTAAGAAAACGTAGGAAAACGTAAGTAAACAAACGAAAATGTAAAAAACGGATGAAAGCATTAGACCAAAATGTATAAAACGGACGAAAAAGTATAAAAACGGACGAAAACGTATAATAACGGACTAAAACGTAAGAAAATGTACGAAAACGTAAGTAAACAAACGAAAATGTAAAAAACGGATGAAAGCATTGGACCAAAATATATAAAACGGACGAAAAAGTATAAAAACGGACGAAAACGTATAATAACGGATGAAAACGAATAAATACGTAAGAGAACGAAATTTTAAGTTATTTACTAACGACCGTTAATATAAAAGGACTAACGATGTAACGCTAAGCCTGACTGGGTACATACAATAACACAAATTCACCTAACTGGCTACATACAATGACAAAAATTCAAAAGGTTTGTGTTACAATGAAAAAAAAAAATAGTTGAATACACACAATGACAACAAGTGTCAAGTTCGATGCATTTTTTTGTCATTTTCCCTATGAAATATAAGCCGAAATCAAAAAAGCTCATAAGCCCACAAATAAGCATATACAAACAACCCCGTAATGTCCTTTTTTCTCTTCTCCGAATATAAACCTTTAAACAGGGGCGAAACCAGGAGAAAAATTGACAATGTGCATTCAAGAAAACTGAACAAGACTAAGAACACAAATTTTTTTTTTACTGTATGCCCATATGAAAAATCATTTTTTTTTAATCAACAATAACACTGCTTTGCAAAAATTCATAAATGTCCCGTGAAACCCCGGACCCAACCCTGTTCTGTCCATGCCTTTAAGTATGCTTTATTAATAGATCCTACACTATTTTCTTTACCTAATATAAATGTTTTAAGGTGCTTGGTTTAAGATTTTATAGTGAGGGCTGATCTCTTAATTTGTAACGTCGCCAATAAATTTTTTGAAAGTTATGAAGTTCATAGAAATGCAAGTAATGCGATCACTATATTGTTACGATTTTGGAGTTAAGTAATAGTTTGGCATATGTGATTAGGAGATGAATTTAGTAATCTTTATCAATCGAAGTAGGATCAGAATGAGTGCATATGTAATCCCAGTTTGCATAACGAATAACAATGTATGTGACCGTTTGTCCTTTGACCGCGTCTAAGTTTTGTTCTGTCTCCTTAGAGTTATTCACACATTTGCTTATATCATAGCAGAAGAAAAGTTGGTGCATGGTGCAAGAATTGAGTGAAAGGTGAAAATGTGACATGGCCTGCAGCATATAGCATAGTGTGCTGTTTGCTAAAACAAAAGTGTTGGAACTTATATAAATAAATAAAAGAAAGAAGTTAATCACATTGCATGTAGTTATCATACGTGTATGTGAGAAAGCATGACATATGTGCTAATTACATACTGACGTCCATTTCCTAATGTTATATGTATTAGTGGATAATTAGGCCAAAGCCCGGTTTGTGAGTCTAGGGTATTAGGGTTTTCACCATTATAAATAATGGTTCATAATAATATTATACCTACGGGTTTTATCATTGTCTAACATGGTTTCAGAGCGGGTCTGATCCTCAGACCTAGATGGCTACGCTGAGCCGCCTCTTTGTACCACCCGTCAAAATTATCCATCTCTATCTCAAATATTCTATTAGATCTATTGAAAAAAGAAGAATCCGTTTTATTCCCTATGGTCGACTAAAGAAAAAAAAAAAAAAAAAAAAAGAAGGAAGGAGCAGGTTCGGTTATGGGCAGGCAGCTGGCAGCCCTTTTGGGGTTGTCATGACATTCAATTAGGATGAGAAAAGCAAGATGATTTAGCATTTTATGTAATGATACTACGAAAATCAAAGTTTGGTTTAATCTTTTTATCTTTTATGATTTATTAATCTTTTACTTTTTATTGTTAAAAAAAAGAAAAAAGAAAAAAAAAAAAAGTATAGTTCTTATTTTTGTTGGTGTCGAATCCAGGGTATCAATTCCCGAGACGACTTTTGTTGGTGTCAAATCCAGGGTATCAATTCCCGAGACGACTTTTGTTGGTGTCGAATCCATGGTATCAATTATGAGCTAGAAGACCTATTTTTCTTTATAGTTAGTTGTTGAAATCTAGAGTTGAAGGCATAAGTATATCCGGGGTTCCTCTTTTTACTATATCAATTTGCTAAGATTCCAGTTGACGTTTTAATGAAAACAGATAATACTCCTTTACGTCACCAAGTATTTTCAGTTTTTATTCTTATTGAGTGGCAATTGGTAATTGCTTATTAGTTATAGTTATATAAATTTATCAAAGTGCCAAGTCGAACATTGCATTATATTTGAGAATGAGGGAGTAATAAAAAACCCAAAGATACATAACTTACGTTATATATTTATTCTAGCTAGAAACTAAAAACAATGTGTCATGCCATTGCATCAAAGTGTATTTTGCCTATTTGGTGTTTGCCTTTCCTTCTAGTCTGTTGCTTGCCCGAGGTGTTGGTTGCCCTGACAGGTTCCATGTCACATACCTGTGGACAGTGGATCGTATGATAATGAGGCCTCAAAATGTTGATAATAAGGTCTGCTGATGAAACTTCTAGTTTCACGCCAATATGAGAATCTAATCAAATTTGCAACCAGTCTTATCTTGGCTGCATTTGTTTTACCAGTATGTTACTTGTGCCCTCTGCCGACAGTTTGGTATTATATTGATAGTAGCCGTTTCTACCGAGTGTATCGTACATTTTATTTAGAAATCTTATTGCATCCCTGAAGATAACATGCCTATGTGTATCCCTTGTTATCTTCCGATAAGTATTATACTGTTAGTCCTTTTATGTTGTCCTCTTGCCAGAATTTAGATTGTAATGGTTAAGCTGATTTTATGGCGCACATTTGTTTGTTTAGCTAATAAAAGATAGTCAATAAAGGTGGTAGCTTCTATCTCCTGCTTTTGTTAAACCTAGAATCCCCAAAAGAATTAGTATTGGTCGTTTTTGTAATTTTATTTTTCGCCTCAACATGAAGACTGTCTTAATGGTATTCGTATTACTAAAATTTTCAAATATGCGACCTAGATGTTAGGACATCCCAGAAGCAACCTAAACAGAATCAGAACATTAAGTTGCCATATCATCTCCCTCATCACATATTCACATGTGAGTTTATCAGTGTACGTGAACATTTTATGAGTCTATGCTTACCTAATTATACCATGCAACATAGCTTGTATCATGTTACCCATTGTTATTTAAATGTATTTGCATTATCTGTTTGTCTTTTACTAATTTAGAGATCAATTTATTTCACAGCAATCAAGGAACTTTGCCTCTGCTGCAGCAACGGAACCAAAGATTAAGGTAAAACTTTTTAAGCTCAACAAACTATACAATCTTTATTGTATTGGTAGAAGATTATAGAAGACCGTAATTGTTATGTATGAATGTCCTTTCTTTCTTAAATCCAGGTTCCGGTGGCTATGTTTGGGGGATCTGGAAACTATGCCTCTGCGTTATATATTGCTGCAGCAAAAGCCAAAACATTGGACAACGTTGAGGCCGAGCTTTTTGATCTTGTTACTGAGAAATCGCCTACATTCTCTCAGTTCATGAAGGATTTGGCAGTTCCAGCGGATACTAGAGTGAAGGTTGTTACTGAGATCTGTGATCAAGGTAAGTTTTCAGAAGTAACTAAGAACTTCTTAGGTATGATAATAAATCATAACAAAACTGGCATTAAGCATTGCAAATTTAAAAAAGTTATGAAGTATGACTAATGCGTTAGTAGGAGAACATGGTTGACTAATGCATTACATACTAAAAATTTATACGGAGTAATATTTAAATGTGTCTCATTGCGACATGGGCAAATACACTTTTTTTCATTGTTTCGCAATTTGGTTAGTTGCTGCTAAATTTTCACTCCCCTTGATGGCAGTTTTTAGCTTCAGTTTCGCTTGCATCCTTGTTAGCTTCTTTTTTCAAAGCGAGAATGTTGTCTGTTTTGACAGCTTCCTCCGGCGATAAATTTTTTCTTGTGAACTGCATCAGTTGTTTTGGCTGATAATGGGAGGCTCAGACATATGGACACTATTGCAAAGAGATTTTCAGACCTAACCATGGCTCATAGAGCGGAGGTCAAAGCTGTCGGTACTACTGTCATTGTAAGTTGCTTACCATCTAGAATTTCAAACATCCTGTTATACAGGCATACATTTTGCAGCCTTTTGAGATTATAACTTTTTTGAGTATAACGGGTTTAAAAAAATGTACAAAGTTTCAAGGGCCATTCTTTTGTCAGGTCCGAAGAAAATAATATAGAATAGATCAATCACTAATATATCATATCTTTTTGTTAGAGCACACGGTATCGTGTTTAATAACACGCCAACCGCACCCTACTTGAACCTATGGCGCGCCAACATGCATACCAGGCTACACGCCATTTGTGAGCCAAAAGGATATTCGCCAGTAGATTGGCTCACGCCGTTCGTTTATAACTCTTGTATCTTTTTTTTTCTTTTTGATATTGTGTCTCAGTTTGTTTGTTTTGTTTTGTTTTCTTTTTTGTTGTTTTTTTTTGCAGGTGACAATCGAGAAGAAAGAAAGAAAATCTTGGAAACAGCAAGGGTTGGGTGGGTGACAATGGACGGATAAGAAGAAATTCTTGGAAATAGCAAGTTAGGAGTCACGGAGTATTAATAAAATCTTGGGTTAGGTGTCCCAATTTTTTATTTCTTTTCTTCTTTTTATTCTTTTTGGTTTTGTGTCTCAATTTTACTTTTAAAAAATGTGTTTGTTTATATATTGTAATTTTATTTTAGACTAAAATACACCGTTGGTCCCTAAACTTGTAGCTTCTTTTTTCGAAGTGTACTCATCCAAGGCTTCCACTCGAAGTGTACTCGTTTTGATCATATTTGACTTCTTGCAGCTACTGTATGTTGAAAGTTAAAGCTATAATTATCTCATGATACCGCATGTTTGCGCATACTAAAACTGTATAATTAATAAACTTATCCAATAAAGTAGGTCTTGCCTGTACATGACTTTGTTTAGGTAAGCATCGCTTGGTTCAAGAACCCATCTTCATCTTCCTCATTTTTAATCCTTGTGCACATGTATTCCTCGCCGGATTCTGGGTTTAAGGTCGCCGGAATCTGGGTTTAGCCCATGAGGAAGATGAAGATGAAATAAAATAGACCAAAACAATGAAATGACGAGTTTACCCTCATGTGCAAGGCACACCCTAACCTTAACAGACTTTGACTAACAGAGAATTGGTCAAAGGGACCAATCTGGCATTTAATGGCTACTGTTTGGACCCGTGGCGATGATTATGCCCGGTTTCGTCCCATCGCGATCCTCCGCTACAAGTTTAGGGACCAACGGTGTATTTTAGTCTTTATTTTATGTATTGTCATTTTATTTTATGTTTAATAAAATGTGTTAGTTTTTAAATAAAATAAAAAATAAAAAAGTGGGACCTAATAATATGTTAGTGGTGTGTTATTGGGAGATGTATGATGTGGCGGTGAAGTGACATACCAATAACGTGTTATTGGTATATTGCATACCTTGTGCTCTTATCACATTTGAAGAATTGGATATTTTGAGCATATTTTCTCTCTCTTTTCGGCGCATCATTGCATAATTTGTTTCTGTTCTTTTGCAACTGTTATTTCTGATTGAACTTCACTCTCTAATAATATTTAATTATTTTATCAATCTTCGATTTTCATCAGCCACTTCTTGCTGAAGAGGAGAAACAAAAGGCACTTTACAGGAGATTCTTGATAAAGGGAAGAAGGTTAAGCTTGAACAAAAGGTACCACGTCACGTTCATTACTGTCAACTTTTAATTTTTTACTATCTAGACATATATGACTGTTAAGGTCCAAATACGATATTTGATCTAAAGAATATATGATTAATGAAACAAAACATTACAATATAAATTAGTTGGATCTGAAAAAGAAAACAAGGTTTCTGTTCTTAAATTTGAGATGCACATAACTGTGAAGTTTCACATAATATATAAACTTAAGGTGTTTGAGTACTTGCAAATATCCAAAGTACCTATTTTTAAGAGTTTGGAAGTATCATTGCATAAAGCACAAACTAGAGGAAATTTATTTATCCAAGTTAATAGAGTCAGTTTATCTTTTTTATAGATATTAACATCAGTTTTAATAATTCTCAAAAAGACAAGTGTTGCAATTTTCACGGGATATTCCAGAAGTAGGAAATGTTGCAATTTACGTGGGATGGAGAGTGTTTTCATATGTATATAACCTCTTTCCAAGAAATGAATCCCGTTTAAGTGTCAAATGGGCACCGTTTTACTTCAAACCTTAATGAGCCTTGGCTAGTAGAAAACAAACAAGAACCATAATCAGTTCAAAACTTCAAATGTTAGAAAATGTTCTAAAGTTGGAAAGTACTTGATTTGGGTTTCCAACACAGGAGCACAATGGTATCGTCTTTATGAATTTCTAACACTTGTGAATTTGATCATCAGATTGATCCCAGTATTCTTGCTGCGCTTGTGGTAGAATTTGGGCAAAAGGTTTTTGACATGTCCATAAAGACAAGGGCAAAGCAGATGGAGAGGTTTTTGCGAGACCCTATCAACTTTGACGCCTAAAGAAGGTCTGTGTTCTTTTCGTTAAGAGCATCCCCCGAAAGTTATTTGCATGTTATCCGGCGTTAAGGTGTTAAAGGTTGCACGTTACCAACTTAACGTGCGTTATTTATTTATTTATTTATTTATTTTTTCATTTATGCCCCTAAATGAGAGTTTATTTTTGTAAATTGTTGGTGAGTTAAGGTTTAACCTCGGGAATGTTATGATTGCGGGTGTTTTTTTGGTGAGTTAAGGTGAAATGTTAAACCTGATGTGGCGCAAACGTGGCAGGAGGTTAAACCATAATAGAGATGCTTTCTGATATTACCATATTGGCCTCAAGAAGGGAGCCTTTTTTTTCCCTTTGATTTGGGTGGATGATCACCTAGCTTTATTTTCAGATTATAGAGGTTGTCATTTTGCAAATAAAAAAGAACACATGTTACATATGCTCTTAGCAGACATGTTGGAATATTTCCTTTGGGTATGTAAATAAAAGATTAATTATACCGTAAGTTTTGTATATATAGCATGGAGTAAAGTTCAAAATACATTTTTGTGGTTTGCTCGTGTCTCGCTTTACATTCTCATAGTTTTTTTGGCACAAAACCATTCCTCAGTTAGTAAAGTTGGCACAAAGTCATACCTCCGTTAGTAAAATAAGTCAATAAGGACTAACGGTGCAAATTATTTTTCCGTTATCTCCTAACGCAAGTTAAAATATTTGCATCATTAGTCCTCTTGGACTATTTTACTAACAAAGAGATGTATTTTGGACTTCTCTTCGAACTTTTAGTATATTAACCCGTTTAAGTTTCAGATCTTTTCATGGTGGAATAATACCACCGCCACCACCCACCACTCGCCACCGCCACCACCACCACCCGCCACCGCCACCACCTTCACCCACCACCACCGCCACCACCACCCACCGCCACCACCGCCCACCTCCACCGCCGCCACCCATCACGACCACCGCCACCCACCACCGCCGTCACCCACCACCACCACAACCACCCACCACCACCCGCCACAACCACTACCACCACCTCGGCCACCACCCACCACCCGCCGCCGCCACCACCCACCACTCGTCACCCGCCACCACCACCACCTACCACAACCACCAGCCCCACGTCCACCCACCACCCACCACCACCACAACCGCCACCCATCACCACCCATGGAAACCACCGCCGCCGCAACCACCACCACCACCATTGGTGGGTGGTGGTGGTGGTAATGGTAGTGCCAAAGGGTTGGTGGTGGGCGGAAGTGGTGGAGCTTGTGGTGGTGGTTGTGATGGGTGGTGGTGTGGGTGGCGATGGTGGTGGTGGTGGGTGGTGATGGTTGTGGTGGGTGGTGGTGTGGGTGGTGAGGGTGGGTGGGTGGTGGTGGTGGAGGTGGTGGTAGTTGTGGTGGGTGGTGGTGGCGGGTGGTGGGTGGTAGCGGTGGTACTGGTGGTGGGTGGCGACGGTGGTGACGGTGGGTGGTGGTGGCGATGGCGGGTGGTGGTGGCAGTGGTGGGTGGAGTTGGTGGTGCTGGTTGTGGTGGGTGGTGGCGGTTGCCGGTGGTGGGTGGTGGTATTATTCCAACATGAAAAGGCCGATTGAAACTTAAACGGGTTAATATACTAAAAGTTCGAAGAAAAGTCTAAAATACATCCCTCTGTTAGCAAAATAGTGAAAGAGGACAAACAATGCAAATATTTTAACTTGCGTTAGGAGATAATGGATAAATAATTTGTACCGTTAGTCCTCGTTGACTGACTTTACTAACAGAGGGATGGTTTTGTGCCAACTTTACTAACGGGTGGATGGTTTTGTGCAAAAAAAAAACCACAAGGATGTAAAGCGAGACATGGGACAAACCACATGTATGTATTTTGGACTTTACTCTATAACATGTCTGCATTAAGTGCATACCTTGAAAATTCAGTGGCAGACCTACAGTATACCAGGGTTGTTCCCGGAACCACCTTAGAAATTAAAACTTTTTAGAAGTGATGCACAAACAAATTTAGGACATACTTTAGAATTTGAATGGGAACCACCTTGCACTTAAAAAAGAAGAAAGAAAGATTGTAAATGGATTAATGAAACATCTTCAAATCTTGCTCTAATGGAGATTTTAAGGTTCTTTATGGACAGAGTGAGGTCTATATTTTTAGAGAATTGATACCTACACCACATATTTAAATGCATGCACCACAATTTGTGCATTACAGTTTGTACCGTGTAATATTGTAATGCACAAATTATGGTACATGCATCAAAAGATGTGGTGTGAGTATCACCCCTATATTTTTATTCTAAAAGCCATACTTTTGTTTAAAGTTATAATTCAACCCTCACACTTTTACAAAATGTTAAAAGTGAATAGATAATTATGTAATTATATTTTAACTTTTTGAAATGTTACTTATTTCGATAAAATAGATAAATGCTGCATATCAATCATCAAAAAAGCTTAATACTTCATTAATAAACAATTAAATGTTATAACTGTTAAAAAAAAGAAGTTAGCCATGAGGTCAAGTATTCATTTTATCATCAAAATCAAATCTAGATACATGAAACCTTATATTGAATGAAACCATAATGTGTTTGAATAAATATGAAGTGAAGTTTCATACATTAATTAAATTTGACTTTAGGTATGACTATCTCTATATGTCCAAGCGACAGTGATGCCATTTGTGCGTTTTTGGTTGACGGCGGACGAACAACAAACAACATCGTGCACTCTATATACCCGGTTTATTAACCCGTTTTCCCTTTTAACCCACCCATATATCCAAGTCAAACAACCATTAAACTGGTCAAACAAATATTAATAATTCCCAAAACCACCCTTCCCGCCTACACTATTCATCATCTTCTACAGATGAAATTCCGACCATACCCTTCAACCAGACTTAGTACTAAGCATCTTTGGATGACTGAGCATGAGAATGCTACGCTGGCGATCTCCAATGTGTTGATTGGTGGATGATACGTGGGGAACTGATCCAAGGGTTAAGAAGGAATATGATGATGCAATTGATTGATCAATGGTGAAGATTAGAGGTTCTGGATCCTTCCCCAAACCCTAATCAAGGCCCTCATGATCCTCTATAAAATCCCCCTTAGATTCAGAGTTATGAGAGTAGTTTTTAGTTAATGTTACTCTGTCAAATTGTAATTCAATTATATTTTTAGTTTAAATTATTTTTTCTAATTCAGTTTAAGTTGTATTCTCCATTTAGTTTTAATAAAAGAAAAGTTTTCTTCAATTCATTGTTGTTCTTAAATTTCTGTTTTTATTAATTGTTTCAATGGTTGATTAAATCTCATATAAGCTGTTAACAAGCTTATACAGCTTAATACAAGCTTATCTAAGCTTCCTAGCTTAGAATAAGCTCTATTTCTGTTTTAATTTCAATAAGTTCAAAAAGTCAAAAATAGTCAAACATCAAAGTCAAAATAAGCAGTTTGGATGATAAGCTAGATTTGGAAGAGCTTATTACTGTCACCAGCTTGTTTTCAAACAAGATGGAGCTTCTTGATTATATTTATACCTTGTTTAGAGCAAGGGTTAAGTAAGTGCTTATTGGCTTATTTCTATTCTAAATGTTGCTTGTTAAGTGCTTATCAATTGCTTATCTGTGTTAGATATGTTTTCATTAGCTTAAATAATGTTTTAGTTTATTTTACTAGCTTAATCTCTCATTTGTTTAACATTTTTCATCATATCTCTATAAAAACCAAAAAATAAGCCATATGTAGATTAAGCTTAATTGTAACTTTTTAGTTGTTAAAAGCTAGTCTTAAAAAGTAAAAAGGTCTTTTGAATCACTTGGAGTTTGAGTCACATAGCTTTCATGGTTTATTCTTTTTAAAATTCCAAAACAGTCTCCATAAGGAGTGTTTGGCATTAGAGTTTTATTGGTCTAAAAGCACTTTTGGTCAAATGAGTTTTATATTCTCAGTTTAGATTTAGTCTAAAAAGGTGTTTAAAAGTTAATTTCATCAGTTTGTTTCAAGTTTGAATAATTTTGTTTGATTTCTGAAAGTCATCTGAGTCTGCACAATCTGTGAAGACAGATTGAGTAGGCTTTTGTTAATAAGCTGTTTTTTATTATCATTTTGGTCTAAATTTAGTGTTTTAAACTAGTTTTTAGTGCATTAGTAATATTAGTTTCAAGGCTTTTGGTCAAATTGCCATTTACCAGTTTTAACAAAAGTCAAATTAGCTCATAACTAGTTCCTATCTTAGATTTATATCAGATCAAATTTGTGCTTATTAATAAGTCCTTAAAGCTCAATAACGGTTTTTATATGTACTTTGAATAGCTTTTTTCATCTGTTTTAAGTGAAATTGGAATTTGGTGTTCATTAGCTTGCTTAATTCCGTGCTTAAAAAGCCCCAGTCATAGGTTTTTACATATGTTCATATGAGACTGTTTTTTCATTCAGTGATTTTCATAAGCTCTCACAAACTCATAAGAGCTCCATTAGATCTGAAATTCTGTAAATTGTTCCTTGGTAGCTGTTCTTAAGTTTTTAGGTTGTTTGAGCCTCTAGCTTATTGTATTGAAGCTTGTGGACAAGCTTAAACTCAATCTCTCAGGACTGAATTGGTTTTGCCTATTTGCATAAGAGTTTTTCTTAGTTTTAGCTTATTCATTCTGAGTTTCTGCTGATTGCTAGTATAATTGCTTATTAAGTTAGCTTATAAGTGTTTTGTAGCTTATCACTTTAATATGTTAGCTTATTTTAGCTTCTAGGTTCATAGTTGTTAAGGTTTGTTTGTTATCAGCTTAGTTTAAGTTTTTTTCAGCTTATTGTAGCTTTTTCTGGCTTTATTTCATAAAGTTTAAAACTATTTTCAGTAGTTATAAGCTAATCTCAGCTTATTTCAAAAGCTTGTTCAAAGAAATTTAAAAATATAAAATAAAAAGAGTGGTCTATGGTGAGCCAGGCTCAAACCCTGGACCTCCTCTTTAGCATCGCATACCCAATCCATCTGCGCCCTAGGGACTTTCAGTTCCTAGGTGCATTAATTAATTTAAAAGGGAGCTTCCCCTTTTTACCCAACAACTTTTGAAAGCTTATTCCAGCTTATCTAGGCTCATCTAGATAAGCTGGGTATCTAGTACTTATTTTTCACTTATTAAGATTTTACTAATATACTTTCCTTGAATTTTTGGATATTTCTAGTTTCATTTGCTATTTTTAATAATTAATTTTCTAAATTTTAGTTTTTAATTCATAATAAATAAAAGAAAAGTCAAAAAAATATCCGGATTTTCCTAAAATTTTCTTTTGTCATTTAGCATGTAGGAAAAATAGTTTTGCGTTTCTAGGGTTAACATTTCTCATTTTCACTTTTAAAGCTCGGGATTAGCTCGGGTTATGCTTGTTTCAGGTTTTCTTTGCGTTTTAGCTTATAATTGCTTCGTATTATATTTTTTAGATGCTTATTGAGTTGTTTTTAGCTTATGTTCATCAATTTTAGTGTAAAAATCCAAATTACCCACTTTTTCACTATTCAAATTAACAAAAACGCGACTCGAATTAAGAATTCCATTCAACCTTCGTTGGGAAACGATCCGGGAATAAATACTTCCATTTGTATTCTTAGGAATATATATAATTTACAACAAATCACCTCGTTAAAGTGAAGCCATTACGGGAATTGCATTAGATTACTCATTTACTTACGCAGGGACTAGTCTTGCCATTAGGTAATAGTTTCATGTGTAAAGTAGTATAAATACCCCTCCTAGTCTCAACTAGGAGGGTGGATGTATCATTGTATTTCTTAAGGTGTGTGTGGTTTTCGCATTTCTTTCTCTAAAAAAGCACACAATCGTTCCCTTTCTATTCATTAATAATATCATGTACTCCCTCCGTCCTAAAATAATTGGCCCCATTTGACTTTTTAAAGTCTTAATTTCTCAACTTTGATCTTTAATATTTTTGTATGTGTTATGTAATATTTGATGAAAATTACACCAATGAAAAAACATTTAAAAGAACAATCTATTCATATATTTTGCATCAATTATTATATAACATAAATAAAAATATTTAAGATCAAAGTTGAGAAATTAAGACTTTAAAAAGTCAAATGAGGACAAGTAATTTAGGACGGAGGTAGTATTTCTTTTACTTTGAGCTTCCCTGCCCCCCAGAATAACATAAATCAATAATATTATCGGTCATACACATAGGTTCACCAGTTAGTTTATTTGTGTTATCATAAGTTATAGGTTCATCAGTTAGTTTATGCTTTTTTAGTTTATTTGTGTTATAGGTTATAGGTTCATCATAGGTATATGTTACAAAACAGGTAATGACTATCCTTTTTTTTCCTCTAGATATTCATCAGTTAATGCTTGTTTTGTTATGTAGTTTTTGTTTATAGGTTATGTTATCGTAGGTTCATCAGTTAGTTTATTTGTGTTATCATAGATTCATTAGTTAGCTTATGTTTTTTTCAGTTGATGAACATTAGTTTTTTTTGGTTCATCAGTTATTGACTTTTAGCTGTTATGTTATCATAGGTTCATCAGTTAGCTTATGCTTTTTTTGGTTCATCAGTTATTGACTTTTAGCTATTATGTTATCATAGGTTCATCAGTTTATTTATTTAGCTATTATATTATCATAGGTTTATCAGTTAGTGTTTTTGTGTTTATTTGTGTTATCATAGGTTATAGGTTCATCAGTTAGTTTATGCTTTTTTAGTTGATAAACATTAGTTGTTTTTGGTTCATCAGTTATTGTCATGTGTTATGTTTTTTGATTCATCAGTTATTGCCATGTGTTATGTTTTTGGTTCATCAGTTATTCCCCTCAATTTCTTTACTGATGAACAAAAACTGATAAACTAAACACCAAACCAAACACCCTAAACCCTAAATCGTTAACTGATGTACTGATGAACTAATGTTCATGAATAAAAATTGATGAACAGATGAACAAAACGTTATCTTTAACATGTTATATCTCACTCATATGACATTGGATTTGAGTGAATAAAAAACATTACTAAAGAACTAAAATCTATAATTTTAATGTTTTACAATTTTTCTCATTCGAATTTAATACTGGTCAAATTTATGGTAAAAAACGCAATAACACACGATACGTTCATTTTTTTAAAAACATTAACTATTAAAAAACATCACTTTTTGAGTCTTACATTAATAAAATAATTAATGATGCGTTGTGAGACAAAAATTAGTGCATTTATCTCAATTTTAACACTAAAAATCTAAGCTAGACATTTCATCAAACACCTTGTGTGCAACGAATATGAGTAAAACACCATCTTTAACGTGTGATATCTTACACATATGACATCGGATTTGAGTGATTCAAATTTCTGGGTAAAAATGGCCAAAAATCTATAAATTTCGTGTTTTAAGTTTTGCAAAATTCAGCCTTTAAATTAGACAAAATTACAACCGAAAATACCAAAAATTTCAAGAAAATCAACATCCACTTAAAATTTGAGAAATTGCGATCCATATATCATAATGCATAACAAATTAAAGAGGATTAAATTAAAAAAATTATGGTAAAATTGAGTTTTCATAAAAGTTTGTCGTTTGAAAGTTATTTACGTTTGAAATTTTGGGGTGGAATAAAAAAAACGGATTAAAATGAGCAAAATGCCCCTACCAGAAATTAATAAGAAAAAAGGGAGAGGTTGAGTGGGGGACACTGACACTAGATGATAGACTTTCTAGACTCTTTAATTTCTATAACTTTTTAGTAGATCATCTCGCATATTTATTTACTTCTTTATCAATATATAGTTTATGCTTCCAGCTACATTTTGAACCCCTGTTTCTAGGAATACTGTATTCATATTGTTACTTTGACATCATATACATTTGTTTTCATGTTAAAACTACAACCCAGATTTAACAAAATAACAGAAGAAATTATTTTTAAAATTGCAAGTCGATTAGATGAAACAGTTTTCATGAAGGAAACCATGAATATCTTTGAGACTTTAATCTTTGCCCACAAGACAATCGGAAAACCACAACTTGATTATATGATTCATAATAGGGTGAAAGCTAAAGATACGCAACATATTTTTTTCAAATAAACACATCTACGCAATGTACTTTGTAAAGTGTCAAAGCTAGCTTATATACATTCAAATTTTATTCCTTCTAGCTAATATTACCGGATAGTAGCAGGTTTTTTCCAACTTGGCCTTTTTTTTAATGTTATCTAGTTGGCATTATTTGACCCATTTGTATTTTATTTGACCCAAAACCCACAAATAAACCCGATTCACTTTCTCCACCCTCTTTATATACCCTGTTGGAATCACTCATAACTTATATTTCAAGTGTTAGTAATTAGTTTGTAATAGGTTGCTTAATTAGGCTTTTATGTTAGTTATAAATGGCAAGGCTTATGTAGAAAGCGCATAGGCCTTGGCCCAAGCCCAATAAGTAAGGAAGGGTCTAGACATGTTGCCCTAGTTCCCTTCCCTATATAAACTCTTGTAAACCTTCATTTGAAGGTTGGTTGTTCATTTGCATTCATATCCTACGCATAACATTTCCATATTATCATACGTGTGTGTTTGTTCTTGTTCAACCAATCTCTACTTCATCTTACTTCTTACACATTGTTACTTGTGTTATATTATGGTGACCTAACAGTGGTATCAATCGCCATCTAGTTGGGTGAAACACTTTTGCTTTTGAAGTATTATTTCATACGCGTGGGTTTTTTAAGGATACAAACTTTCATACACTTAAAGCTTTACTTTTCACACTTGTAAACTCAAGATTCTTGTGGTTTAAGGTTTATTTAGTGTTAAAGTTTAAGTTTTTTGCATCAAGTTTTAAACTTTACGTGTGTAGATTAGTGTTAAACTTGTTTTTGAATCGTGTAGTGTCTTCTACGCATAAGGGTGAAAGTTGTGTTCAATCATCAAGTTTAAAACTTTCTTGTTATTTTGGTGATATTGAAGCTATTTCATCATTAAAATCAGGTTACAAAACATCTTTGGGCATAAAAATTAGTTTTGGTGAAAGTTGGTACTTTCTACTCGTAGTAAAACCCTATTTTTACTCGTAAGCACAAAGTCTATGCCTAAGCAGCAAGTTACGCATAAGGAATTCATCACTTGATCTTCAGAGCTGTTGGTTTACTCACTATTTTCTTGCTTGGATAAGCCTGAAAACACTTCAACTTTGAATATCTTTTACACTTGGATAAGTGTAAAGGATTTTTGGGTAAAACCCTAGTTTTAAGCCTAAGCTTAACACTTACGCGTAGAAACTTCTTTGCCTAAGCATTTCCTACGCTTAAGCTTGTCTTACGCCTAAGGAAATATTACACATAAGGTATCTACTACTAAGTCTTTGGTTTACGCCTAAGCTACGTTTTTCTCAAGTCTACGCTTAAGAAGTTACTACACGTAAACTGTTGTCTACGCGTAACTTGGGTATTACGCGTAAGGTTATTTCTACGCATAAGCTGATTTCTATACTTAAGGTTATTTCATCAACAAAGTTTCATTCGACTACAAAGATCCATCATCAACACAAGTTTCAAGATGTCTCAACCACCATACTCTAGCTACTTTCCTCATAAGTATCCTCAACAACAACAACAACTAACTCAACAACAACAATTTTATCAACAATATCCTCCACCATCTCCACAACAATTGCAACAATTTCAACAAACCGTCTCCAGTGTACTTTCCTCAAGGAGCAAACCCTCTTCCACCACAGATGGTTCAACCATACCCTCGTCAACAAGTCCAACAATGTAACTACTTCCAATATCAATATCTGGCTAAGTATGCTATGATTGAACCAGGGGAGACATTAGAGTCATATCATCATCGGTTTTCAGACATCATCAATGACTTGGATAAACATAATATCATTATGCCAAGGATTGCAATCAACACAAAGTTCCTAAGTTGTCTTGGTCCTGATTGGGAGAAGTATGTTATATTCATCTGTCAAGCGAAGAAGCTTCATCAAGCTACATACAGATTGTTGTATGGCTATTTGAAGCACCACCAAAAGGAAGTAGACAAAGAAAGAATCATCCGTGGAGTCCCTGCTTCGCCTTCACTCCCGGATTATAAAACTCTTGCTTTGTATACTCAAGTATGTTATCCTAAATTTCCAACCTTGCCAACTGTCTTCACAAACCCTCCACAACCAACGGCTCATATTACACCTTATGATCTATCACAACAACAATCACAAGAAACTCAATTGGTTCCATACAAAAACAACAATGATCAAGCACTCTACAGTGAATCAAATGAGGATGCAGAAGCCTTCGATGCATTGAATCAAGGATTTGTAATGATTGCAAGAGCCTTCGGAAGATTTGCTAACAAATCCAACAACCGCATTCGCACCTCATCAAATACAAGAAATCAAGTTGTTGTTAACAATGGAAGGGTTGAGGTTCAGAATCGTGGAAATGGTCGTCAGATGAATAGTGGTCAAGGGTTTAATGTTAATGGAAGGAATAACATGGGTGCTCCACAACAACGGGTTCAAGTGGTTGATTAGGGAAATGCTCAGATTGGGGTAAATGGTCTCCGATGCTATAACTGCAATGAAAAGGGTCATCTGGATAATGCATGTCCAAAGCCAAGAACAAAAGGCAACACTTATCACAAAGAGGCTTTACTCTTGGCTCTCAAGGATGAAGCTGGTGGAACACTTACCAACAAGGAACAGAGCTTCATGGCTAATGCAGATTCTGATGATGACATGGAGAACTTGCAGGCTAATGCAGCTATGATGTTAATGGCAAACATGCAAGAGCTCCACATGAGTGACACATGCCCAGTATATGACACTGATGGCTTGTCTAAGGTACCAGATCAAAATATACTCATTACTGATCTGATATCTCCACAAACATCTGCATCTGACGAGGCTCAGATTGTTCAACATGAATCTCCTACACCACATTCCGACGATAATCAAATGGATCCCGTAGTTATATTTTACGATCAAGATGACCTTATGGTTAATATTGATTATCAAGTTGACTCCGTGGTTATATTTGAGGATCTAAATAATGAGCATGTTGAGACTCAAGTTGAACAAGATGAACCTTTGTTTAATCCAGATCTTAAGCTCATGACCAACTTAATTCAGACCACCCAATCTCAATTGGAAAAGTGCAATGACATCAATAAGAAACTGCAAGATAAAATTGCACTATTGACTAAGGATAATGAATGCTATAAGTTCCAACTCAACATTTTTGAAACTAAAGAGAAACGTGAAAAAGGTTTTGAAGTCGCTTTTGCAAAATCATACCAAAATGAAAAATATTTGGAAAAACAGATATGTGATCTAGTTGCCTCCAAGAATGCATTGCTTTCTCAAATAGAACAATTAAAATATGATCATAAACAACAACTTAACGCTCTCACTTCGGAAATTCAAAAAGCCAAGTCTGAGTTGTTAACTTGTCAAAAACAGTTTTGTGAGTACAAAAAGCATTCGAGGAAACTAATAGATGACTATCTTGAGGAAATTGTCGACTTACAACACAAAATCAAAGAGTTTCGAAATGTTGTTTATAAACATGGTGAGTAAATCACAACAATTCAAAAGTTTTCTTTTAAACCAAATTCAGATGGATATGGACCAATTCTTGCTGATTACCAACCAAGTTTTTCACATAGAGCATTCAAACCAAATCCTCAAGTTTACAGTGCAGAACATAGAATTGATGACCCAATTATGAGTGTTGTTGAATATAATCGTATTGAGGAATTAGATGCAGAAGACGAGAGTCGGTTAAAAATGGAAAATGTTGTTTATAACAAACTATTTAACTATTCCAAAGCCATAACTTTCGTCACACAACAGGATACTTCTAACACACACTGGGTTATCACACCTAATCCTGAGTCCTCCTCTCATGATGGTCCCCACTCTGATGTTGCACAAATTAATGGTCCTTTACCTCTTTTAGTGAAATTAAGCCATTAGCTGAACGATGTCAAGTTCTCAAATATTTTGACACTTTTATGTCTGAAATCAAACTTTTGGAACATGCAATTGAAGTTAATTCTGAAATAAAAGTTGAACATTTTCAATCACCAATTGCGCGACAACAAAGGGATATTTTTCAGAAAGGGCTTTTACCACATGTCCGAAATCTAAAAATGTGTGCAATTTATTGGGAACGGGAACTTCAGAAAGAGATCAGACTTATGAAAACAGTTTTCGAGAAAACCGAAACATCAATTTCAAATACTAAACGTAAAAAGAAAATATTGAGAAATCCTGTTGACCGACTCTTGGAAGATGTTATCTGTGCTGATACCATAAATGTTGTGCTATTACATTCTGTTGCATATGCATTTGATTATATCGCTGTTGATTCTGTTGATAATGTTGAGAATACCGATAATGTGTCACAAATCGAATCTTTCAAAATTGAAAATGAGCGATTGTTAAATGAGCTTTCGAATGCAAAATGCCGTGTTCAATGGTGTCAAAAAGATTGTCAAAATCGAGAACTAGCTTTGCAAAACAAAATCAACCATTTGTGTTCAAAATCTTTTGATCAAAAAATAGAATAACTGGATGATGAAAACGTGTCTTTAAAATGTCAAGTTTCAAGATATGAACAAGAAATTGCCAACGTCAAAACAGAATATGGTGTCATATTTGATTTGCTCAAAAAGACTCGTGCTAAAGCGTCAAAAGATGCTGATGATCATCTTGCATATACCAAAGAAGTTTTACGAAATAATGGAAACACTCGCTCTAAAAATCAAGATTTGTTACACACTATCCATGACTTAAAAGCAGAGTTGGTAAAACTTAAGCAAGATAAGATTAGTAACACACATGTACTTGCCCCCGGATTGCTTAAAATTGACACTAGAACGCCTAATGACACACCACGAGATACTAATATGCTTCCTTCCACTGAAATAGGAATAGTTGCCTCTTTTCCCAATGTTAGCACTTCACAGCTTAAGAGCAAAACCAGGAAGAATAGGAAGTTGCAACGTAAGAGAAGAACAATAAAGACCTTTGAAGTAGAAGAACACCTTAGGACTTTGAATAAAACTCATGTTGCACCCACTTTAGACATTGCGTTAGACAAATGTAATAGCCAAAGTGATGTAACGAATGCTGAACCTTTAAGTACTTTGAATGTTATGTTTGAAGCATCTTGTGTTGGTTGTCGTAAAAGCATGTTTTCTGGTTGTCATGATAAATGTGTTGCTAATGCTATCTTATCTCATAAGCGGAACAATAGAAAACGGAATACCTCTAGGCCCACTAATGCTTCTAAGTCTGTGCTAGGTGAACCGCCTACTAATGTTTCTGCTACGATCATTGATGTACCCATAGAACCCACTTCACCTCCTAGGAACAGAATATCACCTAGTGCATTCACTAAGACCAAAGCTAAGACTAGTTGGACTTAGCAGAGATGGTTACATAACATAACAGGATTTAAATGGATTCCCAAGATCATTAACATGTGTGTGTCTAATGTAACTATAACGGAACCCCCTAACTCTTCGGGTTCCACCTCTACTTCTATTCCACTTGTGTCGTCTGTGTGTAATGCAGGTGATACAGATCAATCTCAAATTGTTATCAAACTTTGTCTCAAAGTTCATTGGCACTGTCTGGTTCGAGAATGATTACTTCGCAGCTATCATGGGCTACGGAGATTACATCAATGGGAACATCAAAATTAGCAGAGTTTATTATGTGGAAGGTCTCGATCACAATCTCTTTTCAGTCGGTCAATTTTGTGATGGAGATTTGGAAGTTGCGTTTAGGGAGAAAACTTGTTTCATTCGTGATCTACAAGGAAACGATCTTATGTCTGGAAACCGCACATCAAGTCTTTACACAATATCAATGCAAGACATGATTGCTTCATCTCCCATCTGTCTACTTTCTAAGGCAACATCAACAAAATCTTGGCTGTGGCACCGTTGACTTTCACGCTTAAACTTTCAAACCATAACCAATCTTGCACGATATAAACTGGTTGAAGGACTTCCAAGATTTCGGTATTCTAAAGAACATCTATGCTCAGCTTTTGAACAAGGGAAAAGCACTCATGCTCACCTTCCTTCAAAGGTGGAACACAGCTCCCAGCATGTGCTTCATCTCCTTCACATGGATTTTTATTTTCTTCGAAGTAAAGATCAAGCTCCACAGATGATCATCACCTTTCTCACGAAAATTCAAGTTCAACTCCGGAACACAATCAGACAAATCAGAACAGACAAAGGGACTGAATTTGTAAATCAAACTCTTCGTGAATACTATGATAAAGTAGGAATTGAGCATCAAACATCAATTGCACGAACACCAGAACAAAATGGAGTTATTGAAAGACGAAACCGTACGTTAGTGGAAGCTGCAAGAACGATGTTGATAAATGCAAAATTACCAGATTACTTGTGGGCAGAAGCCGTGTCAACTGCATGCTACACTCAGAACTGTTCGATGATAACCAAACGCCACAACAAAACACCTTATGAGCTTATCCATAACCGTAAACCGAATCTCAAACACTTTCATGTATTTGGTGCTCTCTGTTACCCGAATAATGATCGTGATGACTTTGGAAAGCTCAAGGCTAAAGCTGACATTGGAGTTTTCGTTGGATACTGTGAAAATTCTAAAGTATACCGAATCTAGAATCGTCGTACAAGGGAGATTATGGAAACGATTCATGCAAATTTCGATGAGCTTACAGAAATGACTTCTGAGCAAAACAGTTTGGAACCCGGACATAACCGTCTAAACTTCCCCCAAACCCCATCATCAGCTGAACCAAGCTTACAGCTTACTCGTCATCAAATGGAACAGCTATTTGCTCCTCTGTTTAGTGATGATATTGATCGATGTGCTCTAGGTGTATCACCTGTTTCCGCTGCTCAACCTAATAATAATAAAATACTTGATACACCTGCAACAACAACAACTATTGAAGAAGCACCTCCAATTGATTCTACAACAACAACAACCGAACAAACTGCATCCAATGACGCTAAACCAGTTGATGATCTTCTGAATCACGATGTACCCACACCAGCAGATTATGATCCAAATGCGTTCTTCAATCCTTTTGCTAATGAAATTGCCACTTCTGATGTTGCGGAATCATCTACAAGCCATTTGAATCCTCCAAATCTGCATAATGTATATCAACATCAACCCTCCACACATCGATGGACCAAAGACCATCCTCTTGTGAACATTATTGGAAATCTGAATCAACCAGTCGTAACTAGACAACGCCTTCAGACTGACGGTGAACATTGCATTTATGCACTTACCGTTTGCCAATCTGAACCTAAAAACATTAAAGAAGCAATGACTTATGACAACTGGATTGAATCAATGCAAGAAGAACTTAATCAGTTTAAATGTCTTAAAGTATGAGAATTGGTTGGAAAACCAATAGGGGTCTATGTTATTGGTCTTAAATGGATTTGGAAAAACAAGTTGGATGTTGAAGGTACGGTTATTAGAAATAAGTCACGTTTGGTGGCTAAGGGTTATAGACAAGAAGAAGGGATTGACTTCGAGGAATCATTCGCACCAGTTGCTAGACTTGAGGCTATACGGATTTTTCTGGCATTCGCGGCTCACATGAACATCACGGTCTATCATATGGATGTCAAAACTGCTTTTCTGAATGGTAAACTGAAGGAAACGGTGTATGTTAGTCGTCCAGAAGGATTTGTTGATCCAGAGTTCCCTAATCACGTGTACAAACCAAACAAGGCTCTATACGGTCTCAAACAAGCCCCTCGGGCGTGGTATGATAAGTTATCATCCTTTCTTCTATCCCATAATTTCGTCAAAGGATCGGTCGACCCAACACTATTTATAGAATATCACGGGGCACACATTTTAATCGTTTAAATTTATGTGGATTACATCATTTTTGGGTCAACCCATAAAACGTACTCAAACGCTTTTTCAAGACTTATGAAAACAAATTTTGAAATGTCCATGATGGGTGAACTTACGTTCTTCTTAGGACTACAAGTTCATCAATCGCCCCGTGGTATTTTCCTAAGTCAGTCCAAATATGCTCTTAAAATCTAAACAAACATGGAATGCAAAACTGTAACACCTATGCTACACCAATGGCACATACCAAAAAACTGGACGCTGATTTGCATGGGAAATCGGTTGACCCTACCAAATACCGAAGTATTATTGGGTCTCTCATGTATCTAACAGCCAGTAGACCTGACATTGTATTTACTGTATATCTTTGCTCCCGTTATCAGTCGCGACCAACTAAGACACACCTCTCTGAGGCTAAAAGAATCCTCCGATACATCAAGGGAACCATTAATTTGGGAATCTGGTATCCGAAGGATTCTGGTTTGAACTAATAGAAATTTGATACGCTGATCACGCAGGTTGCTTAGATTCTCGGAAAAGTACTTCAGGAGGTTTGCAATTCCTTAGTGATAAATTGGTGTCATGGCAATCGAAGAAACAAGATTGTACATCGCTGTCCTTAACCGAAGCAGACGATGTAGCCATGTCGGCGTGTTGTGCTCAAGTCATTCGGATGAGAACACAACTCAAAGACTATGGTTACGTATTTGACAGAATTCCGATGTACTGTGACAATCAAAGTGCTATTGCGATCTCATGCAACACCGTTCAACATTCGAAGTCCAAGCACATCGATCTTCGATATCATATCATAAAGGAGCATGTGGAAAAGGGTACCGTTGAATTATATTTTGTGGGTACTGAACACCAGCTGGCGGATCTTCTCACCAAAGCCTTAGCTCCTGCTAGGTTTACTGATTTGATCCACCGGATTGGCATGAGGTGTTTGACTCCAGAAGAATTGGATGAACTTTTAACTCATTCTTAAAACCAGTCAAACACCAAAATCTCTTTTGTAAATAATTTTATCAAAAACAAAAATAGAAAAATATAAAATCTGATAAAATACAAAAATATTCTTCTATCTACATTTCTACAAACATTGCAAGTACAAATCTTCCGTCAACACTTTGCTCTTTCACACATTTCATTATTTTTTCACGGACAAGTGTTGAGGGGGAGAATGTAAATATTTTTCAGTTTAATAAAACCTTGTACTTGCATGTTATTCAAATTGGTTGTATCTTTGATAATGGTGGATACGTTTCTTGTTTTAAAACACTCCTAGAACTCAAATTTGTAAAGTTTCATTATTTCTTAAGTCGAGGGGGAGTGTCGTCAAGTTTCTTTCCAAACATCACGTTTTGCTTAACCAAAATGGAAGTTATGGGCTGTGGTGAAAAATGGTTGAGGTGGAGGGACTATTATTGTCAAAAGTTGAAACTCATATTAATACATATCCCTTCACTTAACTATACTTTACATTTATTACAATCATTAATTTTTCAACAACCTACATCCACGCCTAATACTCAAACTCAAATCCGTGCTTCAATCTTCAAATTTGTAAGTGTTAAAAGTTTCATTGTGTGATTACAAACGAAGGTTTTTAACCTTAAACGATTTCAATGGTTAGATTTTCCAAAATGAGTGATTTTGTGTGCTTAACCTTACGTGTAAAATAATGATCTTGGAAATGAATGTTTTGATGAAATGGTTAGTGTTATAAGGATTAAAAACATGTTCGATAATCATTTCCATCAAGGTTTTCAACCCAGAAATCGTTTTTTAATCATATTCGTGATTTAGGGTTTATGCGTGGAATTGGGGATTTTCTATTGTGAGTTTTTAAGGACAATTATATGCTTGAGATATGTTTGATACATGTTTAATTAACCAATAACACCTTTGAATCAAACCCAAAAACATCAAATTTGTGAAATTAGACTTTAGGGTTTATGAACTCGTTGGTATGGGTATTTTTGATTCATGATGCTTTTGATGTTTAAACTTGTTGAAAACGTCTTTTCTTGCTTCTAAGACTTCCCAGAAATCATTTGGTAGATTTTCCATGGCTAGATTGCTTACGAGTAGGATTTATATTTTTTAGGGTTTATGTTTACGCATAACACTTTCCTATGCGTAACTGGACTTAATTGTGATATCATGTGATGTTGAAGGTGATTGAAATACTATGTTAATATGAATGTTATGATTGATCTATTTCAGGCTTCTACGCGTACCAATTCAGAATCAAGGTTAAAATGGAATCTACGCTTAAGGATCACCTTATGCGTAGACGTTACGCATAAGAGCAATCTTACGCGTAACTTGTACGCATAAGGTTCTACAATGGGACTACGTGTATCCTGTGAAGGATATGCGTAAACTTGGATTTCTACGCATAAGGATTTTTCTTACGAGTAAACCTTACGCGTAAATCCCCAACCTACGCTTACGCGTAAGCTTTATGCTAAGTGCTCATTCCTACGCGTAAGCTTTCTTGAGACTATGAGTGACTCTTACGCATAAGCTTAATCCTACGCGTATGGTTACACTGTTTACGCATAAACTTACAATCCTATGCTTAAGCCAAAATTGTATCTAAACTTATGAAATGTTACGTGTACAAACTTGTAATAAGTTACTCATAACGTCACAAGACCAAAATGTCACTAATAAGCAAAAATTGTTAAAATTTTGTGTGAATGAGTGAAAATTTGGACTTTAAAATTCAAAATTAAGATACTCGCGTAACTTATCACTTCAACTTTGGACTATTGGACAACATGTGACTTTGGACTCATAACATTCATTAACATAACAAATTCAATAATTGGACAATAAAATCAACTTTTGACTAACATAATGTCTTTCGATATGTTGGTTCTTTTGTCTCAATACCTTTCAGATCACGATATGGACGTCATCATGGAAAATGTCAACGCACCAAATGAGCTCACAATGGAAGATATTTTCCCAACTGATTACAGCAAGACGATTGGAAAGAATAATCTCAAGTTCGATTTTGAGAACTTCACCTGCTCAGAATCTTCATGCAGAATCGCTGTGGATATTCTCAAAACTCATCCCTACAACAACATGCTTATGAACTCTGCAACTGTGCCAGAAATCTACATTCATCAATTTTGGCACATAATGAAAATGGTGGATGGTCAAGACACTGTCACCGTGACCCTCAATCATAAGGAAGTCACCATTAATACTGCAGATATTCGGTCAATTATTCTTCTACCTGCTATCGAGGCTGCTGACTATGTGGAAACTCCAAGTGAAGAGGCTACCATTCAATTCATGATCGACATTGGACATGATGAAGCTGCCGGGGTCATCACCAGACATTCCTCTGTGGATCTAAAGAATATTCCTCAACCTTGGAGAACACTGTATATTATGATCGCCAAGTCTGTGTCTGGAAGAGACGACGGTCACGAACATCCCAAACTTATGCATTTGCAAACCTTCTGGGGCATGGTTAACAAGCAGCACATCGACTTTGCTAGTCTGATATGGGAAGACATGATGTCCCATCTCAAGAAGCCCGGGACAAAAGTTCCTTTTATCAGATACACCAAGCTGTTGATCCAAAATATTCTCGGGAAACATCGGGACATTCCCTTGAGCCTTAACGACCCCAACAATCACTCTGTGTTGTATGAGCCCACATTAAACATTGTCAGATTCAAAGACTCATCAACAAAGAAGCAAGGTGCAGTGCTATTGGATTGCCTTCTCACCGATGATATCAAAAGTCAACCATCGTATCGTCGATACCTTGAAGCTGTAAGCAAAGGCAAAGTAGGGTTTATGGATGAAAAGACTTCTGCTACTCCTACCAGGAAGACACGAAGGTCTGGCAGCGCTGGAAGCGTAGAAAGCACTGGGAGTGCCCTCAAGTATCCTAAAAGGCATCCAAGCCTCAAAAGAAAAGTCCCATCTAAGGGTGACATTATTAATCCTAAACCGACACTTAAACTGGAGGACGAAGACTCTGAGGATACTGAGTCTGATGAGGTGGCTCGCTATTCTGAATCTGCTACTGATGAAACAACCTCGCTGACAAACCACCCAATCCCAAATCAGACAAGGGAAAAACTGCAGTTGCTGAGGAAGAAGAAGAAAGTTCGGATGATGAACCAAAGGATGAAGAAATAGATTACCACAAGACTCTCAAGCAGCTGAGATTGCAATATGCTGCTACTGAATTCAACATTCAACAAACCAGAGGTTAATCAACCCGATAAGGGAACTGGTGCCACTGCTAAGGAATCTACAGAGCAGCAGCAGCAAAATTATGAGGTTCCATTCACCTTTGAAGAAGAAGAGGAACAAGAAAAGAATGAGAAGATAACTGATGAAGATATTGAGCAAGCGGCTAAGGAAAAGGCTGAAGAAGAAGCTCGGGCTAAAGTAGAGGAAGAGGCCAGAGCTCAAGAGGAAGCTGACAATTATCTTCAAGATAATCCAGAACATAACCCAGAACAAACTTCTGAGCCACCTAAAGATCCAGAGCCATCTCATGACTCATCTTCAACAGATTCATCATCTCACTCATCACCACCACCATCCAAAGATGCTACCACCAGATCTTCATCCAGATCAATCAAGAAACCCACTGACACTTGGGCATCACGTGCCAAATCCAAGATTGTCAAGGCTGTCAGGCAAGCAAGGAAATGAAACATGGTTAACAAGAAGTTGAACCAGCTGGCTGACAGAGTTAACTTACTCGGTAATTTGATGAACAAGTTCTCGGAGGAAACAAACCAGATCCAGCAATTCCTCAACCAAGATATTCAGGATGAAATGGACAAGACGATTAGGGACTACACTCATAAGTTCCTTATCGACACCATCCCTGGAGTCACAAAAGAAATGTTCGCAAGACAACTCTACCCTTATCTGATGTCATTGGTCAAGCAAACACTGTCAACTACACCAACAATGATGCAAATCCGACCAGTTCCACCTCCTGTTGTCACTGAAGCAGATTTGATTTCAAAATTGATTATGCAGATGTCTTCCCGATCTGAAACTTTCACTTCTGATGAATCAAAACTTTTTGAAGCATTGCTGGCATATCAACTAAAGCAAACTTGCAAGGAAGGAGCTGGTCAAGAAAAGAGACCAAGAGACGACGATGATGCGGACAAGGATTCTGAGCCGAAACGTCAAAAGAAAACAGGCGAATCCTCATCTATGCCTCCACCACCCCCAAGGACCACCACCACCACAAGCTCTTCTCAACGACCTCCTGCTAGTGATAAACCTCAGGACTCTAAGTCTCCACTATCATCAGAGAAAATTGGTGATCATTTCCAATACACCGGTGGTGATGACGAAGAGATTCCTGAGCCCCAACAACCGCCCTCATCAACACCATCAACCAAGCAACAATCAGCATCATCCTCCAAGCCAAAGAAGAAAAAGTCTACCTCAGTTGTATCATGGTTGGATGAAGATGACACTGATGAATACGAATGGTTTTCCAAGCTTGTTGATGCCACCCCTCGATTACCGAAAGGCCAAGAACTGGTAGATGGTCAAGCCATGGAGCACATCAAGATAATTCATGATAAGTTCAAAGTGAAGAAGATGACGAAAGGGGAGTTACGCCGAATCAAGAATGATGCGTTTCAACTGCTTAAGGACAACTCCGATAGTGCTATTGAAGTTGAATATCATCTAGACAACATCGCACGAGCTATGTCCAACAATGTTGATTTGCTCAACCCTGAATCTAACATCGACTTCACAAGACCAGACAAGACTCCATACTACACTGACTGGACCAAGCCACTACCAACCATTGGTCGACCAGATCAACAAAGGATTCCCTACCAATACTTCTTCAACAACGACCTGGAATTTCTTCAACACGGTAGCGAGGTAAGCAAGAAATACGCTACGTCACTCACCTTTAACATCTCGGCAGCAGTCTTCTCCAATAATGTTACCATCGAGGAAGAAGCCACAAGAATGTTTGTTGACAATGTCGTGAATTATGATCTCGATGCACAATATGGAATTCATCATTGGCCTAAACGAAGAAGACTATACTACAGAAGCTGCCAGGTTCTGAAATCAAATAAAGAGGTGTACAGTGACAAACGGATCATTGCTATCATGAATGTCAGTCTGGCTACGAAATGGGATTACTCATTCCTGGAAGAGATCAAAGTCAAACGCCAAGACGAGCAGGAATATGATTTTACTAAAGCTGATTTTCTGAGACTATCGCTCAACGACATTGAAGATATGTATCTGGCTAAGGTACAAGGTCGGATGTGACATTTCTCCACCAACATCCAGCTCCAGTACATCAAGTCACTGTTGATATTCATCAGAAGCATAGTGATCCAGGAACGTGTTGAAGATCTTCAACTTGCCGTGGAATCATACTAGAAACAAGTCAATCTTACTAAACCGTTGCTACACTTTCCCAATATCAACCAACTCTCTCAGTACACCATTGTGAAGAAACCAAAGTTTGAAGTAGTTTACCGTAGTGAACTTCACCATAACTGTTTAATGGCGTGCAATGAGCTTCACAAGTTTTGTGATCATACTCTGAAGAAGGTTCGTGATGGGTTAGCGTATCAGTTGAAGGAGATTCATGAAGGCATTGGGTCGAAGAAGCGGTGGAATTCTAGATAAAAGAGGGATGTGAAGAAGATTATCAAGAGGATTGATGAAAGGTTGTTTCACCATGATCAGATGCGGAATTTGGAGAGTTTTGTGGGTGGACGACAGAGTTTCCCTCTTACGGCTTATCAATGACAAGAGAGAACTCCTGGTGTTATTGAAGGATTGCCTCATACTCCTTAATTTGTTTCTTTGATTGATATTTGGATTATATGTTTTGTATAATTGACTATTGCTTGTGCACACATAACAGTGTACAACCCGTACTTGTAATGACAGGACCTTGTGGTATGCATCAGTGCCACAATCCTTATAAAAGGAGCGAAACCTTCTTACTTTTGAGTAAAACTAATCAAAACTTTCATTTTTCAAAGTTTTTCTCAAAAGAACAAGTACTTCCCCTTATGTTTTCAAAACCTCAAAAGTTAATATTACTTGTTGAGGGGGAGTATTAGCTTACAAATCTTTGTTCACAAAACGTTCTTCGTGGAAAACTTCCCACAAAACTCAAAATAGACATATTCGATATCAAAATTTAAACAAAAATAACATTTATATGCCATTATTGAGGGGGAGAAAAATCGTGTGATACAAATATGTTGGAAAATGTGATTGAATCTTCGTGCTAAGACTTCACCCATGAATTGACGAGATATGAACTGTCATACATCGAAAAGATTTGTCTTCCAAGACTTATCCAAGTAGATCGTACCTATTCGAGAAACTCTTTCTAGACACGAACTTTGATGGGTTTGACAACCTTTCGAGGTTTGTCCACACCTTCAAGGTGGTTATTAGAGCTAGTTGTCACCTAAAAGCTGACAATGCAACTCTTTAACTATACAACATAACCGTGTCTCGCGGGGAATTGTCTATCTTGATTCGATCAATTCAAAAGTGCGAACTCTACCCTCACTGTGCAGATTTTTGTCAAAACACTTGAGCACATGTGGAGGGGGAGTATTTCTGAAAATACAAAAATCTTGATGTGTTACAAAATGTTTTCACTTATAAACACTTTGAGAGATTTTCGAGAAAATGGTTTTATGGCAACGTAGGATAGTCATGGAGTTATAAGGTGACTAAGGTTAAGAATAACCGTCCTATGATCCGCCAGAGCCGGAGGGATCTACCCAAGGACACCACAAATAGTTAGAATTTAGAAGTCCTTAGGTACAATCATAAAAAGGAGAAAATGAGAATTGGAGAAAGAAGGAGTTTAAGAATTAAAAAGAAATGTAAAGAAAAGGGTGAAAAGAAATAGCCCTCCAAATTATTCAACCTAGGGCAGAAACCGGGTTCAATACATATGCTACTGGTTGTCACTATATGACATCGGTATTGAAGATTAAAGTCGTCATGGACCTAGTGACGCATGCACTAAACCTTCTTAGCCACTCAAGTTTCTCTCAACAAAAGCTTGTTTCATTCTCACAGGGAACCCTACGTAAACTATCGGCTTTCTCTTAGAGATTGCTGCTACTGAAGAAGGAAACCTTCTCCCTAGTCTCCGCTCAGGAAAACCAAAGCGCACTATTAAGTCTAGAGCCACGAGATTCATCAAAAGATCTCTTAGGAACACTTGACATTTCATCACTTTTCGTTCAACATTAAGGACGCATGTGACAACATTATCGAGTCCTTCACAGATCTTAGCAATCTGTCGAGAACATTTATGAGACGTTCACATTTGTAATCCTTAGTGATTGAATGGAAACTCCTGTCAGGGTCAACATCAAACAGCCCTGACAGCAGGTCGCTTCGGTAACTCCTCGTAGGTTACGCTTAGTGTTATCTCAAACGGTCTACAGTCATGAGGTGATGCTTCGGTGTACCTCAGCGACTCACCTGAACTGTAGGTGTACTTCGGTAAATCGTGTTATCCTACTTGAGGGACTCCAGTTCAGGAACAGCTTTTGCTAGAATTAGAGATGTGTTTTCACACTATGCTGTTAACACGCTCGAAGTTCGAACTTGTAAGTGCTGGAAATCCCGCTAAGGAGATTCCTTTCAAGAATCGAGTCCTGAAGATGTGGGTCATTACTTGAACTTGTTCAATGTAATGCCAACTGTCCCTTATGGAATTTGGACGGCTTATTCGCCCGACCAAGGTGAATGGAATCAAGACATTCATCAGAAGAACAATCGTAGTGGTCAATTCTCTAAGAAACGACCACAGTGATCGATTGGTGTTTATCACTAACCCATTCTTATGTTTACTTCTTATGGATGCTCCTGGGAAATGATCGTGCTGATTCTCCACATGATCATACCAACAACAACACATATTGAAGTTCTCTCGAAAGGCAACACAAAAGTTAGAATGATTCTTCCTCAAAGCCAAAGAATCTACAAAGTTTAAAGACTTAGAGAACTAGATCAAAACTGAAATCCAACGTTAAAGAGTGTGTGAGCATGTTGGAGAAAGACGTGGAGACACCTGAGCAATGAAGTGGACCTGATGCAGACAACAACAACATAACATCACCATATCCACTCCAGAACAAAGAACAAAGATAATGAAGACGTCAAAGCTCAAAACATCAAAAGAAACAAGATCCTCACACTAGGGAGATTGTTGGAATCAAAGCACTTCCTCTCACAAGAAAGAGGAATGTCAGAAGACGTCAAGGCAACTATTACATCAACACCAACAATTTTTCAAGATTGCTGGAGTCTTGAATTACCAACACTTAGGGGAGATTGTTGGAATCACTCCTAACTTATATTTCAAGTGTTAATAATTAGTTTGTAATAGGTTGCTTAAATAGGCTTTTATGTTAGTTATAAATGGCAAGGCTTATGTAGAAAGCCCATAGGCCTTGGCCCAAGCCTAATAAGTAAGGAAGGGTCTAGACATGTTGCCCTAGTTCCCTTTCCAATATAAACTCTTGTAAACCTTCATTTGAAGGTTGGTTGTTCATTTGCATTCATATCCTATGCATAACATTTCCATATTATCATACATGTGTGTTTGTTCTTGTTAAACCAATCTTCATCTTACTTCATACATATTGTTACTTGTGTTATCTTATGGTGACCTAACATACCCTAATCCATTTCACAAATAATAAAAACCCTAAAATATCTGTGTAAATCAATTAACCAATTCCTGCTACAAAATGTTTCGATTGCCTACTCACTGCAAATGTAAGCTTCATTTGGCAAGAAGGGTTTCATGGACATAGAGAAACCCAGGTCGTCGTTTTCTTGTGTGCCCAAAACAATCTGTAAGAAAACCTACAATCATGTGTTGTTTAAAGTTTTTGTTTTTCAGTTTGTTTTGTATATTTTAATTTTATCTCTTATGTAGTTTGTCCATGAAAAATGTGATTCTTTCTTTTGGATTGATAGCTGAGTTAAACTCTTACTGGTATAAACACACCATGTATGAGATGTATGTAACAATGAGCATTGAAGAAAGAGAAGTGTTTGAATATGAAGTTAACAAACATGAGATGGAGATTTACAAGGCAGTAATGGAGGCTGAATTGGAAAAGACAAGGGCAAAGTTGTGCAAGTGGAGGAGGATGGCAAATTTCATGATTGTTATGTTAATTATCTGCTTTGCCTTGTTGTTGGCTGTTCTATGAATGTATCTTGACTAGCATTAAGGGTACCCTAGTATAATTAGGTAGAAATGTCTGTAGAGATGGTTAAGTATCAGATGGTGATGTATCAGATGGTTAAGTATGTAAAATATTTTGTTTCAATGAAATGGTTGTTGTATGGTATAAATTTGTACATGGTTTAAGTTTGTTCAAAGATACATGCTTGCAAGTTTATATGTATAAATTTGAAATGGCTGTTGTTATGGTATAAATCTGTACATGGTTTAAGTTTGTTCAAAGATACATGCTTGCAAGTTTATATGGTATAAATTTGAAATGGTTGTTGTATGGTATAAATTTGCACACTCATTTTATTGCAGTAAGTTTATAACAAATATAGACTTTAATAAAGTGCATTGCACATACAAAGTCTGCATAACAATTTTATTGTTCATAGATAGCTTGCAATTTTATTGCATTTACCAAGTCTGCATACCAAGTCAAATTAAACCAAGTCATGTCACATACAAAGTCTGCATAACAACTTATAACTGTAAGGAACTACATTGCATTTACCAGTTAAACCATCTTCGTCATTACACAAGAAGTGCTACATATCTGCACAGGCAACTTGTGCCATCTAACTGACCTACTTAACTGCACATGCACAACACAAGAAAGTGCCAACTTGTGCCATGTAACTGACCTACTTAACTGCACAGGCACAACACAAAAATAAAAAAAGAAGTGCCAACTGTGCCAAATTTGTCAACCTAACTTAGCTACTAACCTAACTCCTACTTAACTGCACAGGCACAACACCACCATAACAAAAGAAGTGCCAATAAACTACTAAACATGTGAAAATAAACTGCACAGACACTGGCACCAAGTAGTTACAAAAAAAGTGCCACATTGTTCATAGGTAACTACATAGAAATAGACACATTACAACATAATATAACAAGATTAGAGGTTGAAAGGGGTGTCTTTGGATCTCCCAGTGCCATCTGGTGGGACATTGAACTTCCTCTTTTTTGCAATCCTCTCAGACTTATTTCTTAGTCTTATAGGAGGTCTCTTCCTTGGCTGCACATTGGTCTGACTTTCAGAAGTTGCATTTTCCAAAGGTTGTGATGGTATTGAAGCTGCATTACTTGGGTGGACAGATTGGCTAACAACTTGTTCTGATATTGGAGTTGCATTACTTGGGTGATCAGATTGGCTAACAACTTGTTCTGATATGCTAGGTAGTTCAGCATTGAATATGTCATGAGCTTCATCAACAGCTGCAAGGTCACTAAGATTAGTTGGTTTTGCCAATCCATCTGATGGAGCCTGATCCAATTCAATATCAGACCAAGTTTGATAAGTCCTTGCATTATGTTCCATCTATGCCTTCTCCCTTTCCTCCCTCTCCCTTTCCTCTGCATCCAAAACCTCTTGCATAACCTCATGCATTGCTTCTTGGTCCCTCATATACTGATATTCCTAAGTCACCTACAAACATAATCAAATAAATAGACAGTTAATGATGAAACAAATAGGTAATGACAGTTAATAAAAGAATCAATTAATACCTCTGTGTACATTGATGCTGACTTTCTAGATCCACCAGCCCCAGCTTTACTAGTTTCAGCCAGCTTTATCCCACCACTTTTGTTCTTTTTAACATGATACACCACTTTTGGTTTTTTGGTAGGTTTGAATCGATTTTGGGGTTTTGGTTTCTTAGGTTGAGTACAAGTGGTCTTATTGTGACCAGTTCCTTGGAAATTTTGGCATGTTATCACTCTACTCATCCTACCCACTGAATGTTCATTCAAATCCTCTGTTGGATGTTTAATTCTGGTTTTTCTTTGCCTTCCTGGCATTTTTTTCACTATTGGGGGAAATGGAGGAGCATTGGATGTTGGCTTCCAAAATTTAGATCCAAATACTGGTTTGATGGAGTACTGATAAGTGTCAAACAACTTTGATTGTAAGTACCAGTCACTAACTCCAACATCTGGATTCATATTAAAATGCAAAAAAGTTGCTACAACATGTACACAGGGCACTCCAGTAAGGTCCCATAACTTACATTGACAAGTTATGGTCATCAAATTCACACCATAGGCCTCATCCCTTCTCCTAACCTCTACTACTTGAAGCTCTCTGAAATCTCATTCTCAAAGGAGGCACAACATGTATCAGTCTGGAAGAATGCCTTGTACCATGAACTTGGATTCCTCTCCATGAGATAATTATGGGCTTCCACATCCAGCTGTCTTATCTCCTTCATTTTGCTTGTAAAATCTTGCTCAATGGTAAAGGCTGCAGCACTCCAAAATAGTCTTTTGTAATGTAATCCAGTCCATTTTCTCTTAAAGTTAGCATACAAGTGTCTTGTGCAGTGCCTATGCTCAGCTTGTGGTAGCCAAGTCTTGACTGCCTCAATCAAATCCTGCATACAGAACATTTTTTAGTTAATATGAAGATATGAGATAAGTTTCAATCCATATGAGATAACCAATAAAGATTTGATAAGAAATGATGCATTGATAGTACCTTGTGAGCATCTGAGATGACTGTCAATGCAAGACCATTTTCTAGATGAAGATCATCTGACAAAAGTGACAAGAACCAACACCAATTATTCTTATTTTCAACATCCACCACTGCCCAGGCTATTGGGTACATTTTATTATTGACATATCTTCCCATTGCAATCAACAGTTGACCCTTACACATGTGAGTAATGAAACAACCATCTATACCTATCACCCTTCTACAACCAGCTATCTACCCATCCTTCACACCCTTGAAAAACACATAGAACCTATGAAAGTGTGTCATTCCATTGTCATTAACCTGAACATCTACATGGAAAGTAGAACCAGGATTTGAGTCAAGAATTGCTTGTCTGTATTCCCAAATCTTACCATAATGCTCAATTAAACCCCCTTCATGTTCATACAGAGCACATTTCTTTGCTTTTTTGCATTGACCTTCACTGACATCAATCATGTACTTGTCTTTTATATCCTCTCTCATAAACCTATAAGTCACTGTTGGATTCTGGACAATCACATTAGCATAATGCCTTGCTATCCAACTAAATGTAACAAGTGAACCCATGTTGTATTTTCTTGTACACTTATGGTCTGAATACAAGGTCTTAATTTGGAAAGATCTTTCACTACCCACCCAAGAAGCCCACAGTCTAAATGGACAATGATGACCCTTTTGTTGTTGCACTTTCATTCTTGTCCACTTTTCCTTAGGTTGATCCTTAACTGGTGTTTTCTTAACATTTTCAGGCCTCTTATTTTTAGCTTTCTCACCCTCTAAATATGCATTTCTTTTCTTGTTTTTTTTTTCTTTCTACCAGCACACCCACCCAAAGATACATCTCTAGCACAGTAAACAAGCAGAGACTTGTAGTCACTCCTATAATACCACAACTAGTGTCCATGTCTGACACCATAATCAACCAGTGCAAGTTTCAGTTGTTCAAGGTTCTCAAATTTCGTTCCTAGGATTGGCACAAATTCATCCCAAGGTGTATCTGGGTTGTATGAAGGATACTTCACACCCTTTTTGACCTAATACTTAGCATCTATGAGATCATCCTCTGGGTCATTTTCTTCAACTATGTATGTACCACTTAAAGGTGGGATGGGGTCATCTCTTTTACCTATGAAGTTACCTTTACCTACAAGATTGGTTAAAAAAGGATCATCTATTGTCAACTTCTCAAAGACTACATTTTTTCACCTTCTGTATGAAACTCAACATTTTCAACATCCTCATCCTCAGACAATTCCTCATCCTCTTCCCTAACCTCCTGACTAGTGTTATGCAAATTATCATCATCAAGGTACGCTAAAACATCATAATCATTATAGTCAGTATACAAGTCCATCCTAGAGCCATTCTGAAATCCTAAAACCATAAACTCTTCCATGTCATCCTGTGTTTTAAGCGACCTAATCCCTTTAGACAATGGTGTTCCAAGAATACAATAATACAATCCAGTAGGCTTATTAAGCACTAACCTTTCCACTATCTGAAACAACTGTGGAACTTCCATGTCTTCAAATTGAATGTCATTGATTATCTGACACTCACCATTCATGTATTTCAGAGGGTTGGGGACAAAAACCCCATCGTGATGGAGTTTTACTGTGAAATTGCCCATTAGTTTAAAACCTGCAATTGAAAATTACAAATTAGGGTTCCAAAATTCATTAATTACATATTCGAAAAAATTAGGGTTCAAAAATTGGGGATATCAAAATTAGGGTTTTAAAATTGGGGGTTTTTATAAATCGTCTTGAAAGAAAAAAATAAAGAGTAATAAAGGTTTATAAATCAGGGTTTATAAATCATATCTTTTCTTTATCACTTTCAATCATACGATTAGGGTTTATAAATTGGGGATACTGTGTGTGTGTTATAGAGGTGTGTTTTGCAGATGTGTGTGGACAAGATTGACCAAAACCTTATCTTAAGTGTATGTATATCCACGTGTGTTTGATAAAAAATAAAAAAAAGCCAAGTGCATAATGGTAACTGGTATACCGGCTACTATCCGGTAATATTAGCTAGAAGGAATAAAATTTGAATGTATATTAGCTAGCTTTGACACTTTACAAAGTACACTGCGTAGATGTGTTTATTTGAAAAAATATGTTGCGTATCTTTAGCTTTCACCCTTCATAATATCATTAATGTCTAAGAAATTAAGAGCAATTTGACTGATGTTAACATAGTTTGTTAGCTTAGCGTGGCACAAAGAATACCCGATATTTTCCTATGAATCATTCATAACGAAACATAAACTTTTTCAAACTATCTTGCTCAAAATAAAATTTGTACATATTTTGCACCTGTAGATCAACTTGGGTAACTGCTGTTTGAAAGCTGGAAGTATGAGTTCAGCACAATCCTTGTAAATGTCTGTAAAAAAGAAGCCAATTTGCTTTTCGCATAAAACATACACAAGATAAACCTTCACACATAATTTTCATTATTATCTAGGTGCAACAATAAGAACCTTTTTATGATACATGAAGTAAAATCATAAAATACTAGCTAGATATCGCAGATAGTTCTTTTACATTGGCCAAAACTCAATGCCACATACAATGAGGCTAGATACAGGTCCCTTATGTTGGCCTCGTTTATGGATCTATGATCTTTCTAACTTACTCAAATATACCAAAATGTAATAAACAATTGAAATGTAAAATGTTTTTCTATAAATCTGTCATCATCTTGTTCATACATATGTTCTAACTATTTATACATACTGAAAAGACACAATTGAAAAGTCATGATGGTTTCGACGAACCAAGGGTTGTGTCTTTTCGAAAATAATTGTCAAATAATTGTTTTTGTAACTAACTATGTAACTGTTTGTAACTGCCTTTAGTTTAGCTGATTGGGATTAACCCAATATTCTCTCCGTTAATCACAATCGCTTTGTCGTAGATCTTTGACTCCAATAAGTTACCTCATTGTTAGAAACTTGAACTTCGGTAGTGCTTTATAGATTTATAATACATATAAATATTGAAATAGCCTAATCTACAATGTATAAGAAATAATCAGTTCTAGAAATTTCTTCGAGGGTTTTTATAATTTCAACGTCAACTTTATCATCATTATAGTTCGATTTTCACAAAATTTAATATGTACATTTATTTCATTAGCAATTTATTTGGCAAAAATTAAAGCATCTTTAAATCCGTTATCTGTATATTTAAAAAAAAAAAGAAAAAAAAAAAGAAGAGGAAGACCTTCTAATTGTTTAATAGCATCACTAAACAAATGTCTCTTGATTGTAAATTTTTGCTAACGGAATTGAGTGCAAACAATGCGTCATACCAAATAATCATTCGTAACAAAAACTCTAAATCACGTAGTTCATGTTTAGCTAGAGTTTTTGAATCATGTTTTGCTTTAGGTACGGTGCAACTTTATTTAATGCCTATAAATCATATTTTAGTTGCGGGGCTTGATATATTGGACTTAATTTTCTACAATTTGTAGGTTTGAAAGTACAAATATAAATAGGCCAAAATTTTTAATTATTTAAAATTCATTGTCTAATTTAGGGCTTTACATAATCAGGATCTCTAAAGATAACGGAAAAAACTTGTAATCGCTAATTCTCTACATATATAAGAGGACCTGGAAAATCAGAGGTCTTTGAAAATTAGAGGCTAAAGCCTTAATTTTAGTTGCTTGCTACAACTACCCAAGATGGAACAAAGAAGATCTATAGTAAGAGAAGAGGTGAGTTTGTGTGAACCGAGCCAGTTGTAAACTATAATAAGCGCTCATTTGTATTAGAAATCTCTACCATGTTTGAGAAACTAGATAGCATATTTTCAATCAATGTTTTTTAAATGGAACAACCAAGATTCACTACTACAAAAAGAACCATCAAGACCCCCATATGGAGATCAGATACCAAAGAAACGGGTCTGAAAACCCGAAATCCACCCCCTCCAAAAGTATATGGACCGGTTCTTACCAAGAACACCGGTCTTGATTCAGGAAACAAACACAGACCGGTTATTTTTATAAAAACCGGTCTATGAAAAGTAAAATTAGACCGGTTTTAGGATGTAAAACAGGTCTGGATTATCTATTTAATAGAGACCGGTTATTTTCTAAAAAACCGGTCTCGATACAACTTTGAATTCATACCGTTGGAGTAGCAGACAATTGACGATTTTTATACACAAAATCACATTCAAATCATTTTAACACACATTCAATGCCATTTTAAACAAACAACTACCTACTCAACTTCTTTTCAACGTATGTGCTACATCTTGGATTCATATCAGAACAAGAACAAGAAAAGGACTGAGCGAAGCTATTGGCTTACAAGCTGCTTGAATAAGTTCATTGCAAATTACAAAGTTGTCAAGGTAAACTATATCACTATGATTAGATACAAACAAGTTGCTCTTTTATACAACTTTTAACATGTACACATTTTTGGTTTATTGAACTGTAGTGCAATCAACAAGCTGGAAAATGGGAATGTGGGTACTATGTACTCAAATGGATGCATGAATTTGTAACAGTTCACCAGAATCATTTTCCAAACATTTTAAGTACATATGTAAATGAAAACTGATGCAACAAGTATGCTTTGTTTTATTTTCTTTTATAGCTCTTAACATATCTTGTATACCTTTTTTACATGTAGATCCCTTGGCATGACAATCATCCATTTTCCATGAATCAGATTGAAGACACTGTCGAGAAGTGGCATCAATTATGTCCAATTTGATTAACATTATTGATAGGTAATTGTTGGTTATGCCATTGTCTTTTGTTTAGGCATTTAGTATTTAACTTAAGATAATATGTGCGAACTCCTTTTTTGTAGAAGGCATTTGGAACGTACATACGTTTAGTGCTAGAACTCGTTATTATCTAAGTTAAATTCTGGAATATGTATTGACGTTTATGATTTAGTAGTTAAAATTATGGAATGTAGGATGTATTTGGTAATTCATGGATCAAAAGTTGTTTGTGCATTGCTTGAAATTGGAACATTAAATCTGGAAACTGGGAACATGAAATTTGAAATCTGGAAAGTGGGATTTGTACAGGAAAATGGTATAATTAAGAAAATCTGTTTTTGAGAAAAAGGCAATAGAGACAGGTTTTATTGATAGAAACAGGTCTATGTATATAAAACAAGACCCGTCAAACATTCAGAAACATGTCTCGATATTGATAATAGGACCGGGTATATATCATGAAACTAGTCTCATTTATGATAATCAAGACCGGTTTTTAAACCGGTCTCGATATGGTTTTCACATGGAGAGCCCCCAATTAGAGACCCCATGAAAAACAGGTCTCGATGAATTCTACAGGTCTCGAAAGGACTTATTGTAGTAGTGATTATACATTTTTTTAAGGGAGATGAGAGTTGGTGATCTATATACCAAGATTAGGGAGACAGTGTATGGACTATGGTGTGTCTGATGCTGTGCTCGAGAATCACGAAACAAATTTAAAAAACTCCACAACTAGTCAACTAGATAGCTTATGTGACCTTCACTATATATATTTCCCAATACCACACCCGCAAAGACAACGAGATGAAAAATGAGAGAATGATCATGTTGCAACTGCAAATAGGAATAGAGATCGCATTAAAACGGCCGAAAACTGTTTCATTGACCAAAACATTGATAATTAGGTAATAAAAACTAACAATTTAACTGTTACAATTTAAGTACGTTCTTATATAGATGTTGGAGTACAACTTTGTGTGTGGCCAAAACATGAAAATATTTGTTACTTAATAAAGATCTTGAATTAGATGTACGATAGACAGATTTAATTACAGGTTTCAACATACATAGATAGTTACGATCATGAAACCATTAACCATGCATGTGTGTTTGCTGTTTAAGGGTAGATACAAATACATGATTATGAGATGTAGAACATAAGTTTTAATTTTTTAGACTACATGATGAATTTTTGAATTGGCATTTCATATTTCACTTTTTGTGGTTTTCTTGTCTTTATGAGCAAGTACCATGTTGCTTCGCATGGCTTCATAAGCATGACGACGTTTTCATACCAGCTGTTTTTTTAATTTATTTTATTCTTCAGCCAAACCGTTGAGTAACTTGACAGTTTTTCTTTCACTTTATCTCTCTCTTTTTGTATACCCTATAATAACAAGAATTATTTTTTATAAATGAATTACTAGTCTCAATCATCATGCAAGATCCCATATTTGCATAACTAATTCTTCATGGATATGACCCCTATAATATTATGATTTGTGTTCCTCTTTAACATCTACATGCCAAAACTTGGATTGCACTACAATGAACCAAAATTTCAGAGTTACGTATTATAATGAATATCTTGTAATCTAATTCGATCCGTTAAAGTCACTATATGTGTCAGAACGTAGAATTTAGGTTCGAGTTTATGTCAGGGCTATATTAACATTATGTGGTCTTATGAGGCTTCTAGTTCAAATGGAGTATGCTTGTTACTGAGAAGCTCTTAAGTACTCAACCCGACTGTAATTTTTACTTAATACTATTTTCATGTCAAGATCTAATTATTATTGACACTGTCTTCATTATTACAAGCAAATCGATATAGACGTACAACTACAAAAATGGTTGAGCAATATAATCTAGAAAATGTCTCAAATAAAAGGTTGCAGATACAATGGCTCATTTATTTCTACTGCCTATGAGGCTCTCTTTCAATTCCCACAACATTTCTTAAGAATGACATCTAATTTCTCACAATGTGTTTCCATAAGTTTCACTAGAACAGCGAACATAGTAGGTGAGTTATACAAGTAGAAAGATTACAGCAAACAAGCGGATGGATTGAGCAAAATCTGACTCTAACCTAGATTCTTAATTATGCTTAAATAGTTAAATTAAATTGCATGGTGAGGTAGGTTTTGGCTGGTACGAGCCAAACTGGTCCAAACTGATGATGAATAGCCACTTGGTCCCTCTGACCACTGATGATCATTGGGCTTTGTGGAGGGGGCGCTTTTTGCTGTGTTTGGGAGCCCTAATAATACATGTGTACGTCAAATCATTTTGTTTCTTATACAATTGGTGATAAAAAGCTAAGGGTAAATGATGTTAAGTCCCTACCTGGGTACTTCAGAACATTTTTAATGATAGAAATGTCTATATTCATTTTCACATCGTGGTCAAATCCATTTTCAATAACAATTACTAGTAATAACCATAAAAACTATAAATATCTTTTGACTCGATTTTCTGGTCGAACTTTTTTATACTTAGATTGACAGAGGAGATACTTTGAAACTTCTGAAGTAATGGTAGCTAGAGGATTAGGTTGTCTTTAGTTGATGACATCTCATTTTTCAGAAATTTTTTTATTAGAAAAAAGAAAAAGTGAAAACGTGTTTACTCATAAATTTTTAGCAATTTTTTAAAAATGTGAAATTCTCATTTTTCAATTTTTAACTAAGAAAATGAAAACTCTAATCTATACTTTTCCATTTCTTTTCTCCAAAAAAAGAGGACTATTATTTAAGTATCTCCTTCTAACCTTAATCACCATTAGTAACATCTTTACTTTTCATCCTCGCCGTCACCGTCCGCCGTGACAATCTGAGGTAATATTTTTAAAAAAGGAAAATATAACTCAATCTAAATGCGTTTTTCAAAATTCTCAACTCTTCTCTAAAGAAGAAAAACCATTCAATTATCAAGGAATTTAGAAATAGAAAATCAAGAAATTTTGTCTACATCTGGACGCTTTCTTAAGTTTTCAAACAATAAATTTTATTGATACAAAGAAAATTATAAAGTTGTGTCTTTTTTCGTGATGGTTGAGTAGAGAACGTCTGATGGCCACTCTTGATTATTGTCAGTTAGCCTTCATGCGATTAGATCACCAGCTTGGTTCCGGGTAAGAATGAGATTTTTCGTGCATTGTAAAGACTATTCAACATAAATGTCCATTTAATTTGTGGTGGAACAAATTCGAATTTTATTCACGTCAACTCATAACAAATAAAGAAATGACTAAACGACAAAGATTCGGTTTAGGAAACTTATAAAAAAAAGCAGTTACATTAAGGTTTGCGTGTGTGAAGGATGATTACAAAAGAGGTTGTTATTATATATGTGGTGTGGTTAGCATCACTCATTTTCAATAATACATATGATCATTGTAAAGGGATAAAACATTAGCTGCCGACAGTTAATTTGCTTAGGAAGTGGTTTACCTTAAAACATAGACATGCTTTAACATGTTCCTGTCTTTTTTTCACGTAATCTTCAACTACTCTCGTAAAGACAAGTGTATGTTTCTACATATATTGCATTGCATCCAATATAGTACATGTGTACTCTCTCTCTCTCTAGAGAGAGAGAGAGATATGATGGCTTCCTGAATTAGCAATGGTGATGATGACATTGATGTCTGTGTGGTGTTGTTAATTGATGGGTAGAGTAGAAAACGGATTGGAGGGGGACCTCTTCTTGGCCCATGTTATATTTTGCTCTTTAAATTTGTAAAATCGCAAATGCTCATGCACGTTTTCCATTAACTATTAAATTGGTAACTAAGCTCACAACTTATTTTTTCTTGCAACGTATAGTTTTTGATATGTTATATTCATTATTATGAGAAAAGGGTAACCATAAAGAGGTAAATCACGTAATTTCATGGTTAAAAAATACGGGGTATCTCCACCTTTAAGTTGTTTGTCACAAATCATTGGACTACTATTGCGAAAATTATATTTAGTTATTGTATTAATATGACAAAATATAAATATCTCATAATAGCCAATATCACAAAAGGATAGAGATGGATATTTACACATGAGAAAATCATTGCAAGAATAGAATTCAAAGACCTATTGGTTAATAACAACATCATTTAACCATTTAAACTACATAGGACACTTACTCTAATTTATAAAGAATATTAAATAACCAGTTAAGTTAGCAAAGCTTAGGAATAGTAATATGTATAATTCTATGCCAACATTAATTAAAAGCAAACATAGAACAGTTAGTCGATAGACCCCAATAATATCTTTCCACAAGAGATTTAATTTATTGGTTTTCTTCTCTCCATTTTGTTTTGGTTTGAACCCTCACAATTACTTGAGTCATGCAATGTGTTTGCTTTTCTACGTAATAGCTTATTTATGATTTTAGGTTTTCTATCCACTGATTATCAATAGATTTGCATGCATTCGCTAGTTCGTGATTTTTTTTTTTAACTTTTCATGTTTAATATATAAAGCACGAATAACTTTTTTTAAAACATAAAAGACTTAAAAATAAGTAGTGTTTTATACCTAAAGTACTATTTTAAAATAATTAGTGTGTTATACCTAAAGTACTATTTTAAATTTAAAGTTTCTTTTTATATAACATTAATTAAAAATTGTAATATCTATCGATAATTCAAACTTTTACATTTTTCGTTTTTAATTCATAAAATTTTTTTCTCGCAAAGAAGTTGAACCTGCAAGGGTCACACAAAAACCACAAATTGCAATTATAATTATTTTCAAAATCGTTCATTCTCAATATTACTCGTGACACTTCCAAGATTACAAACTGAAAATTAACTCAATGTTACATTAATAAACATGTTCCTTAGATTGCAAAAACGTGACATATCACTTTATGCACTCTCCTCGGTCTATATGTGACTACGCCACCATCTTTCCCTTGTCTTTCACCACAATCGCAGGAAATGGCTGACAAGTTATACCGAAAAAGAAAAAGGAAAAGATAGATAAACAGGAAAATATATTTGTTATCATCGCTTTACACGGTATAAGCTATTATGAATAACTAAAATCTTTTAATCTTATTTTCAAGAGAGAGAAAGATATGATGATGATTATGTGAAGTGGAAGCAAAATGGTTTGTATCAATTCTCATACACATATGATGATTACCTTGTGAGTGAAGAAAAATGCATCGAAAAAGACAAGTTTGAGTTAAAGTCAAGAAGACTAGCCATCTCTTTGTCTCTCTCCTTGTCTCTCTCTCTCTATAGAATATCATTCACATAAATGTATGTACTAATCTGATGATGGACTCTAACAAAGCCCACTCTCCCAACAAGGAAACTTGACTTGCAGTCTTTTGTTGTCTGAATATTATAAAACCTATATTTACTACTATGAGAAAGCCAGACCATATTGTTAGAGAGAAAGTTTGTAATAATACCAACACAAACAACAACAACAATACTAAGGAGATGCTGAAGCTTAGAAAGGGGCTGTGGTCACCTGAAGAAGATGAGAAGTTGATGAATTACATGTTAAGGAATGGTCAAGGCTGTTGGACAGATATTGCCAGGAATGCAGGACTGCAACGCTGTGGAAAGAGTTGCCGTCTTCGTTGGATTAATTACTTGAGACCTGATCTCAAGCGTGGTGCATTTTCGCCTCAAGAGGAGCAGCTCATTATACATTTGCATTCAATTCTTGGCAACAGGTATATGTCTCACCCCTCTATTGGTCTTTTTATTTTTGGCTGAATAGCAAAATAACAATGTGAATAACATGTATAATGGTACATTGTTGTAAGACACATCTCAGCGGTTTGCCATACAAAAATGTCTGTTAATTATTCAGCCAAATTACTGCATAGGAAACATGCATAATAAGCACCTACATTTTGATTGATCAAAGGTGTATTATATTAAGCATGTTCGAAGATAACTCACAATGTGAATGTCAAATCATCATGCCGTTTTGAATTCTCACAAAAACTGCTCACTGATCGCCAAATTCATTGCAAAAGTAATGACTAGGTCAAGAAAGGATTAGTGATCGATCTAGCAACATGAACACTTTCATCATATATATATAAAAAAACTAGATCGATAAACTTCTGCTAAAGTTCAGTTATCATATGCTGAGATACTATAAAGCCTTTAATTAGTACTAGCCAGGTTTTCAGTAATATCCAGCTTTACTAAAATCATATGCTGAAATATTATGAAAAAACGGGAACACATAAATTACCCTATGTATTGTTTTGGTGTTTGGTTTCATGTGTTTTGCTGGTTTGTAATCTCTCTAGCTCATTGTTAGTGTTTTCATATGAGGTATTATTAATTTTCTGTTAAAAAAAAACATATGTATATTCGAAATCATTGCATTTGATATTAAACTTTACATATATGTTTCAAAATATTTTTAGGCATCCGAGTAAAACAATAATTTGGTTTTTTTTACCTTAACATTACATCTAATTGATTAATACACCTATATTATAAGTATCTTGACAAAAGTATGAAAATACATAACATTTTTTCTCACCATATCTGATATAACAGTAAGAAATGGATTAAATAGTAAAATATGTGAAACTTAATAATATTTTCTAAAGTATATTTCTTAATTATAATTAAAATAAAAGAAATGCATGCGAAATGTTTTAATAGTTGATTTTAATAACGACCTAACAAGTCTTATCCTTCTACTTTTCCAACTTCTATTGAAAAGGATAGAACATTGTGATCAAACTTTGCTTAAGAAACTGGAACCCTAGAAGTATATCTTTATCTCATATAATCTCGTTTAACTATAAAACATCGCTAACCTATGTTTTTAGATACTCCAAATAAGAACTTTAAGATTGCAAAGATTTATTAGTTTAATACCCACTTGATATAAAACCCTAAGGGTGCGTTTGGTAGAGATAAATTCAGAGAAAAGAAATGAAGTAGAGAATAGAATCTCAGAGAATAGAAATCAGTAGAGAATTTTGTTCAATTCTAATGTTTGGTAACAACAGAGACTTGACCCGAGAAATGAAAAAAAAATTATTTAAATTATTTAAAAAAATATATCTTTTTTTTTTTAATTTATTTTTTAAAAATTTATGTACTTTCTTTAAAAAAAATTATTTTTTAAAAATGTATTTATTTAAAAAAACTTGTTTTTTTTTTAAATATTTTTTTAAAATGTATTTATTTAAAAAAAACTTATTTTAAAAAAAATTTTTAAATTATTTTTTAACTTTTTTTTTAATTATTTTTTAAAAATGTATTAAAAAAAACTTGTTTTTTTAAAAAAAAATATTTTTTGAAAATATATTTATTTAAAAAAAACTTATTTTTTTAAAAAGAATATTTAAAAAAAATATATATTTTTTAATAATGTATTTAAAACAAAACACATTATTTAACAAAATTATAGTTGAAAAAAAAAAAAAAAAATGCCATGGACCAATTCTCCGAATTCTCCACCAAATGGAGTGGAAATAAAGTTACAAAAAATACAAAGGGATGGTTTCTCAGAGAATTCAGAATTCTCCGCCTCCCAAATTCTCCGTGCTACCAAACATGAGAAATCAGCCAATTTCCATTTCTTTGCCCCCATTTCTCGGTACCAAACACACCCTAAGATCATCCCAACTTTTCTAAGAAATTCGTCTCTTAATTTTGATAATGTTATCAAAAAACCCCTTGAAATAAATTAAAAATATTGCTGTTTGCGATTCATCTAATCATGAAAAAAAATATTGATAAGGAACTTACAAAATTTAATGATTTTTGTTATTTCCACAACTTCATGTTTATTAAGAGCTTTTAAATGAGATACGTTGAAATGGTGCTTGATAACTTGTTCGACTGATATTTTGATTTATATTTAGGATCTAAAGACACCTAAGCTTATATGTTTTTTGCTTGGAAAATCTAAACACACATATGCAGGTGGTCTCAAATAGCAGCTCGGCTTCCAGGAAGGACTGATAACGAGATCAAGAATTTTTGGAACTCTACAATAAAGAAAAGATTGAAAGTTAACAGCATCTCTAAAAGCTCACCAAACTATAGCACAGACAACACATCCTCGGATCCATGTACAGATATAATGGAAGGTGGTATGTTCATGTCCATGCACGATCATGACCTCATGGCCATATGCATGGAATCATCACTAACATCGACCACAACCACATCATCATCATCAATGCATAATAGTTCTATGATTATGAAGGATCGTGACGACCACTTTGGTATTTTCCCACCATTCCATCAAAATAGCATTACTCGTGATGCAAATGCGGCATCAAGTTTGTTTAATGTTTCCCCATGCATAGGAGAAATTGGTATTGGAGGAGATAGAGCCGGATATGGTGATTGTGGTATTCTTGAAGTGCCATACATGATGGGAATGGAAAGTGACAATAATAAGGTCGCGAGTAGGGTCACGGATGGAGATGCTAACGCTAATCCTACGAGTTACATGTTTGAAAAGAAATCACCGAATTTTAACAACCACTTCAATGCGGATATTGATGGGAAAGTTAAAGTGGAGGAGGTGGTTGGTTATGAAAATCATTGGCCAGGAGAAAGTTTGAAAATGGGAGAATGGGATATAGAGGGCTTATTGGCCAATATTCCATCCTTACCTTATCTTGATTTCTGAAAGATTTCTATTCTTAAACTTCTAGGAAATAAGAATTTGGTGATAGAGAGATTATTATACGTTCTTTTCTACTCAAGATAAACTTCCAAATCTAAGGCCATACTTGCTCGATTCATTAAGTATATACTCTACTGGGTGCAGATTATTTTGATCATGCCGATTGGACTCTTGAACCAATAATGACGTTAAGTTGTAATCGTATGAAGACCACTGGGATAAGTTGACTGCGATCAACGGTCTTTGATATAGACTGAAATGTGAATAGTTATGTGTTGCAGAAGATAAAGAGAAGATGTAAAATGGGTACTAGTGTCGTCTACAACAGAAATAAAGCGAGGTAGCAAATTGTGTGATAGTGCATTATAAGTTTTCTATGTACATGTTTAGAGATAGCTACACGGATCCAAATATTCTTTATGTACAAACTTTTTAACAAAGCATGCAATGCAACATGGAAACACAAATCCTAGGTCTGTCTGTTATAATGTTAACTATTTTGCCGCCAAAAGTGAACAAACATACAATGTATTATAAAATCAAATAAGAAATAAAAGTAAAATGAGGAGGATGAGAAATAACCATTGTATGCACCTACAAAAAAGATGCATCTCCTATGAAATTCTTCTTTTTCATTTCTGGAAATATTTCTCATTCTTATTATTTTTAATTTTCTTCTTAGTAGATCCATTCCCTATCTTCTAAATGAACATGCATATGCTACTTTGTACTTATAAGATGGATGGATACATGTAGCACCAGAACACATAGCTTGCTTTGTAAATCACTACACAGATTTCAAATTATGAATGCTGATAGCTACATCTAGATCCAATGATTCACTTTTAGTTGGCTACGTCATTGAAATATTTCTTTAAAAAGATGGTGTAGTAACTTAATGTTATCAAGATGAAACTTATCAGAAAGTCCTTTCAATCAGTGCAGTACGTCGATCAATGAATGCACATTGAAATCCCATCTAATGATCTCTTTAAAAAGAAATTGAGTACCCAATGATAAGTCTTAAAAATTTTAATTTATCATTCTCAATATGAGCTTAAAATGATATAGCTAGGTTTTGTTTCATACACAAATTGAATGAAAAATTAAATCATCATTTAAGTTAGCTGGTGATATTAGTTGTTTAAAATAGAGTCCTCTATTCATACCCGAATTTGACTAATTATACCTATTTTTATTTATCTACTAGTTAAAATTCATGTAGGTTCTTTCGGACAATACTAAGCCTTGTCCAAGCCTAGTCCTTCGAGCACCTATACAAGAGAAAACACGCGCTAGCTTCGCTTTGAGTTTTATCCCAAGACCAAGCTTCGGCGTAAGAATAAGAACATGTGCCGAAAGGCATGATAATAAATGATAGAGTAAATGCACAGAACGTTAGTTGTACTATCATAAATGAGGTGGAGTTATTTATACTTCCCTAACCTCGGTATTCGTAGTGCTTGGGAAAGAACATCACCGAGCTACACATAGTCTAGGCACTAGGTGTCAGACCATGCGTAACACAATCCCGTGAAATCCGGGATGGGCGGATTGGTCCAGTCCTTACAATGATCCTGGTACCTGGATAAAAGGAGTGTTTACTCATGTTCCTGTTAGTGGTGCCTTTCGGCAGTGTTTCCCCCTCCAGTATCATATTATTAGTACACTGATGATGTGATACGTCTCATTTTTTAACATTTCTTTTTGGTTATGCCGGAGCAGCTGGCCCAATGGGCTTTATCGTGCATGTCTTTATGTATAAGGCTACAAAAACCTTAATTACCCAGAGGTTAAAAGACAATGTCTTTTTACCACGAGAACTGAGATCGTGACACGTGTTCACGTTCGTTTCATCATGTGGTCAATGTTGTGCCACGTCTGACACAACGCGACGTTTCGCACTATCCCCTTCTTGCCTATAGATAGTCTCTTTCTTCTCATTTTTACCATTGCTATTCTTCTTTCAAACGCTCTCCTTCGAAAGATCTTGCAATACTTTGCCTTTCGTCCTTCTCAGGTACGTCTTAGTTTTTTCATTTTATTTTTCCTTGGCTATATCCTTCCCTTTAGGCATCCACTATGTCGGAAGATCATACTATGGAACACGTAGAAGAAGAGGTACCCGAAGAAATAACTGAAGTAGTCAAACCTAAGTTCGACGTACATATATATCAGTCGAAAATGGATAAATCTAAAGTGTCTTGGGTTGTTGAACGTTTTGGTGAGAGTTCTTGTGTCTAGTTTCCAAAAATTTATGCCATTTGTCTTAGTTCTTTACCCAATTTTCCAGAAAACCCAAAATGTACACGGGTGTCAGTGCTACCAAAATTCAGAAAACATAACGAGACTTGTTTTGGTCATATCTTCTTCGTTACTTAACCTCACGATTTGATTCGACTTATTGTGGTTAGGTCTAGGTTTCTTGGGTTGTCGAACATTTTGGTGAGACTCAGGAACTCTCATCTTAGGGTTTTAAGTAAATATAGTGTCGAACTTTAAACTTAGTAAAATCAAGATCCTGAGAAATACATGCTAACATGTCAAAAGTTGGTGAGTTCGTAGGCTTAAGTAAATATAGTGTGGACTACAAGATTCCTATATTTATTGTATTCAAAATATGTTCATGAAAAGTATTAATGTTGAACTAAGCTCATGACACCGAAGCCTTGACAGTTTGTTTGTTTATACGCCCTAAACAGGTGCCTTGCAAGCACATGTACGACATCAAATGGTGTGCATCCGTTTGACCATTTGGAGATACCAACTCGGACGGAGAGTTTACTCTCAATAGATCTATTCACAACATTCTTGCTTGCAAAGTAATTAATGGTTCATGATTATAGGGACTTTAATGGCAAATGTGATAACTTAGGCAATACGTAAAAGTTAATTGTATTGTGTCTATATGTAAAAGCAAACAATGTATTCTCACCCAAAGTATCTCAAAAAAAGTATAAACATCTAAAAGTGGGGCTATGAAACTCACCTCAAGTAAATAGTGAAATATAGAAATAATAGGCAAGCTTTAGTGAAATCAAAAGTCCTAACCGCGACCTAAATAAATAAGTCGTCTAAGGAATGATATGACATGTATTAAATGCATATGAGTTTTATAAAGTTTTATCACCCTTGTATACTTGTAATGAGGTTTTATAAAGTTAAGTAAGTCAAAAGTTAAAAAAAAATAATAGTCCAAACGCGTTTTTAGTACTTATAAAACCTAAAAAAATAAAGTTATGTTAATTATTAAGTTATTCCTGATTTTAAATGAACGTATCTACTTCATTTTAACCTCGTTTTTATCCATTCAACACTTTAAACGTAGGAGCATATGTCTTTGTTCATTATTTCAAGGCCTCGATTCGTGAAAACATGTTTTAGGTATCGGTTTATACCAAATCATTTTCGGATATGTTGTTACTGTTTTCATAAAATTTTCGGACTTCGTCGAGCTATATCTCACTCGTTTTCTAGTGAAGTCACTTGATTCAAAACCCTAAGTTGAGAGTTCTTGAGTCTAGTTTCCAACAATTTATGCCATTTGTCTAAGTTCTTTACCAATTTTTCCAGGAAACGCAAAATGTACACGGGTGTCAATGCTGCCAAAATTCAGAAAACATAACCCGAATTGTTTTGGTCATATCTTCTTCGTTACTTAACCTCACAATTCGATTCAACTTGTTGTGGTTAGGTCTAGGTGTCCTCTACAAAATCTAATATAGCCATTTTTCCTCTTCTAGAGTTTAAAGTGGTAATTTTTACGAAATACAAACTGAACTCGTAGTTTTACGTAGCTTTCCAAAAATAATAAACCAACTCCAAAAATTACGAAATTCGATCGGGAACTACCTACCACATATATCTAGCTGTGGTAGCTAGGAATTTGTCCCAAAAAAATTTATAAAGTGGTTTTCTTTAGTGAAGACGTCGACTGAAATTTGGGACAGATTCAAAGAGTTTTTATCAACAAGTTTAAATCAATTTCTTACACAACAAGCATATAATGGTGATATGAATAAAGCATGAATGTTGATAATGAATGAAAATATGTTAAGTGAGATGCTTACACAAAATGGTGGTGAATGGATTATCAAAGAGTGCTCAAATTATCCAACTATGATTTGAAAACTGTTGGGAATACGTGTAACTATTATCAAGTGTCGGTCATTTAATTATGTAACAGGTTGCTTAGTTATTAGGCTTATATGTTAGTTTATATGTTTAGGCTTATGAAATAATCCCATGAGCCTATGCTTAGGCCCAAACGTATGAAAGGAAAGATCAAGGAGTGTTGCCCTAGCATCCTCTTATATAAACACATGTAAACTACTCTTATTCTTGTTGGTGATTTAATATATGCAAGTAAACCTTTTTTATTCTCTCTTGTGAATTAATCGACCAAGTATATTATCTCTAATCTCATTTCTATCATGTGTATACTTGTGTTACAACAATCATGGTGACCTAACAGTGATATCAATCGTCTAATAGATACTTGGAGTGTGGTTTATTGTTATTCTTAGCTATATTCTTAGTTTTCTTTACATTTACGCATTTTTTCTTTGTTTCTTTCACTCAAATATTCAAGCTTGGAAAGTTTTAAGATTGATATAGTGATTAGAAGCTTTGAAATAGCATAAAGTTGAGAACTTTGTAGTTTAAAAGTTGTTTTCTACTCGTTTCTAGTTTAATACCATTTTACGAACTTCTTCAAATTCCACTTTTGTTGATAAAGGTTTAAACTTTATTGTTCTTTAAATGTTTTCGAAGAGATTTGATCAAAAGAAACTTGTGGAAATCATGTTTTTTTAAGCTTAAAACGTACTTTGAAAATTTTGGTATTTTAACGAATCAGAGTAAGGTTGTCTAAAAACCTGATCTTACGAGTAAACACCTTAGTTTATGGGTAAGGCTGTCTAAAACCCTGATCTTACAAGTAAGAACCTTAGTTTACGAGTAAGGCTATCTAAAACCCTGATCTTACGAATAAGTCTACGAATAAGCGACAGTTTACGAGTAAGCATCAATTTACGAGTAAGACAAGTTCTTCAATTTCTTCAACGATTACGGTGTACTCAATAATTCCCTAGCTTGGATAAGCTTGTGGAATACTTCAAATTGTGATATCTTTTAAGCTTGGATAAGTTTGAAAGATTTTATTGGTTTTCTCTAGGTCTTACAACTAAGAACCAATCTTACGCGCAAGTCCTAATCTTAGGAATAAGATTAACATCTTACGAGTAAGGATACACTTTACGAATGACCCATATCTTACGAGTAAGGACAATGTTTTTGTGTAAGACTAGTTTCCGAGTAAGGACAATGTTTACGAGTAAGGCCACAGTTTACGAGTAAGCCCACATCTTACGACTAAGGACCAACTTTCTACAAAAGACCAAATTTACTAAATCCATAACACACGTTTCAATTATCTAAAAGATCCATCATCTACACAAGTTTAACAATGTCTCAACCACCTTATTTCAACTACTTTCCTCAGCGGTATCCCTAGCAACAGCAGTATCCTCAGCAACCACAACAACAATCCTTTCCACAACAACAATTCATTCAACAACAACCATATCCCCAACAACAACCATACTTTCCACCACAATATGCAATTCAATCATTCACTACACTTCTACAAAAATAACCTCATTGGTTTGCTCAAATGTGTGAGGCTATCAGCAGTCAACAATCTATTCATGAAGTTTGATCACTTGATAGACCTCCAATGCTCACTCATGGAAATTATTTTCAATGGGGAAATTCGATTCTTTAGGTTCATCAAACTCAAGAAAACCCATGGAAAATATCTGAAGAAGGTTATCCTTGAAGGTCCTTTCCAAATGCCAACTATAACGGTTCCCGGCGATCCACAAGCTGTTCCACCAAGACTCGAAACGGTAACCACTATTCCTGAGAATCAACTAACTGCAGAACTAATACTTCACAGTGAAGCTGATGAACTTGTAATGGAGTATATTCTTCTGAGAATACCTAATCCAATTCTTCGAAGCATTGATGCTCAGAAAACAGCTAAGGATATGTGGGAACATGTATATCTTTTGATGGAAGGCACTGAACTTAACTAAGAAGACATGAAATCCAAACTTTAACTATCATATGAAATGTTCATGATTGATACAAGGGTTAGAGTCTTATTATCATCGATTCACAAACATCATCAATGAACTGGACAGACACAATATCATCTTACCAAAGATTGCTATCAACAAAAAGTTTCTCAATTGTCTAGGTCCTGACTGGCAGAAATATGTCCACATTCATTCGTCAAGCTATGAATCTTCACGATGCGAAGTATGGGTTGTTGTATGACTATCTGAAGCCCTATCAATATGAAGTTGACAAAGATCGAGCTCTTCGTGGAATGTATCAATCTTCTACACCTCTGAATTTACTCACACTGATGGCTCAATCTTATCATGCTCCATATCCACGGTCTAATCATGCATTTGTCCAACAAAAACATCACTTTACCTATCCTCAACAATCACCATCACCCCAAATCACTCCAAATAATTCTCCACCACATTCAAGTGAAACTCAACTGGTTCCATATAACAACTCAGATTCAGCGTTCTATTCTGAAACTCATAATGAAGAAGAGGAAGCATTCAACACAATGAATCAAGGATTTTCTCTCATTGCTCGTGCCTTCGGCAAATGTGCAAAAAAATCCAACAATCGTCTTCGTAATTCATCAAACACAAGGAATCAAGCTGTTATACAAGATGAAAGGGTCGAAGTACAGAATCGTAATTATGGACATTCTATAGGAACTGGTGGTTATGCGGGAAATTCAGGAAGTGGACAAGTGTTTAATACAACTGGTGGGAAATAGGAACAATGTAGGTGCTCCTCAGCGAAGGGTTGAAATTGTTTAAAATGGGAATACACAGACTGGGAATACGATTATTCGGTGCTAAAATTGTAACGACAAGGGTCATCTGGTTAATGCATGTCCGAAACCACGAACCAGAGGAAGTGACTATCATAAGAAAGCATTACTCCTAGTACTCAAAGATGAAGCTGGTGGCACTCTCACTAACAAAGAACACAACTTCATGGCAAATGCTGAATCTGATGATGACATGGAGGACTTAGAAGCTAATGCAGCTGTGATGTTGATAAGGTTTTAAAATGTACCTTTTTGAGGGGTCGTTTAAGCCCTTATTTGATCACTTTTGTATCCGTTATTACTTAATATCGTTCCTTTTCACTTTTTAGGTCTCTTGAAGGTAAATTGCTGGAATGGCACTTATTTGGATGAAAAGGCGCGGATATACAAAGAAAATGGCTAAAGTCAAGAATCGAGCCACTCAGACTGCTGAAATACAAGGGGACGGCGTCAGGTGTTATCTGCGACTCCGTCGCATCACTTTTGTGACGGCTCAGTAGCCAAATTGCTTATTTTCAAATGACGGTGTCAGGCTTTAAAAGAGTAGGTCGTCGCAACTCAGACGGCCTAGATTTGATCCAGACGGCGTCAGAGACTGAAGGGGACGGCATCACAAGCATAAGGTGACGCCGTCGCAAGACTAACGTGGCCAAGACGAAACCCTAATGACGGCGACCCGACGGCGTCACAAATCATAAGGTGACGCCGTCGCGATTGTAATCTTATATATAGAATTCGAATTTTTCAGTTTTATTGGGTAGTCTTTTGGAGTAGAAACCTAAACCGAACCAAGGCTGTCTTGTACAGTATTTTAGGGTTTCAAACCCTATCTTACATCAAGATAAGTGTTTTACTTCATTAATTCAATTATGTCTTCAATTACTTGTGTGTATGCTTGCATGTTCTCCATGTCCGGCTAATTTACTTGTGTGTTTGCTTAGGGAATATGAATCTTAATTATTGAATATTGATTGGTTGTCTCTTATCTTAATTGTTAATGATCTAGTAAAGCGATAGGTCATTCGTTGTGTAGTTAATGCTTGATTAATCTTTGTGAACCTTAGACTATAACACCTAGAGTAGTTGTAGGCTAAACCATCCAAAGAGTACCTTAGAGTTAGAGTTTATAATTCCTAGAGATTTTGTAGACGAGACCCTTTGGTAGTTTCAAAGAGTTAGGGACAAACACATACCCTACGACTTTAGACACACAACGCGATTAAGAATAAGGACGTGACAATTCAACCACCAATAGGAGATAATTAAGGAGTAATAAAACCTAAGTAAACACATCTTTAAACTATCATACAAGCACACAATAATTAGACATAGACTACATACACCGTACATTTCTAATTCCAAAAAAAAAACATAAAAAGATAAAAAATAATCTTCCTCAACTCCAACCTTAGCGTAGTAACTTCTCACTAGCATTCCTATTCCCCTAGAGAACGATATCAATACCCGTGGCTTACCCTAATACTACACTACAACGATTAGGTTCACTGCCTAGGGTGTTATAAAACTTGCTCGAAGAAAAGGAAGTTCCTTTGACCCCGAACGACGCGTGTAGCGGTATCAAGTTTTTGGCGTCGCTGCTGGGGAATAGAATAGCTAGTTAGTAGTCCACCTCGTTTAGGTTTCTTTGCTTGATTCCTATCAAGTAAAAAAATTTCTCATTTTTTAGCTTCCTCATAGTATATCCCCCTTCTTCGTGACCTTTGTTCGTAAACCCCTCACTTTTCATCATGGAAGGTGATAACCAACCACCATTCATCAACCTACCACCAAATGACCCGCCAAGAGCCCGTACTCTTGGTGAATACTCGAGACCAATCCACCTAGGCTATAGGAACACCATTGAGCTTCCCGATCAAGCCCAAACTACGGCCCTGCGATCCGACACCATCCAGTTGGTGCAAAACGGATGTGCATTCCATGGACTTCGTTCCGAAGATCCTAATCAACATCTTAAGGATTTCCTTAAAATTGTAGATTCCATCGACCTTGATGCTACTACTCGGGAGACCACGCGTCTGCGTCTCTTCCAATTCTGTCTACGGGACCAAGCTAGTAATTGGCTTGAGCGACTTCCCGCCGGCTCCATCTCAAGTTGGGATGATCTCACCTCTCGCTTCCTTGCTCAATTTTTCCCACCGGGGAGTACCACTAAACTTAGACGAGACATCTTAACATTTCAAAAACTTCAAGGTGAGTCTCTCTACAAAGCATGGACTCGATTCAAGGACCTACTCCGTAAACTCCCCCATCATGGCATTGATCTTTGGCTTCAAATCCAAATCTTCTATGACCATATCGATTTCATCAATCGACGATCCATTGATCAAGCCGCCGGTGGAAGGCTCAACGACTTTAATGCAGAGAAATCTTGGGATATTATAGAAGAGCTTGCTGATCAAAGCTACGAAGATTGGAATGAATCTCCTGAAACCCCTGTTAACGTGGTTAATTCCATATCAACTCCTCTTGAATCTTCCGACATCACCGAGGAGCAATTGATTGCTATTGAGAGAAGGATTGATTATCTTATGGAAAGGCATAAAAGAGCTCCCGTACAAATCCCTCGAGAAGCAGTCAATTCCGCCAATTCCACCAACCACCCAACACCTTTTTCGGAATCCCCAAGTCGTGAGCAAAACCCCAATTCCGAAAGGTGCTTCCGTTCTACTTCCCCAATACGACTCTCACCAAGCTTTAAGGAACAAATGAGGGAGTACATGGCAGCTCATACGGAGAGATTAGCCAAATTTGAAGAGGAGGTTTATAGGTAGAGAGAGGAAATGCAAGCAAAAATGACGGAAATGATGAACCTGGTAAAAGAATATACCAAAACAAAAGTTCCCGAAAAGGTACTAGTAAGAAGCAACGATTGTCCTCCCACTTCGTTTGTTAACGCCATTTCCATTATGCCTGAGGATGGAAAGTTTGAGGTGAAGAAAACTGAGGAAAGCAAGAGGGAGGAGTCTGAACCTAATGATGAGCTCGAGACCATTGAGTACTACCTTAAGCACGAAATTAACAGAAAAACCATTGCAAATCAAGTAAACAACTTTAGGTACAATGAGGTTCTTAGGGAAGCCCTTGAAGGAAAAATAATAGAAGGAGAGTATCACGCCCTGCCTATGGGACCTCTGTATGAGTTGGTTCTAAAAAAACCATTAACAAAAAAACGAGACACCACAGGGAACTTCGTGATACCATGTAGCATAGGTGATATTGATAATATAAATGCCTTAGCTGATCAGGGGTCTGATGTGAACATAATGCCATTATCAATTTATAATAAGTTGACTAGGGAGAAGCCAGCCAAGACAAATCTTAGACTTTCCTTAGCTAATCACACCTATGTCTACCCCATAGGAATCGCGGTGGATATTTTAATAGAGGTGGCTAATATCGTTTATCCGGTGGATTTCGTGATCATAGATGTTGAGAAAGATAGAAACATGCCACTCATTCTTGGGACACCATTTATGGCCACCGCCAAGGCAACCATCAAATGCGGGGAGGGCATCATGATACTTAAAAGCGGAAAATGGTACGCTAGGATACCCATCGTTCCAAGATATCCTCTTAAGATCATGGAGAAGATTACGGGTGAAAGTCCACAAGTCCCTAGCAATATAGTTAAGAAGAAAATGAATGATTGGGAAAAAGGACTTAGAGATTTTATGGTTCAAGGATTGCATGCAACATTGTGGAAGCCCGATAAGAAGTTAGGAAATAATCCCACTTCGATACCAAAGGCACAAAGGAACCCTAAGGAATTTCTAAAGGGAGAAAAAGTACTTCTGTACAAATCACGGATAAGGGCATTCCAAGGTAGAAACAAACCAAGATGGTTTGGACCTTTTACAGTGAAGGAAACCAATCTAAAGGATAAAACCGTCACCATAATAGACGACGTTGGCAAGGAATCCACGGTAAGCATACAACGTCTACGCCCTTTCGACGAAGGGAAAGCAAAGGAAGAAGGTGACGCTAATGAAGTCACGTAGGAGCACGACTACGAGTCTAGCTACAAGACTCATAAATAAAGAAAAGAGCTTCGTGGGAGGCAACCCATGCTTAATTTTTTGCTTGTTAATGTCATATATCTTTTATTAATTGCTTATTCTCATGTTTAAATTTGTAAAAATGCTTTATTTTGTCTTTAACCTCGTCTTAATTGCATATAAAGGTATTTTACATAAAGGATAAGTGTAGGGAGGATTACACACGTTTTCAAAAGAAACGTAAGCATGAGAATAACAATTAATTAAAAGATATATATGTGTGTTTGTTCGAGTCAAATGCTTGTATCGAGTCATAATGGATGTTTTGCAGAAATTTTTCCAGATTCTAAAGATGTAAATTTTCCAGAATTTTTTCCAGAAAATCGCAGACCAGTTTTTGTCAGGATAACCTGACGGCGTCAGGATCGCAACCTGACGGCGTCAGGAAGGAGTAAAAACAACAGATTACTTTTTTCTAGTTTTCTAAGCTACTTATAAATCTTTGGAATTTTCCAGGTCTTAACTTTCTAGAAATTCTGTAAACATCCATTCCACAAGTATTATATCCTAGTTTAATAGAGTCTTATATATATTATTACCGCCGATTTTACGCGAAGGTTTCATTTGTTTTCTTCAAGTGTGCAGGTTTAATTTATTAAGAAGAAGATACATAAGATTGGAAGGAGCTTTTCACGCATACATTCTTCTTGAAAAGGATTTAACCACCACTTTACACGGATCCTACCGAGCTAATCAGGGGAGTATTAGTTTCTTTCGTTTTTAATTACCTTCTATTATCATAACTTTGATACTTTCGGGGAACATTGGGGACAATGTTCAGTTTAAGTGTAGGGAGGGAAAATAAAACGGGAACTTTGAAACTATGCTTATCCTTGATTATTTGCTTTGTCCAATTGTATTTGTGTAATAAACCATGAGAAAATGTCGGTTAGGGTAATTTTGGCACCAAATTTAAAATTTTTCATGACATATAGGAGTGGGCCATTAGTCTTAACAAAAGCGTCTCACGGATAGGAAGTTATATGACTAGCACAAAGACCCTTTACCACTTAAATTCCACCCAAAATGTGAGGATCGCCCTTAGATTAGTAGGAATTAAAGCATTCACCTTTAATGCTTAGAGTGTGAACCGGTAGTATAATAAATTCTAAAACTTGTTTTGTGATGCATCCCGAGATCGCTAGTAAGACTACACTTGTGTAGTTAGGAATAACTAAATGATAAGAGGCATTAGGATAACCCTTGTTTGATACCCGTAATATAATTACTTCTTCCACATCGGTTGAGTAATTCCCCCACACCCTTGCGTTGTACTCATCTTTAGTACACGATACCCCTAGTTAACCCCTCAGAGCCTATCTTTTTCGCGGTTCTCGTGATGTTTCGGTTTTTCTGGAATATCAATGAAGAGCATTGTTTACACCCCACCCCCAAATGTACACCCAAATCGCCTTAGCCTACCTTTTATGCACTCACTTTTAGTGCATTATTGTTATCACCCTAAACCCTTAGTTCAATTATCTAGTTGCTTGCATAAGTTGCTAAGTCGAGTTATATCCTTTGTACACAGTTTTGGGACGATTGGGACTCATGGAAAAAGTTAAAGTTTATGAAATGACTGGAAGGGAACGTAATTCAAATTCCCTTTATTTGCGTAATAATGTACTCCAAGTGTTTTGATCTTTTCAATTCGGGTCAAATTAGTGTTAGAGTAATAAAAACTCAAGTGTAGGGATGTGTCTATAAATGCCTATCATTTTGATGTTACCATAGAGGATGGTAGAGTAAAAGTGTATGAAAAAAAAAATCGAAAAAAAAAAGAGAAAAGAAAAAAAATAGTGTTCAAAAAAAAATATATATATATACGGGCTACCATCGTACATCTATCTTTAAATTTATGTTTGTTTGTTTCAGTTATCTAGAGTTTAGAGTGTCGAGTCTTAGCTTAGCAACGCCATTCTTCGTATGCTTGTAACATAAAGATTTTTGACTTGCCACCACTAAATAGCCTATCCCACCAAACCCTTTGTTTCCCTACCGTAAGCCTAACATTACAACCCTTTAAAAGACCTCTTTGATAGTCTTTTCTAGGTGCTTACGCCAAAGCGATGGAGGTTTGATCTATTCTCAAGCCTATGGTAATCTATGTACTAGGACCGGTTAATGAGTGTTTATCTTCCATTTCCAACTTGTTATATTTCATATACACCCGAGAGATGTGAGTATCCAAACACCCCATGTGAGGTGCTAGTATGTAATTTCTGTGCTTGTTATGACTTTTGCGGGGCTTATATGTGTTGTGGATTGTTTTAAACCAATGCTTCATGACCCCAAACTTATAAATTAATTGGCTAAAAGCACATTTGCTTGAGGACAACCAAATACCAAGTGTAAGGATACTTGATAAGGTTTTAAAATGAACCTTTTTGAGGGGTCTTTTAAGCCCTTATTTGATCACTTTTGTATCCGTTATTACTTAATATCGTTCCTTTTCACTTTTTAGGTCTCTTGAAGGCAAATTGCTGGAATGTCACTTATTTGGACGAAAAGGCACGGATATACGAAGAAAATGGCTAAAGTCAAGAATCGAGCCACTCAGACTGTTGAAATACAAGGGGACGGCGTCAGGTGTTATCTGCGACGCCGTCGCATCACTTTGTGACGGCTTAGTAGCCAAATTGCTTATTTTCAAGTGATGGTGTCAGGCTTTAAAAGAGTAGGTCGTCGCAACTCAGACGGCCTAGATTTGATCCAGACGGCGTCAGAGACTGAAGGGGACGGCGTCACAAGCATAATGTGACGCCGTCGCAAGAATAACGTGGCCAAGACGAAACCCTAATGACGGCGACCCGACGGCGTCACAAATCATAAGGTGACGCCGTCGCGATTGTAATCTTATATATAGAATCCGAATTTTTTAGTTTTATTGGGTAGTCTTTTGGAGTAAAAACCTAAACCGAACCAAGGCTGTCTTGTACAGTATTTTAGGGTTCAAACCCTATCTTACATCAAGATAAGTGTTTTACTTCATTAATTCAATCTTCAATTACTTGTGTGTATGCTTGCATGTTCTCCATGTCCGGCTAATTTACTTGTGTTTTTGCTTAGGGAATATGAAACTTAATTATTGAATATTGATTGGTTGTCTCTTATCTTAATTGTTAATGATCTAGTAATGCGATAGGTCATTCGTTGTGTAGTTAATGCTTGATTAATCTTTGTGAACCTTAGACTATAACACCTAGAGTAGTTGTAGGCTAAACCATCCAAAGAGTACCTTAGAGCTAGAGTTTATAATTCCTAGAGATTTTGTAGACGAGACCCTTTGGTAGTTTCAAAGAGTTAGGGACAAACGCATATCCTACGACTTTAGACACACAACGCGATTAAGAATAAGGACGTGACAATTCAACCACCAATAGGAGATAATTAAGGAGTAATAAAACCTAAATAAACACGTCTTTAAACTATCATACGAGCACACAATAATTAGACATAGACTACATACACCTTAGATTAGATAATTAGATAAGTAGAGTAATCGGTAGAAATACCAACCCCCAAATCCAAACCCCGAGATTCGTACCTTTCTAATTCCAAAAAAAAAAACATAAAAAGATAAAAAAATAATTTTCCTCAATCCCAACCTTAGCGTAGTAACTTCTCACTAGCATTCCTATTCCCATAGAGAACGATATCAATACCCGTGGCTTACCCTAATAATACACTACAACGATTAGGTTCACTGCCTAGGGTGTTATAAAACTTTCTCGAAGAAAAGGAAGTTCCTTTGACCCCGAACGACGCGTGTAGAGTTATCAGATGTTAATGGAAAACATGCAGGAACTCCACATGACTAACACAGACCCAGTTTATGATACTGATGGCTTGTCTCAGGTACTTGATACATTCATATTGTTAATACAAATAAGCCGTAAAAACGTTTATTTATATTTCACGATCTTCTAATGTTTTGTCGATAACAAACGTAAAATCATTTTAACGAAACAAATAAAATACGTAAATGGTTTGAACTAATAGTTTCTAACATATTAACATTTTCACATAAAACACTAAAACAAGTATAAGTGATTTTATGATTTAATATTACATATGTACAACAACTAGTGTTTACATATTTGGGTAAAATATACACATAACTAGTATGTAGTATATTGGGTAATATATATGGGTAGAAACATAAGTATCATAACCCATTGGGCAAATACATTGAATGTAGTTGGGTACAACCCAAAGCCTATGACCCATGGAGCTTGACCCATAATCCATTGCATGACATCATGCTTATTTCATATATGGATAATATCCATAACCCATGGTTTTGACCCATACCCATGTGACTAGGTGCATTGCACTCAAGAGATACATTGTATCTAACTAAAGACCCATGGATCAACCCATGACCCATGACCCATAACCAAAATACCCATGGGTAAAGAGGAGCGTCCCATGGATCCTTAGATTTATGCTAGACGGATCCCTTGTGGAAGGGATCCGTAGGATCCGGGGAAGAGTAGAATTTGTCCTCTATAAATAGTGAGTAATTTCTTCATTGTTTCTCACCCCTTTCTAACATACTTTCCCCTAGAGTTAAAAACTCTCTAACCTCAGATCCAAGAGATCTATGTTTGTAGTTTTGTTTTTGTGTGATCTTTTAGGTTCCTCTTAAAGGCAAGATCACCACCTTTGAAGTGGAGCAAGCTCAAGTCCATGAGTTGCCATGCTTCCTCATCATCAAGACTACTGAAGTCTTCTTGTTGATGATTGTTTTTCTTTTCTAAGAAGTGTTGAAGACATTTGTGAAAGGTGTCTCAAGTGTCAAGATGAAGATATTAGTGAAGGGTATCTATCTTCCATATCATAAGTACTTGTGGTGGGTGCTTAGAAGTCAAGACTAGAAGCATTTGTGAAGGATGCTTAGAAGTCAAGACACAAGACATTAGTGAAGGGTGTCTTGAAGATCTAGTTAAAGGCATTAGTGAAAGGTGCCTTAGATGTACATTCGATATGGTGTGTTTAGATGTACAAGATAGATTAGTACTAGATCCAAGGATATTGATATCCTTGATGATGTTGTAGAAAGGAGTTGATCTCCTTTGGGATTAGTCGTTGGTGTAGTGTTGGGTAGTAGTTCCTCCATTGCAATTGAACTAGGTGCTTAGCCTAGTACCTAATAAAGGGTAGGCGACGTTGTGTAGGTGTGGTTCAACTTGGTGTGAAAGAACTAGGTACTTAGCCTAGTACCTTATAAAGGGTAGGCGACGTTGTGTAGGTGTGGTTCACCTTGGAGTGAAAGAACCCGGTGGTTAGCCTAGCACCGGAAAAAGGGTAGGCGACGTTGTGAAGGCTTCTCCACCATAAGTAGATTGGTGTAGTGTTTACGAACTCTCGAGTAGGTGACTCGGGGAGTGGAGTAGGGCAAGGAAGGTGTCCTTGTAGCCGAACCACTATAAATACTCGCGTTGTGGTTTTGTGCTTCTTACTCTTATCTTTCATTACATACCTTTATATGTTTGTTTATCAACACCCAACACACACATCCAAATAGATTGACATAAGTCGATCTAAATAGTTTAAAATGAAGTTTTAATTGGCAAAACTATTCAACCCCCCCCCCTTCTAGTTTTCCACAATTGGTATCAGAGCTTCGTTACCAAGTTTCTTGATGTATATTGTACTTTAAAAACTTGATACGATCCATGGTTAATTGAAAACTACAAAGAAGGTTTCTCATAAAAACAAACACCATGTCTTTTAAAACTATATGTGATGAGTGTGTAAATACTCATCATTTTGGGTCAAATCTGAACTGCAAAACGTTTAAAAACGCTCAGAAATGCATCAAAATACTGAAAATATCTCAAAAGTGCATTTTATATGTTTCAGATGCAAAATGTTTAAAGTCAGATGAAAAACGAGCAAAGTTTGCATAATTGGCAGTTTCAGTCCCCCAACTTTCAGAAAATGGCAAAATCAGTCCATAGGCATTTATTTTAAAAGAAAAGTCACCAGAGGTCCCTTTGAAATCATATGTTGTCATATTTAGTCCTTTGGTGAAAAATTCCAAAAGTTTGTGAAATTTTAGTTTTGGTCCCTAGATTTTCAGAATTGTCATGTTTAGTCCTTGGAACTTCATAAATTACAGATTTGGTCCCTTGGAATATTGGAGATTGACAAAACAGGCCCTTGGATAACAATATCAGAAGTTACATGAATGGTCCCTGAATTTTCAGCTTTTACAAAGATGGTCCTTGTGTTTTATAAGCTTAACCAAACCGGATCCCATATAAAAACCCAAGCCCAAATCCAATCTAACCTTGGCCCAATACCATTTTACCCAAACCCGTTTACCCCTTTTATCCAACCCACCCATTTACCCACGGTTTAAAATAAACCGCCAAACCTTTTCCTGTCTTCCCCGACCACCATGTCCCCTCCCCCTCACCTCCAGCCACCCTACTCCATCCTTGTTCCCTCCTCCTCAACAACCTCCAAATTGCATTTAATGCTCCTCCCCTAAACACTCAAGCACCCCACTGTTAAAAACCACTTTTGGGGCCAAAACTCATCCTATGGCCAAAATCTATTTTAGCAATCCAAGGGTCAATATTAATGCTGGGATTTGAAGAGAGAGGTGAGAGAAGATGATTGGTGTATAAAAAGAGGCAAAGAGAAGGAAGAAAGAGAGTACTTAGTTTATTTTCAAATATATGTCGTTTATATAATTATGTTTTAAATTAAGCTTTAAGTTGTTATCTTTTGTATCCATGTACTGAAACTCAAGTTATTTCATCAATATAAGTTCAATTCAAGTATCAATTCAAGCTTTTGTTCACATTTCATGATTCATGTCAACTGTTGCAATTTTCCATTTCAAAATCTGATATTAAGGTTTCAATAGCTTATTTATAAGCTCAAATAAGCTTATGCAAGCTTATCATAGCTTTTTGTAAGCTCAAGTTCAAGTTTCAAGTAATTTTGGAATTTGGTCAACGAAAGTCAACTGTATGCTATTCTTGGTTCAGAAATGGAAATGGGTTGATTATGATGATGGATCTAGGTTGATTTGATGTTAAATGGTTTAGGTTTAGTGGTTCTTTAGCTGGTTTGCAAGCCATTGTGGCTGGGCTTCTTGTAAGTGCAACTTTCATTTCAATTCTAGCTTAATACATGGTAGCAGATAGTGTTTCTTTTTAATCTGTTATAAGTAGTGTTATTTGCTGTCATTTGGTTTCATTTTAGTGCTCTCAATCTGTTTTGCAGTTCAGCTAATCTTGTTATCATGTTTAAACTAAAATAAATTGCATATCAGTCTTAAAGGGGTGTTTGGATTGCTTGTTTAAACTGAGTTAGATTGTTAGTCACTAGTTAAAATCTATTGCAGTAGTCTCTAGTAGTATAGTCATTATCATCATAGTGGTTTACTTGCAATAAATTAGTCTAAAAGTCAAATTTTGATCTCAACTGTCATTAAGCTTATAACTGTTGGAATCAGTTGATACAATCTCACATATAGGTTTAGAATTTGATAAACAAGGTTGTTATAGTTGCATTTCATCAGTATTCATCACCATCAGTCTAACATTTGATTTTAAATCTCACAAAAGTCAACCTTCATAACTGTTTTTTTTTAAAAGTCAAAACCATGTCAAAAATCAGTTTTATGCAGAACTTGCAGACATTGCACAGAGTCCAATACAGCTAGTTAGGGTCTCATTTTTGGTCCATTTACAGTTTGCTAGGTGGTCTTCAAGTCCACATATCTGGTTTTAGCATTAGCTCATTGAATAAGCTTATAGAGTAGCTTAAAGTAGGGACATGTATTAGCTGTTTGGGTAGAAAATCAGTTAGCCTAAATCTTGTGAATCTGCTTATTTGAGGTTAGGAGTAGCAGTAGATAGTTGCTCTAGAGTAGTTTTGGTATTGATTAGCTTTTGTAATAGTTTGGTGGCTTATTTTACTTGTTTGCTTATTTCTAAGTGCTTATTGCCACATCAGTTACACTGCAGCTCACCATTCTCACACATAAGCATCATATTTGATATTTTTCTTAGAACCAGAATAACATTTTAGAATTTTCTTGAGATTTTCAAAATTTTTGGTCACTGTTTAGTATTTTTCTTAATTAAAAACAGTTTTTAGTCACTTTTAATTAGCTTTAATTGCAAATAATTAAGAAAAAGTTCAAAAAAATAATTTTTCAATTTTCTCAGTTTAAGAAAAATATAAAAAGCATAAAAATATTTTTCCTTATTTTCCCATTTTATTTGGTATTTTTCACAATTTTAATTAGATTAAAATAGTTTTAAATTAGTAGAAAATAGAAAAATAATCAGAAAAATAAAAAATTAATTTTGAAAATTCTCTTTTGTTATTTTAGATTTCTCCAAGTCATAATTTCATTTTTCTAGCTTTATTTCCTATTTTCTTGTATTTTAGGCTAATATTAAATAGTTAAAAAATAGTTTTTAATTAATAATAATTAGATAAATAGTTATAAAAATAATTTTCTTTTTCTATAAATTTTCTTTTATCATTAGGTTTGTAAAAATGTCATTTTCATATTTTTAGGATTTATATTGTGTAAGTTCCACATTTTTATTTGTACGTTACGTAGTTTTTAATTCAGTTTTATAAAAACATAAAATCAAAAACATCATTTTGCAAATAGTGATAGCGTTTATTTAATATTTTTTATCTTTTTAATTTTCTTTAATTTGCATTTAAGCCTCTGTATTTATAGGCTATTTCCGTAGTTATAATAATCAAATCCCTTTTTCTGTTCAAATTCCTCGATCACTATACGTTTGGTGATCCATTGCATAGCTCGCTGGGACATAACGACCCGGGGAAACACTATACTCCCCAGATCTTCATTGCATTCGTGTCTGAACTGTTTTAAGTTTCTTACAGTTGGCCATTCACAAGTGGTCAGCTTGCGTGAGAAAACTTGACGGTTTGGCACGGATCAATATGTTTGGATGTTGATTTGATAAAAACATTTTTTATTATTCACTTTTTCATTTAATTGCACTAATCCTCTTTGTCATATTGATTAGTCAAAGCTCACATCTATCAAGCCATAGGATTTGCTTGATAATAAAGATTACATTCCCTAAGAAGGTATCTTAAGCATAAAGGAGCTGGAATTATCTTCTGACCTTATTTATGTCATTTGTAAAGACATTCCTAAGTGCATTCGAGGTATGACTTTCCACTTATCTCTAAATGAAATAAGTGTGTTTACTTAGGTATTTACTTGAGTAGCTTTCGTGTATACACATGTTTTACATATAGCTTCATTAGGAAGTTTTTCTCACATACGTGTCACTCTTTCATCTAAAAGTCATGGTTCATAAAACTTGTGTTTTGTTTCACTCAATCCATAAATCATATCTTTCAAATAATAAAACAAAACACGAATCTCAAAAATTCCTCTTTTCCCATAAATACTCCCACCGTCGACCACTCTATCAAAACCCCACTTTTTCAAATTTTCAATTTCAAAAATTTCCTCTCATTCAAAACTTCATCTTCCTCTCCATTTTATCCTAACCGAAACCAAGAAGGATCATCTTCAACATGGTTTACATCGCCTTCGTGCTCATCGTCTTAACACTCATCGCACTTGTGTTCCCTATGATGAAGTTCACATACGGAGACATTTACTTTGTGTTGTTAATCTACATTGGGGTTATATACCCAATCCTTTGCATCATTCTTAGTATTGAAATGAAATATTACTAACAGTCTAGTTATCTAGGTTATTATTATCATAATGTGTTTATCATTTCTCTTTGTTTTATTTCTTTCTCTCGTGATACATTAGAAGTCATGTATGCATGTTAAAAGAAAATGTAGGCTAAAACACATATCTTGGTATAAAACTATGAGATCTAAAAACCTATGCTTCTCATCATAAAATCTGTTTCTGTAACTACAGATCTACGGATCCCGGAAAACATACTAGCCGGATCCCTTTTGAAAAGGAACAGTGGGATCCGACCTACTGGAAAACAGTTTTCATGCAAAATAAAAATCGCTTTCTTTCTAAAAACAATATTCCACTTGTATGTCAAAACCATAAGTGAGTTAAGTGTCTTTCTTGTTAAAAACCATTGTTAATAAAAATCTAATAAAAACGTTAGATAATCATAGGTTGACCACAAACATCACTTTTTATTAACTCATCATTTCTATAGGTTCAACTATGACGCATGAATATGAGTTTGATTTTTCACTCACTAGCGTCTACACTCCGAACATCTCCTTTTAACCCAACACACCTGGTATTCATGTTCGTGGGTTCAATAACCTTGAAAACCGTCACTTCCACGAATGACGTATTGTAGACACCTCTCTACAATTCGAAGAAGGTATCAATACCTCCTTCCGAGCCATAGGACTAGAATGTCTTCTTGAAATCAATGAGAAGATATGTCCAAGGTTCATAATGGAATTCTTCAGTCAAGTTGAACTCGTTCGTAACGAGGATCGCTCTCTATCCCTTTGGTTTTATATCAAAAACCAAAAGTTTACTTTAACCCTTGGGCATTTTGCTCACATCCTCCGAATTCCAAATCATGGACAATGTGCCTTCACTGAAGATTGGTCTCTTGATTCTCTCTTCAACTTTCATGAAGAAAATAGTCCATATTGTTCACACATACCCTCTCCGGAAGATTTACATCGCATAATATGCAAACCTCGACCATATTACTCCTATCAAAACATTATCTTCACAAGGGACATCCGAGAAGTGTACAAGCCCCTTGCACTCATCCTACGTGAAAATGTTTGGAGTCTTAGGGGAAATCGAGAAATCCTTCCCGCTTGTTGTGCTCACATAATGTATTGTTTGCTAACACAACAACCATACAATCTCGCCTACTTCTTCGCAAGGCGAATTGTAAATCTTCAAGGCTCCAAGAATAAACTCATCCCTTATGGAATGTTCTTGACGCGCCTCTATCATAACGTTATGCACTTTCATCCTCAATTTCAAAGTCCGTTGTACGTACTTGTGAACAAGATGATGGAACCGCTAAACATATCTCTCATGAAGACTTTCTTCATTCTTGATTCCACCAACACTCATCAACCACGTGATGATCCTCCTAGCGAAAACACTCAAGGAACCTAGTAGTAATTCAAATAGGATCAATCCTCTTGTACTCGTGCTTTATCAATGTAATCCTATTTCCTTCATGAAATAAAACATCTTACTTTTGATATCTTAGTGTTTGAACCCCTTTAAACTAACCTTGGAATATAATGCATTGCCAATATCATTGCATACCTTTACTAAAGGTTCTGCGGAGCAGATGAACGGATCCCAAAGCTTGTGCTAGACGGATCCCTACAATTAGGGAACCGTGGGATCCGGCAAACAGAAAATGCAATTGCAAGCATTGTATTTCAAACATATCCTTATAACACCTCACACTAAGCTAAACATAGTGTCTTAAGGCAAATTAAGTCCTTATCAAGTTAAGTAGATCCTTCCCACTCACACATAAACTCACCTAGATCACACTCAAAGACGCTTGTAGATCTATCATTTCATTTTAATCCATTACTCTTCCGCTCTTAAGCTCACACATCATTTTTCACATGATCGCTCATATCTAAACGTTGGAAACCTTTTTTAGCAAAATCATCCTTACGTCAAAATTGGTCGAAATAGATCAAATTCTAGTTTTTCCATCTTAAGCCTTTAGGATATTCTCCAAAGCATTAATCTAAGTCACTATCTGATCTCTAGGATCATTTAGCTTCAATTGACACTCTCATCTTTAGTGTCATCCTTGTTCATTCATTGGTACTCATGAAAGTTCCAATTTCTTCCATAAAAGGCAATCATTAGCTACATCACTCATTACCTTCAAGTACTTAAGCACCCCTTCATTTAAGACACTTAGGAGGACTGAATCACTCAAGGTGATATAGATCTTAGATCTTAGAAACATCATTTCTACTCTTTCATAGCTGCTGAGAGCCGGATCCCTAGGATTAGCCTAGACGGATCCCTCTGAGGAGGGAACCGTGGGATCCGGATGACAGATTATGTCAAACCTTGCTAAAACAATCATTTCAACTCATCCTTCTAACTCAAACACTCCATCTCATCTTAAATGAGTTCCTAGATCAGTACAAACTTTGAAGTTGACTCTTGTGCATGTTAATCATCACATTCCAATGAATTTTAGTGGCTTAAGGCTTAAATGCACTTGCCAAATCTCTTGCTTTATAAACCACATTGTTAGGGCTTCCATAGTCATCACCTTCATCCTAATTTTCAGCACTTAAGAAGCCCTTACAAACTTCTTGAAATCACCTCATCATGAGGAAAACTCCAAGTAGTAACTTATCCACCAAAGAACTACCCAAGAAAATTGCTCGTGTTGTACACGAAATTTCTTCAATCGAATCATCTCCGGTCAAGCCAACTGATGAAAGGATCTCTTCTCAACTAATCAAACCAATTCCTAAAAGGATAGTACCCACAAAACTACCTATGCCAAACACCACCATACCTCCTAGGCCAAACAATATCATCTCCACTAAACCATCACCATTGGTTCCTAGAGCTATTTCTTTTACATCTCCACTATCATCACCACACCTCTACAATTTAGAGGATTAGCCTCCTAGGCCATCTCATCCTCCTCCACCGACAACATTCTCCTCATTAGGAGGAATAATGGTACAAAATCAAGGTGTTGAGTCAACATTTGCTCCGCCTTCCTTTTCGTCGTTTCCATCATATAATCCCATTTGGATTATGAGAAATCATCAAAGTCAACCACCTGACCATATGGAAGTTGACACTTCTCTACCACCACCATCATTCTTGGTCGAGCCATTCTCAAATGTGCCTCCACCAATCCCTCCGTCATTTGGAGCTCCACAAGCCTCTTCACTTGATCCTTCGCATCAAGCCATTTCATTTCTTCCACCACCACTACCTAGCCATGACAAAGATTGCCATCATTGTCAACATGTTTAAAGTTTGATATATGAAGTACGAGAAGACCAACGTTTCATGTTCTATCATCTCCTCGAACGTTTCGACGAGATTAAACCTAGACAAAACTTGAGCTAGACGATTTTAGTGGTGTCCTAGCATCAAGCGATAGTTGGTCTAGAAATTCCTAGTCATGTATTTTCTTCTTTTTTAGAGTCATGTATATCATAACTCTAGTTTTATTAAATGAAATTACATGCTACTTGCTATTTTTCTGAGTATATGATTACGTTGTATTCATATCTCACTTTTGTGATAACATTATTTTTTATACCACCATTTGCTGAATTTATTCATCAGCCAGACGGATCCCTCTTATTTGCCTAGACGGATCCCTACTAGGAGGGAACCGTGGGATCCGTGATACAGAAAACTAATTTTCTACTAACTTGGATCACATATGCAGGAAATTGTGCATTATACTTGTTTTCTAATCTTTGTTTTGTAGTTATTCAATTTACACATGAAAACTTTGACATCCTAAAGCTAGGGGGAGCTTTGTGTCAAAGCAATACGTTGCAAATTAATTGCAATATTAGGATTACATCTCTTGACATCCCTTTGCAAAATTGCAATCATCAAGGGGGAGCACATTCGTCACTTAGACGAAATCTTTTGCAAACTTACTTGCAAACAAACTAGATTAGTATTACTTTCTTGACGCCCTTACATAGGGATGGACTCGTCAAGGGGGAGTAAAGACGAGATCCTTTCCCGTTACTTGCTCTCTAGTTCTTTTTATTTCTTTCACATGTTTTTTTTCCTAAAACAATGTGTTAGTTTCCTTTTGAAGCTCTTTTTATTTCGACAAAAAGGGGGAGAAGAAAGTAAAAACTACAAATTCAAACTTTTACGTATTTTAGCTTTTCCTTAAAATAATTTTATGTTTTGTCATAAAAAAAAAGGGGGAGATTGTTAATACAAATAAGCCGTAAAAACGTTTATTTATATTTTACAATATTCTAATGTTTTGTCGATAACAAACGTAAAATCATTTTAACGAAACAAATAAAATACGTAAATGGTTTGAACTAATAGTTTCTAACATATTAACATTTTCACATAAAATATTAAAACAAGTATAAGTGATTTTATGATTTAATATTACATATGTACAACAACTAGTGTTTGCATATTTGGGTAAAATATACACATAACTAGTATGTAGTATATTGGGTAATATATATGGGTAGAAACTTAAGTATCATAACCCATTGGGCAAATACATTGAATGTAGTTGGGTACAACCCAAAGCCCATGACCCATGGAGCTTGACCCATAACCCATTGCATGACATCATGCTTATATGATATATGGATAATATCCATAACCCATGGTTTTGACCCATACCCATGTGACTAGGTGCATTGCACTTAAGAGATACATTGTATCTAACTAAAGACCCATGGATCAACCCATGACCCATGACCCATAACCAAAATACCCATGGGTAAAGAGGAGCGTCCCACGGATCCCGAGCTTTACGCTAGACGGATCCCTTGTGGAAGGGATCCGTGGGATCCGGGGAATAGTAGAATTTTTCCTTTATAAATAGTGAGCCATTTCTTCATTGTTTCTCAACCCTTTCTAACATACTTTCCCCTAGAGTTAAAAACTCTCTAACCACAGATCCAAGAGATCTATGTTTGTAGTTTTGTTTTTGTGTGATCTTCTAGGTTCCTCTTAAAGGCAAGATCACCACCTTTGAAGTGGAGCAAGCTCAAGTCCATGAGTTGCCATGCTTCCTCATCATCAAGACTACTGAAGTCTTCTTGTTGATGATTGTTTTTCTTTTCTAAGAAGTGTTGAAGACATTTGTGAAAGGTGTCTCAAGTGTCAAGACGAAGATATTAGTGAAGGGTATCTATCGACCATAAATAAGCACTTGTGGTGGGTGCTTAGAAGTCAAGACTAGAAGCATTAGTGAAGGATGCTTAGAAGTCAAGACACAAGACATTAGTGAAGGGTGTCTTGAAGATCTAGTTAAAGGCATTAGTGAAAGGTGCCTTAGATGTACATTCGATATGGTGTGTTTCGATGTACACGATAGATTAGTACTAGATCCAAGGATATTGATATCCTTGATGATGTTGTAGAAAGGAGTTGATCTCCTTTGGGATTAGTCGTTGGTGTAGTGTTGGGTAGTAGTTCCTCCATTGCAATGGAACTAGGTGCTTAGCCTAGTAACTAATAAAGGGTAGGCGACGTTGTGTAGGTGTGGTTCACCTTGGTGTGAAAGAACTAGGTACTTAGCCTAGTACCTTATAAAGGATAGGCGACGTTGTGTAGGTGTGGTTCACCTTGGAGTGAAAGAACCCGGTGGTTAGCCTCGCACCGGAAAAAGGGTAGGCGACGTTGTGAAGGCTTCTCCGCCATAAGGAGATTGGTGTAGTGTTTACGAACTCTCGAGTAGGTGACTCGGGGAGTGGAGTAGGGCAAGGAAGGTGTCCTTGTAGCCGAACCACTATAAATACTCGCGTTGTGGTTTTGTGCTTCTTACTCTTATCTTTCATTACATACCTTTATATGTTTGTTTATCAACATCCAACACACACATCCAAATAGAGTGACATAAGTCGATCTAAATAGTTTAAAAGGAAGTTTTAATTAGCAAAACTATTCAACCCCCCTTTCTAGTTTTCCACACATATGTCTCATACATGATCTTGTATCTCCATCTGCCTCTGCATCAGACAAGGAGTAAGATGTTCAACATGATTCATTGATATATCTTCAAGACGATGATCAAATTAACCCTGTTGTTACATTTGATGATCCGATTGATGAATATACTGATGCTCAAGTTGAATAAATTGAAACTTTGCATGATCCAGATCTAGAACTCATGACCTTGCTTATGACCACCCAATCCCAAGTTGAAAAATGTATTAAAATCAACAATAATTTTAGAAAAAAAAAAGTTGCATCATTGATTGCGGATCTTGAGTGCTGCAAAACCCAATTTACAATTTTTGAAACACAAACTAAAAGAGAACAAAGTTTTGAAGTTTCTTTTCAAAAGGCGTATGTCAAAGAACAAGAGTTACAACATCAAATAAGAGATATTAGCCGCTTCCAACAATAACTTGATTTCTCAAATGGAACAAGAAAAATTAGAGCATAAACAACAAGTTGAAAATCTTAATTCTGTACTTCAAAAAACCAAAATCGAATTGTCCACTCGTCAAACTAGTTTTTCCGAACACAAACTTTTGTCTAGGAAACGAATTGATTCTTACCTTGATGAAATCGTAGATTTGGAAAGTAAATTAAAAGACTTTCAAAACATTGTATACAAAACTGGAGAGTTTGTCACAACAATACAAAATTTTACTTTAAAGCCAAATCCTGATGGATATGGTTTTGCTTTTGCTGACGATAAACCACATTTTTTTACACAAAGCATTCAAGGAAAATTCAAAGTTGTATGGTGCAGCACATCTTATTGATGATTCAATTGTGCGTGTTGTATTATATAATTGTGAGGAAGAACAAGAAAATGAAGAAGAGAGTCGATTAAAAATGAGCAAAAAAGAATATGCAAAACCTTTTGATTATTCAAACTCCCTCATATTATGAACTCTTTTGTTCCTCAGCGGTAGAAAACAGAAAAACCTTGGTTTATCACACAAATTCTAATATTCTTCTGATATTCTTAACGTTAAACCAGTTGCACAAATAAATGGACCTTTACCATCTTTTGGTGACTATTACAAAAATAGTGTCTTGTACTAAGATATTTTGACACATTTATGGAAGACATTCAATTTTTGGAAGAAGCAATTGAACGTAATTCTGAGATAAAAGCTTCAAATTTTCAATCTGCTTACGCAAAAGAACAGAGATAAATTTTTCAAACACAATTTTTACCTCATGTTCAACATTTGCGTCTTTGTGCAACACATTAGGAACGGGAACTTCTAAATGAAGTAAATCAATGATAAACACTTCAATGCAACTGAAACATCGATTTATAACATAAAACAAAAAAAATAAAATTCTCAAAAATGATGTCAATCGACTTTTGGAAGATGTTATCTGTGCTGATATTATCTTTGTTGTACTATTATAAACTGTTGATTCTTCTTGTGATAATATAATTGTTGATGAACCACCCAAGGATACTCAAATATCAAATGAGGAAATTGAGTATTTGAAACAACAAATTAAGATTTTAAAAGCTGAAAATGAGGGAATTTTGATTCAAAATAATGATACTCAATGCAAAATGTCAAAAGAACTTTCTGAACTCAAACGACTTCTTCATTGGTGTCAAACTCAGAGTCTTGATTTTGAGTTAGCTTTACAAAACCAAGTCAAAGAGTCGGTTGAAAACACTTTAAAATCAAAACTTGAATGACTGAATGATAAAAACGCGTCTTTCAAGTGTCAACTTTTCAACTATGAACAACAGATTGAACAAGTGAAAGAGGAATACAAAACCATTTTCAATTCTCTCAAAAACACACGTACTAAAGCTTCAAAACAACTCAATGAGCATCTTCCTTACAACCGTGAAATGATGAATGAAAATAGAAATCTACTCTCAAACGTTCAAGACAGGAATCACATCATCATAGAATTAAAAGAGAAACTGGATAAACTCGAGAAAGGAAAATTTAGCAGCACAAATGTGATAGAACCTGGAATGTTTAAAGTTGATACTAGGAAGCACACTATAGACAACTCTCAAGATACTAATATGCCTCCTTCCACTTCTACAGGAATAGTCGTCTCCACTCCCAGTATTAGCAAATCACAGCCTAAGAGCAATCAATAGAAGAATAGAAATTTTCAACGTAGAAGTGGAAAACTAAAAGCCCTAGAGGTAGAAGATCATGTTAGGACTTATGTTGCATCTGCTTTAGATATTGTGTTAGATAAATGTAATAGTAAAGGCAGTGTAAATAATGATAAAAACTTGAATACTTTGAATGTTAATGTTGAAGCTCCTTGTGTATTTTTTCATAAAAGTATGCTCTCTGGTAATCATGATAATTGTGTTGCAAAATATATCTTATCTCGTACTTGGAAACATACTAATGGCACAAACTCTAGGCCCACTATAGCTTCTAAGTCTGTGCTAAGCAAAGCGCCATCTGTAGTTTCTAAGAATATCATAGATGAACCCATAGCTGCAACATCAACTCGTAGGAAGATACCTTTACCTAGAGAATTCACTAAGACAAAAGCATGAACTAGCTAGAATTGGCATAGATGGCTACAACGTATACCTAGCTTTAAGTGGCTACCCAAATATATTAACACGTGTCCTACAACTGTATCGGAACCCAGTAACTCTTCGGGTTCCACCTCTACCACTATTCCACCTTCGTCATCTGTGTGTACTGCAGGTGATTCAAATCATCTCGTGGATCATTGATAGCGGCTACTCCCGACATATGACAGGAAATCTCAAATTGTTAACAAACTTTGTTTTAAGTTCATTGGCACTGTCAAATTCGGGAATGATCATTTCGCTGCTACAATGGGTTATGGGGATTACATCAATGGAAACATCGAAATTAGTCATATGTATTATTTCAAAGGTCTTGGACACAACCTTTTCTCAGTTGGCCAATTTTGAGATGGGGATTTGGAAGTAGAAGTTCAGGAGAAAACATGTTTCATTCGTGATCTACAAGGAAATGATCTCATGTCAGGCACCCGTAGAACAAGCCTTTACACAATCTCAATGACTGATATGATTACTTCCTCTCCAATTTTTCTACTTTCTAAAGCAACATCGACAAAATCATGGTTATGGTACAAACGACTCTCATTTAAACTTTAAAACCATGATTAATCTTGCACGACACAAGCTAGTCGAAGGCCTTCCAAGATTTTATTATACCAAAGACCACTTATGCTCAGTATGTGAACAAAGAAAAAGCACTCGTGCACATTTCCCTTCAAAGGCTGAACACAGTACACCACATACTTCACCTTCTTCACATGGATTTGTGTGGCCCAATGCGTGTACAAAAAATAAACGGAAAACGCTACATTCTTGTAATCGTTGATGACTACTCCAGATAGACTTCGGTTTATTTTCTAAGAAGCAAAGATCAAACTCCTTCGATGATCATCACCTTTCTCATGAAATTTCAAGTTCAGCTTCGCAACATGGTTAGAAAAGTTAGAACAAACCAAGGAACTGAATTCATGAATTAGACCCTTCGTACCTATTATGAGAAAGTGGAAATTGAACATCAAACATCCATTGCAAGAAGTCCATAACAGAATGGAGTTGTTGAAAGACGTAACAAGACGTTAGTGAAAACTGCAAGAACGATGCTGATTAATGCTCAATTACCGGATTACCTATGGGCAGAAGCTGTTTCAAGTGCATGTTACACCCAAAACCGTTCTATGATCTCCAAACGTCACAAAAAAACACCATATGAGCTTGTCCATAAATGAAAACCGAACTTAAAACACTTTCACGTATTTGGTGCTCTCTGCTACCCAAATAATGATCGTGATGACCTTGGAAAGCTAAAAGCAAAAGCTGACATAGGAGTCTTTGTAGGATATTGTGAAAACTCAAAAGGATTTCGAATCTGGAACCGTCGTACTAGAGAAATCATGGAAACCATTCATGTAAATTTCGATGAGCTTACTGAAATTGCTTCTGAGTAAAACAGCTTAGAACCTGGATTCAACCATCTAAACTTTCCTGAATCATCAGCTAATCAACAATTTCAACTCACACGTTGACTACTGGAAACTTTTTTTGCTTCACTGTTCAACGAAGATATCGATCAAGGTGCTCCAGATGTATCCAATGTTTCTGCTTGTCAAACTGATCAAAATCCATTACCTGATACACCTAACACCACAACAACAATTGTTGCTGCTGATGCACCACCGATCGAGTCTTCAACAACAGAAGAACAAATTGCCTTCAATGACAATGAACAAGCTGACGATCCACTTAATAAAAATATACCTACACCTGCAGATTATGATGGAAATGCATTCTTTAACCCTTTTGCATCAGAAAACACTACTTTAGATGTTGCCAAATCATCAACACGCAATCTGGATCCACCAAATCTGCAGAATGTATATCATCACCAACCCTCGACACATAAATGGACAAGATATCATCCTTTATTAAACATTATTGGCAATCCCAACCAACCAGTCATCACAAGACTTCACACTGACGGTAAAAATTGCATTTATGCTCTCACTGTCAATCATGTTGTACCTAAAAACATTAAAGAATGTAGGATTGATATATTTATTGTGTTGATGATTCGGGTAGTCTTGGATGATCAAAATACATGTTTGCCATTTTAGAGAGAGAAAGTAGAGAGAGGGAGATTTCTTGGTAGAGACTTGCTTTGTAAAATGTAAAAGGTTAGATTGCCAAGCCACACCCCTTCCATGGAAGGAAGGGGTATTTATACTTACAAATAATACGTCCTCCTATCGGACTGTGGATTAGGCATACAGTGGGTAAAGACCCGTCCTTCCTCCACGGTGTTACTCTAAACTATTCTACGCTACTGACTAACTAATTAACTATTAAATAACGTAAACAACGACAAATCTACGAGCTAACATATGCTAGACCATTATTGGGGTGACCGACACTCTAACATGGAATTTCCAATTCTTAACAATCTCCCCCTAAGGGAGGTCACCCCATGAAATACATTTTGCTTCCTAACATTCTATCTTTGGCTTTGTTCTTGAGCTCGTAGACTTGAATTCTTCATTTCTGCAATCTTTGTGCATTAATAGCGATTCTTTAAGGTCCGATAACTTTGTACTTTAAGTGGAGGCCTTTAACTGATCCACATCTTGATGATCTTCGAGCTTTCATTGACATCATCAGCCACAGTAAATCTCTGGATCACCCATTGTTGTGTTGCCATCATGTGTTGTTGTGACTTTCGGACCGACATGCTCACACTTTTGAATCATGACATCTTTTCATCAGAGTAGCAGAAGCTTTTACTGGTTCATGATATTTGCAGCAGCGTAGCAGAAGCATAGTATAGAAATATCAAAGCCAGGTTATGTAGATAAGCACAAGTCATGATTTCTTCAATTAAGTATGGATGCTGTGAGCATGCGGCTTTGGATTGACTCCTCAATTCTGATCAGCTGCAACCGTCCAAATGTAGCTGCAAACAATAGTTAGCAATAAAACACACGAAAGTGTCTTTGATCACTTTCGTTGAATTAAGGTACACGGCCCACGGTTCCCCGTTGATCAGTACAAGTACTGCCTGTGATCAGGCATAATTCCGAAGAATCTCCTTGATAGGGTTTCGCAGCTGTTCTAGCTGTTCTCAAACCGGAACGTCTCAAAGAAGACAACACGGAGTGAGTGAACTAGCAAATTGAGATTTACTGATTGATTCAAAATGATTTGAAAACAATCGCGTATTGCTTAAAGAAAGAGTTTTGCAATACGACGAAGGTTTTATAAGAAAAATCAATTTTCAATCATAAATACCCTTTTAATTTTGAACGATTAATACACAGTCGATGTGCTAGAGAAAAGAATTGTTGAGCACAACGACCGGTTTTTCAAAGGTATCCGTCAATCCATTTCCTGGATCAAGGTTGATTCAAGAGTGAATCGCCCCATCGTTTCAATCCAGTTGTCACAAGCTTGATCTTTAGAAAAGATCTCACATGTCACCCACCAAGAGCTTTTATGATGTTGGCTCTAGAAGGATTTCCATCTTCATCGTGAATACTTTACATATCACTCGGATGTTCTGGCAATACCACAAGGATAATGCGTAGGACCCTTAATATATACTTACTTTCCACATTGTGTGAAACAGCAAGTCTTCATGAATTTTGTGTCCTAATGAGATATTGTGGATGATCACTTGGCTCTAGACTCAATTGTGCACATTTGGTTCCTATGCCGGAGACAAGGGAGAGGGTCTCCTTCTTCAATATCAACAATCTCTAAGAGAAAGTCGATAGATTATGTCTGTTCCCCGTGAGAATGAAACAATCCCTTTTAAGAGGAACTTGAGTGGTTTGGGAAGTTTAGTGCAGTGCGTCACTGGGTCCATGACGTCTTGTCTTCAATACCAGTGTTACCTTAGTAACCACCAGTAGCATATGTATTGAACCCGGTGTCTGCCCTAAGGTTGAATTATTGGAGGGCTATTTCTTTTCACCCTTTTCTCATTTTATTTCTTTTTCATTCTTCAACCCCTTCAGTGCTTACCAAGACTTCATTACTAGAATCTTGTTGGGTTTATTCCAGTTCTAGCTCTATCTCAGTCGGCACTCTTCCCATATTCTCATTTTTCTCCTTTTTTTAAATACATCTAAGGACTCTACACTATCTAGTGGATTGTCCCTGGGTAGATCCCTCCGGTTCTGGCGGATCGTGGGAACAAATACCTAACCTTATCATCCTTATATTACCATACATAAAGTAAAGTTGGTCGGTCTATTTGGTATAGTTCGTCTGCTATTGGAACCAATTGAAAACCATTTGAAAAAACAATCAAGGTACTTTTGATACGAGATCAAAGCATTTTGTACCTTAATAGTTTTGATCATTTAGAAAACCTCCCCCTCAACATGTGCATATGATTTAGAAATTGTTTAGCACATGGAGGCAAGAGGACTTTGAAATATTTTCTTTGATCACAATTTTCATAGAAAAAACCATTTGATTTTCTTGGTAAATTTCTCCCCCTCAATATGTGCATAGGATATATGAAATCATTTTATCACATAGAGGAAAGAGTTCTTTTTGGAGCATAATCACGATCACAAAAGCCATTAAGAAACCATTCGCTCCCCCTCAATATGTGCATCAATATATGAAAGAGTTTAGCACATATTAGAGAGAGCCAGCATATTGAATCAAATGATCACCATTTATCAAATTTCATATTAAATCACACATTCTCCGCCGATCAAAAATATCAAACCCTTTGAGATTTTGGATCCCAAGTGATTTAATGAGGTTTAGAAAACATGGGAAAATATGTGGCCAGGTTTAAATACTCATCTTGTTTTTGGATAAATCCTCCTCCTCAACATGTGCATTGTGTATTTGAAATCGTTTGGCACATGGAGGCAGGAGTGCCTATAAAGGACTAAAACCGATTCCATTAAAACAGATTTGAGATTTAAATCACGATCTCTCCCCCGATCAAAAATTTCAAACCATTTGAGATTTGTGATCCCGAATGATTTAAATCATTTAGAAAATTTTAGGGGAAAGACGTGGCAAGATTTAATTTTGAAAAATGACAGATAAGGACCAGATTTAGACGTTAAAGATTGTTAGTGTCAGGTATGATAGTTTTTAAGAGATCTTTTAAGTAAAATAAAACAGTTTCACAATCAAACAAGAACAGAAAAAATTTCATTTTGAAAGACCTTGATTCAAAATAAAAATCATACCATGACATAACATTAAATCTTTAGATCACCACTTTTATTGTACAAACGGACTTTTGTGAAGAAATATCATTTGAAAATATTTTATTGTAAATCACTCTCCCCCTCAATCGATGACCGTAGTCGATGATTGAGTGACTCAAGTTTTGATAAAATGAAGTCCGTTGATTTTCAAAATTAAGTCCAATTAATTTTCAAAACAATATTTTCCATTTTCAAAACAATTTAATCAAATTATTCAAAATTGTTTAAAAATGGTATCCTGCACAAAGATACGTTAGGTGGTTGAGAAGCTTCCGTTGTTGTTGCTGTAGGGTTTGGAAGAAAACCGTCTGCTGATGCAGTGAGAGTTCTTTCGTTGCATTTTAATGCCAACTGAGGTCAAATTAAGCTCCGTTTCTTCAATCACTTAGAAGAAAACCATCTGCTGATGCAGTGACACCTATTACGTTGCATTTATGCCAACTCTCCATTGAAGTCCAATTAAGCTCCGTTTCTTCATTTGTCAACCCAAGATATAGTTACCCTTTCCTTTCGTCATCCAATCGTCTTCAATTGTGGGATCCGGATCGGGAACATTCTTATATACCAATATACCTGAATACGTTAGTGAACACACACACAGATATATGGTGGTCGACATTACCCAAACAGCAATCGACTAATAAAAGTCAATTCAACATATCAATCAAATCATATATGACATGGGAATAATGTGTTCATCAAACTCTAATCATCTAATCCTAACAATCTTATCCTAGGCACCTAGTCCTTCAACATAGGTTAACATCATTTTTAATTAAGCATATTAGGATAATTAAGAAAGCCTATTAGATGATATAGATTTGAAAACATTCTCCCCCTCAATCAATGACTCATTTTCTAAAAGGTTTAAAAGCGCTGAAGTCATTGATTGAGTTTTCAATTTTTTATAAATACTCTGAATCTGATTGTTTTTTAAAGCAACTCGTTTTCCACCATTATGTTAAAACAAATATTTTTCTGAAGAATTTTTGAAGGAAAAATATTTGAGTAGGAACAGCAGTCCTTCGACATACTTTCCTCATTTTGTTTTAGGATAAGTGCACGAAATATTTAAAAATAGTTTTAGGGCAACACTTTCCTTTCTTGAAGAATGGGTTGCTATCTGAAATAATAGCAAGCCATAGTTTAAGCACGGGTTACAGTCTGAAATAACTGTAAGCCATATTTTGAGACATGTTTTGAAAAGAATATGTACACCTCCTGCTCGAACTTCATCTATGGTCCCGTGCCATTATAGAATGACATTTCTAAGACAACAGATGTTATCGATACCAGAAGACATGTCTTTGAAAACATATTTTTGGTATTTTTCAAATTTTCTGATTTTTATGGGTTTTTGAGGTTTTTAAAAATTTCTATTTTCTTTTTGTTGGTTTTATATTTTTGTATTTTGTTTTTGAATAAATATATACAAGGATAGAGAAGATGATATAGTTAAAGAAGATGATCATACGAGTACCGAGATAAGGATATCGAACATCACGTCATAGAAGATAGAATTCGTCATCTCTTAAACTTCCACCACCAAAGCTTCTGAGGCTCCAGAAAAGAAGAGTGAACTTGAGTCTTTGAGAAAGAGAGACTTTGGCAGCTTCCCCCCAAATCAAAAATCCATTAGATGAGCAGATTCGAAGCTCTATTTCAAGCTTGCCTTAGCCAGGTGCACAGAAAAGCACACCATTACCATAAATCCCGCTGCTCCATTTAAGAATGATAATCGAGGATCTCCATTCGGGGTTATATCATCCAATAGAAGAACAACAATGAATCATCCCACTTTTAAATAATCTTCTCAAATTTCCTTTCCACTGAAGTCTGAAGTGATCCATTCAAAAGGTGTCAAGAGAACAATTCCCCCAAGTAGTTGAATTGATGCAGTCAGTCTCTTTGTATAATGCTCAAGAACTCTCCTGAATACACATCATGAGGGTAATGAAGAACACCTCCCCTATGTTCACATCTTTCGTCCCTGATGAATGTGTATGAAGCTCAAGAATCCGAAGTACACACATTCCCAACGAGAGAATAACTGATAACACCTCCCTCATGTTACACATTTATCTCCCCTGAATATGTCGTACTTGAGTACCTCTTTTATCTTCAGAAACTTTCTCTAACATCTCTTCCCCCACACAATTAGAATAAGAACACTAAACGCCATGAGTCAAACCTTGAATTTCTCTGCGGTAATGACATATGTCTTCCCGGGATATCTTCAATCACTTAGAAGTATTAAGTTCATCAAGTTTACTCGCGTTTAGATGCTTGTCTCCTTCCCCCTTGCTGGTTTTGACACTTCAGAATCAGCAAAACATTATAAGCCCAAACACTTGAAATTTGTTGAGAAGATCGCTTGAAGTCTTTGTGAGAATCAACATGCTGAATAATGTGAGCAAGTCTAATTGGGGATTAAATCTGACATTTCACCCTCCCCAATTAGTGCTCTCTCGTAAGCCGACAATCTGTTTGATAAATTCCCAGATTAAGAAGAAGTCTTTGGATAATCAAATGCAACTCGTCTTTAGTCTTCTAACATGTATCAGAAAATGTAGAACAGACTGTAGACTCGACCTTCTTCAAGATTGTCCAGTTGGGGATTAGATAGTTAACATCTTCATCTCACCAAATGCGTTCCAATTACCTTATATGTAGCAAATCTCCTTAACTAAAATCCCTCCCAATCAAACAAGAACAGAAAGATGTTCATTAAAGAAATCAGCCCAACAACTAGAAGCACTTTGTCATTTAATCATATCAGCCCGTGTGAAGATGTCAACCAACGGCTCATAGAATAAACTGCATGTGAAGATGACCCGATAAGAAGAAGCTCGGTTCTTACATGAGTTTGGAGCCATTTGACCATTTGTTCTCAAATGTCAATCAACCATGCATAATTATCACACTTCTTCTCCCCCTCAAGAATTGCATATGGAGATGCCATTCTTGATTAAACAAGTGAAAATTATCCAAATGTAGTCAATTCACACTTCTCCCCCGCAAAATTAGCACAGGATGTCGCCATCATCATTATAGTTGAGCAAGTGGAATAAGAAAACAATCATGGGTAGTCCGGTTCACTTGATAATTGAAGCGCATGGAAAAAGTATGAAGCATGTTGATGAGAATGGTCATAATAAGAAGATTTCTCTTCTTCAGAAGATAAAGCGCACTGACACGTACACTTTTCTTTTCTTTAGAGAACGAGGCATGAACTGTTGTGTTCATACGTCATAAGAAGATTTCTCTTCTTCAGAAGATAAAGCGCACTGAAACGTACACTTTTCTTTTCTTTAGAGTACGAGGCGTGAACTGTTATGTTCATACGTCATTATCTCTCTCTTGTCAATCTCTTGTCAAAACATGTAAATATCACCATTATCATTCAATAGGCTCTTTGTAGTGACACCTGATGGAGATAACCCAATATGATGAATTTGACCCTGAAGTAAACTAACCCGAACTCGTGACTTATACTTGCACATATGTAACAAAGAGCGGTGCTGATTTCCATTAGCATCTCTAAGTACTCTCTAAGTACTCTATACTCTTCATCCAACCAACCATCAAGTAATAGACGTACATCACCTCTTGAAAATCTACAATTGAATGTGACACTGAGCACTACAACGTAACTCCTTAAAGTGATAGTTATTTTGAGATGGATAAGAGCCCAATTCCCCCAAGTGGTAAAAAGTACAGGTAAAAGTCACCCAACAATAACTAGATTTCCATGTCTTTGTTTTTAATAATAAGCTCGAACAAGGATCATGAAGAATCTTCATCCATCCATCCCTGATACCTTCAGATACTAAGTACACTCGCCCGTGATAATTCACTTCAACCTCAAATAAATAATAGTGAATTAACTCCGTTGTCACATCTTCTGATTAAAAACTCAACTCTAGCCTCCTTTGATGTTTTAAGTGAACTCTGATAATGGTTTCATCCCGACCATGGTTAAAAGCACATAACCCCATAAAACCATGTAATAACCAAACTGCCATGATGAATATCCAAACACACATCCAATTCATGAAGTACACCCTTTTATCTCTTCTTCGAAACAGAAACCGTAGCACCAGCATCAAATAAGATCCCGAAATACATTTTCCTTTCTCCAAGATGGTTCCATCAATACGGGATTTTACAATTCTATGGTTTAAACCGAGAAATAGGTTCTTTCGCGGGATTTTACAAAACCAGGAATAAACCGTAAGATAGATCCGGAAATGCACTTTACTTTTACCGGGATGTTTCCATTGTTACGGGATTTTACAAGTCTATGATTTAAACCGAGAAATAGTTTCTTTCGCGGGATTTTACAAAATCAAGACAAAACCGTAAACAAAGTCAGCTTGAATGTATTATGACAAATTTGGTTTCGGTGAATATTTGTTTTAGGGGAACATGCAGTGGTTCATCAACGGTTCATTATCCAATATCAACAATATCATCAACCATCCAATAAACACTTTGGTAAACACATCATTCACGCATTCTGTCGGCTGTTGCTGTGACCACATGGAGAAGTAAACCCGATATTCCAAACTTGAACATAAAGTAGAATTCCCCTGATTTTTTACTTAAACTTTTACTAATCCTTGTGAAGAAGAAACGGTGTACCCAATGTACAAAACCTCTTGACATTCTCAATTGAGTGAGACACCGAAGTGATAGCTACGTTGTGGGCTAAGCGAGAAAGAATCACAACCGTAACTAATTAGCCAAGTCTTAATCACACTCTGTAAATGCCCAAACAAGTCATCTTCGCGGAAGGGTAGAAAGAAAGAAGACGAAATAAGTAAACGCGCCCGGAAAACCTCACTTCAAAGACAAATAAGAAATACCGTACAAACAACCCCGTAGTCAACCTTGTTCAAATATCAATTCAAGCCATGACATAATCTCCTTTGTGAGAATGTATAAACCAAAGTATCAAACCTCATAGCACAATAAGTCTCATCGTCAAATCTCATCGATACATCTCATAATCAAGTCTCATAATCACATCGCATCATCATCAAATCTCTTAAAACAATCTCATCATCAAATCAAATCTCATAATCAAAACGCACCAACAGAACACAAATCATCACCCAAGAATATTCAATTCATAAGATTAATTATTTATCACAAATTGAAGTTCAAATCTCCTAATAAGTGTAATCGACCCATGAATAAAATACCACTTGAGACTCGATCCATATCCGTTTCTCAAACAAATTAGATCAAATAATAGACCCGATCCAAGCCACATAAAAAGTCCACATAACATTCTCTTAATATCAGTGTATTGCAATCGGTATTAGAATTCCATCCGGCCCAACGTATTTAAGATATATCTCGTACCAAAAACTCAAATCCAACTCACATATTAAGTTTACAATCTAATAATACTTCTTATAACAAAACACGAATCTCTTAATATGTGTGTCAAACTTAAATCTGATTCAAGTTATACCGTTCATCATTGACATACGGCCCAAGTCAATCTACCTGGTTCAAATCATCAAAGTTCAAGTAAAAGTGGACAAATGGTATTCGGCCCATCATAATAGTTGTATTACCAGATCCCTTAAACACCTAATGAGGCCCATCATAATGAAGCCCATATTCACCAATGGTATTAACCTTCCAACCCTAATAAACCGGCTATAAAGTACATCTTATCACACGCTGTAATACCTTAGCAACTCATAGAAACCCTAAACACTCTCAAAAATATCGTCAGCCTCCTCCTATCAAAACGCATCAGCAACCAAATCGTTTCCCCATCTAATTCTCATAACAAAACGCATCCAGAGGAATGTATATCACAACCCTACATAGATTCAAGCATGAAATCCGTATAACATATTTGTGAATCACAATGACTTCGCCACAGGGATGGCTCGAAGCTTAGGACTTGGTTTCAGAATCAAAACGTCGGTAGGCATTTTATCTATGTAATCCTTTTAGATTTATACCGAACGTGAGTGACAAATGAAATCCTAGTTGATTTTTTGTTTGTTTCTTCAATTTTTCGGACATAAAAACTTTTGATTTATTGATTGATGATGGACATGAACTCAAAGAAAAAGATCTTTAAACAAAAGAATAGTTTGAGTAAATTCTGAGATCACTTGTGTATTAGTTTCTAATTAAAAAACGAATCGAGTCAAAGGGATAACATACTTGTTAATCTCTTTTCTTAATTTTCGAAAAAAATCAGAGATTGATCTATGATGATATCTTTTTGGTTTTGAGTCATGGGACGAATGAGATAATCAAAAATGATACACTGAGATCCTTGTTGTTAAATCATTTATGTATCATTTAGATGTACATCTGTGATGAGTTGAGGGTTCAACAAAAATCTATTGAAAGATTGAAATAAACATGAACCCTTTCTGAGATGGTTTAGGATAGTTTGGGATTTGAAGTAGTATTTGATAGTGTCTCCGATCTGTTGTAACTACTTCAAGTCAAATCGTTTTTAGTTATAACATGGACCAATGATGATGTATCTTGAGGTCAAATGAAGTATTTGGTATTTGTTTTGTGGTCTAGGTCTAGTAATATTGTGGTCGTGGTTGAGTCTTTCATTCATCTTCATCTTTTTTCTATCGTGACAAGTCGCTAGTAGGCATATGACAAGTCGCTAGGCATATGACAAGTCGCTAGCCTTTCAGTTTGACTCAAAAGTCAAACCGTCACCAAGTCGCTATATCGTTAAAACACATAAATCGCTAACTTGTTAATACAAGTCGCTACTTAGATTCATTGCATCTGGACAGGTTTGTGACAAGTCGCTAGCAAGATTTGTGACATTTTCCGATGAGTTTTCCGACCATTTTTCCGACCATATTCATATTAACCCAGAAAACTGCATAAGACATACTTCTGTTTGACCCATTTTCACCAATTTGACCACATAAATATATTACCCAAAAAAAGTACCCGGTTTGACAACAAACATAGACCAAAACGACCAGTTAGACTACACTGAGATGATTGACCACATAAATAACACAGCTTTGGTAAAAAATATCTAAAAGAATGATATATGCTGTTTGGACAAAGAGACACAAAACAGATATAAACTTTAAACTATGAAATGACCAAGACATATTTTGACCAAAGTGAATACATCTCAAAACAGTATTGAAGCAGTTCACCAAAAGATAACAAAACAGTGAAAACCACATATTAACCACGTACGAACCACATAACACAAAAACCTTGGCTCTGGTACCATTTGTAGGATCGATATATTTATTGTGTTGATGATTCGGGTGGTCTTGGATGATCAAAATACATGTTTGCCATTTTAGAGAGAGAAATTAGAGAGATGGAGATTTCTTGGTAGGACTTGCTTTGTAAAATGTAAAAGGTTAGATTGCCAAGCCACACCCCTTCCATGGATGGAAGGGGTATTTATACTTACAAATAATACGTCCTCCTATCGGACTGTAGATCAGGCATACAGTGGGTAAAGACCCGTCCTTCCTCCACGGTGTTACTCTAAAATATTCTACGCTACTGACTAACTAATTAACTATTAAATAACGTAAACAACGACAAATCTACGAGCTAACATATGCTAGACCATTATTGGGGTGACCGACACTTTAACATGGAATTTCCAATTCCTAACAAAGAAGCAATGATGTATGACAACTGGATTGAATTCATGCTAGGAGAATTAAATCAGTTCAAACATCTTGAAGTATGGGAATTGGTTGAACTACAAACTGGGGTCTATGTTATTGGACTCAAATAGATTTGGAAAAACAAGGTAGACGCTGAAGGCACGGTAATTCGTAATAAGTCTCGTCTGGTGGCTAAAGATTACCATCAGGAAGAAGGCATTGAATTTGAAGAATCATTCAAACCAGTGGCTAGACTTGAGGTTGTTCGAATTTTTTTGGCATTTGCGGCTCACATGAACATCACGGTCTATCAAATGGATGTGAAAACAACAATTCTAAATAGACAACTACGGGAAGAAGTGTATATAAGCTAACCAGATGGATTCGTTGATCAAGAGCACCCGGATCATGTCTAGAAACTAAACAAAGCTCTTTACGATCTAAAACAAGCCCCACGGGCGTGGTATGATAAATTGTCCGCTTTCTTGCTTGCCAATAATTTTATCATAGGGTTCGTTGACCCAACACTGTTTTTTATTCAATATCACGGGGAACATATTTTAATTGTTCTTATGTTGATGATATTATTTTTGGTTCAACCCACAAAAAATACTCAAACGCTTTTGCAAAATTAATGAAACAAAATTTTGAAATGTCAATGATGGGTGAACTAAAGTTCTTCTTAGGACTCCAAGTTCATCAATCACTCCGTGGTATTTTCCTAAGTCAATCCGAATATGCTCTTGATATTCTTAAGAAACATGGTATGACCTCATGTGACACCTATAACACACCAATGGCAGCAGCGACTAAACTTGATGCTGATTTACATGGGAAACTTGTTGACCCTAAAAATACCAAAGTATTATTGGATCTATCATGTATCTAACAGACAGCAGACAAGACATAGTATTTTATGTATATCTTTTCTCTCGTTATCAGTCAAGACTAACTGAACGTCACCTCTCTAAGGCAAAAAGAATCCTCTGATACGTAAAGGGAACCATTAATTTTGGAATCTGGTATCTGAAGTATTCTGGTTTTCAACTAATAGCCTTTTTAGATGTTGATCACGTAGGTTGCTTAGATACACGCAAAAGTACTTCTGGAGGTCTACAATTCCTTGGTGACAAATTGGTGTCATGGCAATCGAAGAAGGAAGATTGCACATCGCTATCATCAACAGAAGCAGGATATGTAGCCATGTCTGCATGCTATGCTCAAGTCATCTGGATGAGAACACAACTCATGGACTATGATTACATATTTGACAAGATTCCGGTATACTGCAACTCCAAAAGCACAATTGCAATCTTATGCAACACGGTTCAACACTCAAAGTCAAAGCACATTGCTCTTCGTTACCATTTCATAAAGAAGCATGTCAAGAAGGGAACAATTGAGTTATACTTCATAGGTACAGAATACCAATTGGCGGACTTATTCACCAAAGCCTTGCCACACGCAAAATTTTCTGACTTAGTTCATAGAATTGGTATGAGGTGTTTAACTCTAGAAGAACTGGAAAACCTTTTTCCTAAATCTTAAAAACGTCAAACACCAAAACCATTTTTTGTAAAAATTTATATAAAAAACAAATATAAAAATATAAAACCTATAAAAACCAAAAAGATTTCTCAATTTTCTTAAGTTACCTTTCTTAAAAAAATGCAAGTACAAAATTTCCATCAACACCTTGTTCTTTTAAACAAATTAACCATTTTCCCCGAACAAGTGTTAAGGGGAAGTATGAAATTTTTAAATTTGTAGTTGCATATTCAAAAAATGATGTTGTTTTAAATTGTGTTGGTAAATTAATTCTTTGTTAAATAACCTCTTTGGAATTAAAAGTTTTTTCTAAAAGGCATAAAAGTTATTACGACAAAAGTCGAGGGAGAGTATTTAAAATTCTTCTAGACAAAATTATGTTATGTCTTATTAACCTTTTGTGAGTAAAGGGACTAAAATTTCAAAATTCTTTGGTTAGGGGACATTTGTGTCATTATTTCAAACTTAAAAGTTAGTCAAAACTAACTTTCTAACCACATTTCCTGCACCTGCTACTACATTTATTACTCTCAACCACTCATATCAACGATCCAAAATCAATCGTCAAATATGTTCTTGTATCTAAAAATTTGTAAGTGTTAACATGTTTTTAATACGATTCTAAGAATTGGTTTTCAATTATTTCATGATCCAATGTATCTGAAAATTTGTAAGTACACATGTGTTAGCTCCAGCTGGTAGGCTACGTGTTGATTACATATTGGTTATATGATTATTACTGCTTGCCCTACGCTTTATTATTGTTTGCACACATGTCCTACTTGTATATCAATGCACAGAAAAACTTATTTACTACTTTATCTCAAACCTATTAACTCACCAACCTCGTGTTGAGATTTTTAGCATGTATTTTTAGTTTAAGGCGACAACTTACTTTGGAGGATTTTGGCAGGGCATGGCATGGTCATAAGGATACTCTGACATATTTGGGACCGCTTTATTATTATTATGGGCCTAAATTTTCGCACTATTTTTGAATAATGTAAAATCTATACCTTTGTTTATGAAGTTTCTTAATGTAAAACCATTGTTCTATACTTTATGTTGTGATACCAATTAGTAGCACCCCATGACCCGAATGCTTCCGTTGTACCAAATTTGGGGGTGTCACAGTTGGTATCAGAGCCAAGGTTATAGAGAACTGGGTAATTTTCAAACCCTAAACTTTAACCACTTTTACGAAAACTTAACCCTATGACCGCCATATGCCTGTCTGCCAAGCTGATGCCTTACTTGCAAATTTGTTTATGTTACAACTGATGAGATGTGCATCTCACTATTTGATGGCTTATGCCAACTTATCTTTTTTACTATAAGTATCTTCGTCATACTCATGCTTATGTATCGTACTTATTGTAGCGTTACGCCTCTTTTTCTACGCAATCTCACCTTTTGACATTGAGTTTGGTCAGTTGTTTTCATCTTTTGAAATGGACTTGGAAGTGAAAGACATGATGCTAGCGTAACTCAGTCGAGTATATCAAAATTCATTGAACCTCGGGTGAACATAGAATGATCACCTATATTTAGCCAATGACAGTGAGACATAGACTGATCACCTATGTCCGACTCAGAGGTGAATTTTGCGATACGTGGAGTAGTTATAATAGTATTATGTCCGGTTGGTTTTGGGTTGATTTCATAAAAGGGTAAAGTTTTTGGTGTGTGTATATGAGCATTGGATTTTATAAAAGTTTACCTTCACACATAGCATACTGGCATCACAATACTTGTTTATCGTGATATTCTTCCTCTTGTATGGAACGTTTTTCTTCGCCGTCTAGTCATGATATGACTTCAGATTACTTTCAAATTGTTGGAACCGTTTAATCTCGTTTTGCAATGAATCGAGCTAGACCCGATTTGTCACTAGCTTACATTCGGGTTGCATGAAGTAATCTGAGTTTTTTGGAGTGTTTGGAATCGATCTTGGCTACGTTTGAATTAGGATTTTTAGATTCTATGATTTTGGGTCTTGTTGTGAATTTGGATTCGCTTATTCCCGTAAATTCTGTTTTTGGAAATGTTACAGAATCCTCTACCTCAAGCCTTGTCTTCGATAGATGTTGTTCCATCGATGATGTTCTTTTGATGATATACCTTGCGCTCTATCGACGTGTATGCTTTTAGCATAACCATTTGGAACCGTCGACGTTCTCTTTTATCTAGAATTTGAATTGATATCGTTTAGTAACCAGATTCCTTTTGGAATCATAACTTTGGATTTAATTGTTGGACCTTTCTGCATTGAGTACTAAGTACACTGCTGAGGCAACTAATTGATTTACTAGTAGCAATCAACCTCTCCTTCAGAGTCGTACTTCGGATTTGTTAAATTCTCCATTCGGTAGAGATTCTATGCTCTACAATACCTTTGAGATTTTTAAGGGTAACCTAAACCGCGACCTTGGGAACGGACGCCTAATATTTCTCTCATCCTTCGTGAACACCAATTATCATTGCCACCCTCTCATATCATAATAAATCATGTCGCTATTAGCATACAAACTGTTTTCAATCATCTTATAGAATATTTTGTGATCATCCTACAAAATGTGTTACTAATATATCATGAAATCAAATTTTTGACCCTATTTCTATTTTTTAAACTATGAATTGTTTTCCCACTGCCTTATAAACTGTTTTACTATAAACTGTTTTACAAACCAGTTTAAGAACCATTTTATCATTCAGTATTAATCCGATATAATACCTTACTATTATTCACAAGTCAACAAATAGTCTCGCTAGCATTTTGTAAACTACATTACAATCACCCCTGCCATAAACTATTTACTCATTTGGAATGTATTTTATGCTACTACCTCATAAATTGAACAACTAATATTTTCTTATGTAACTAAACCAAACTTTATGAGTGAATCATATACCTCTGCTTGAAACTATATATAACCATCTACAAAGTCTCGACACTGTCTCATCATTGTACAAATTAACCTATTCGTTCCATATGATAAGATTATCTTATTGGTTGCCCGTATCATCACCTCTTCTGAGACACTACACTATCGAATGACTTGAATTGAATCGCGAGGATGCGATTCCTTTTAAGGAGGGTAGACGGTAGCATCTTGTAATTTTACAAGAGCCTATTTTAATACTGAATTATATTTATTATTATTTGTTTTTCATTTGGTACTTTCCCGAGCCAATTTGAACTTGAAAACGAGAACTTTGTCGTAAAACGTGGGAAACTATACATAACACACCTCGGCACAAACAAAAACACATGAAACTAATCAGTATCTAATTTTATATATTTACAGGAAAACTTATTCGTGTGAATACTCAATTTTATTAGAAAAATTATTCTGAACACTATGGCGTATTTTTCTTGAGTTGAGTCGGATGTTTGCTAGTCCAAATATGTCCCGAACTTTAAAGTTATGAAAGATTTCCAAATTTACAACTATGGTTCGTGTGATAAAATTCCTCCACCGCCCCTGCGCTTTGCAGATTGTCAACTCCTAACTTGATGTTTATGTAAATAGTTTGAGTTAGGTTTTCAATTTCTTTTGCAAACCTAAACACACTAGCTGCCTCCCTCTACCTCTCACTCTGGCCGCCTCTATACTCCGGCAATCTCCACCTCCGGTCACTCTTCAGCCGACTACCACCTGCCGCCGTTTCCCACCGCAACCGTACACCACATCGGGACAAGAAGGTTCAAGATCATATACTTGCTTCGAGTTAGCTTGACGGGATTAGATCGAAGTTATGCTCTTGGTTTTGCTGTTGTGTTCACCTCCTCCGTCTCGTCTATCGTGCCCTCACGTCTGGGTATGTAGATATTGTAAAACCCACTCCTATCATTTTCTTTGTGTTTAAATCGTTTGTGTTACTGGGTTGTATTAGTTTTCGTGGGATTTGAAATTGGTTAAAACATTTTGATTTAACATTTGAATGGTAAATCTTGATCTAAAGGTGTGTTTGGTTTACTCGGTTATGATAAGGGTAGGGTCGAATCGGTTATGTCACGAATTTTATTTAAGTTTTGATTATTTTCATTTAGTAGCAAGATAATAACTGTTTTGATGAATTTGTGTGGTAATAAAATGGATTAAAACGTGTTTGTAAACAATTCGTGTGGTTTAATCAATGGTTAAATTGGTGTTTGGGTTGTGATTTTCTTACGGATCGAGTATGGTAACCCGGTATACCTTCAGGCCGCGACCGTTTTGGTCACGGAGTTAGTCTTGGGTTGGAGTTGAAATGATTATGTTGTATTTTGTTTGTCTCAAATTTGCTTTTTCAGCTTACCTCTAGCCTATTTTCAGCTTATAACCTCGCTCATTTTCCAACTCATTGATAGCTTATTGTCCAGCTTGTTTGAAGAGTGTTTGCAATTACAGTTTGTGTTAAGTGTTCGGTTTGGATTTTTCTCTCATAGAAGGGACATTTTGTTCTTGTTTGTGTTGTTTGTATCCGAAGTGTGTAGCAGGCCTAAAGGGCGTGTTTTGCTTGTGTGTGTGATGGGCTAAGAGCCCAGTGGCTATGAGTAGACTAAAACATTTATAAATAACAATTTTAGCAATAATACACATAAATATAATATTTTAATACAGATTAATATTTTAGCAACTAATAACCAAATGATACATGAGTTTGAATTAGTGATACACCTGATACACATTACACTAATAAATATTTCAAAATCTGATACATATACAAAAACCTGATACATATTACACTTCTAATCAAAGTGTATCAGCTAGATTTCGTAAATTTGAAAAAGAAATCTATCGAAACTTTAACAATTTTAGTTGTAGTTAATGAAAAATTTATTTTTGTTGTAAGGAGAGTGTCGCTTGTCAAGTTTTAGTTGGATCTCTTTTTTAAAACTTTAAGTTTGATCTTATTTGATCTAGAATATATATATATATATATATATATATATATATATATATATATATATATATATATATATATATATATATATATATATATATATATATATGTGAGTGAGTTTAGTTATCAATAATATGGCATGTTTAGTATTTGTTAGTTATTAGTTGTATTAAACTTGCAACATTTGACTATCGTGTTTCTACTTGTTTTCACATGGTGATCATTGGTATGTTTCGGTTAATTGTGGAATTTTCACTTTGGGATTTTCTTATTGAAACTTTATTATATTGATGCTTAAAAGGATTGGACAAAACAGATTGTGACTTGAGATATTTAGATCGTTATCGGATTTACTATATTTGACTTTGGACTTGTTTGACATTTTGGGACTAGTGACGGTACAATATATTAGACTCATTATGAATTTAATATGATTGATTTTCAACAGATACAATAAGAAAAACTGTCTAATAACCAATTAATACTTTTATGAAATAGTTTTGAGAAATTTATTTTTATTAAAGTCACGACGACTTGGTAATATCTTATAAATAGACGCGTCATGCCGAAATTTATAGAACATTCTAAATCTTATACTATGTCTTGAAATGACTTCTATTATTATAAAACCTAAATGACTTTTCTAAGCAATTTGGGATTATGGGAAAATGCCGAAACTTACCAATTGACTTACTTTTTGACAAGTTTCTTTGTCGTTGTCGTCTCGTCTTCCTCCTTGTCTTTATTTACTCGACGTGAGTCTTGGTCAATACTTCTTGACTATTCCTTATAATATGTTGGGATATATTATGCCTTGGCGTGAGTTATGTTTAGTGTGAGTTACATTTTGATGTATATTATACTTTTGGCGTGAGTTGCATGTTAAGTCTATGTTTTCTTACCACCACACAAAACTTTAAAACTAAACATTTGAGATATTGATAATGGATTTCTGAAATCTTTGATACGAGTATTTCACGAAAACTAAGACACGTTGTCTTTTGAAAAGTTCATTTTGCTTTACTAGACGTATTTTGAGATGACTATATACTTATTAGGTTGTGTCGATACTGTACCATTGTACCTGTACTGTTAGCCTTAATAATAATTAATAGAAGTGATGGTCATTCACGTTTAGGAACTTTGTAACGTGTGTTAGATATCGTGATAGAATAGTCAACGGGCTCGTGGATTGGGCTAAGCTAAATGGCTAATAGTTATGTTAAGCTAGCCTTATGTAAGTTATTGTCCAAACCAAGTCCAATCCAAGCCCAAGCCCAAGCCCATAAGTGTGATATGTATGGAAGTATAAATACCCCTCAAATGGTCATTTGAGGGGTGTGCTTGAGTGTGTTTGTATGTGTTTTTCCTTTGAAATAGAAGCTCTTGTTTTCATCTTTATTTCTCTCAACATACACGACACACATATTACTTTCAAGTCACCATCTTTCTTCTTCATCTTTCTTCTACGCATAAGTGTTTGTTACACGTGTTCTACTCGTTTGATAAGCTTGGTAAAGTGATAAGGTTGATATATTTAAGATCCTACAATTGGTATCAATCGCCTAACAATGGTTTAGGAGTGTTGTGTTACGTTTTTTATTAGAACTTTACAAAAAAGTTGCGTTTTTTCATATAAAACGTGTGCTTTTCTCATAAAGTTTTGATTTTTACATGTTTTTAAGGTTAAAGTTGTAGTTTTTATTGATCTTTAAGTGTTTTGGAAGAAGTTTGTGCAAAAGAAATCATTTGAAAACGTGTTTTTGGGTGAAAATTAGTGTTTTTGCAAAAATCTGGGCATTCTACGCGTAAGAAAACCAAGTATAGAAAGTCAAAACCCTATTTTTACGCCTAAGGAAAAGTCAAAACCCTAATCCTACGCGTAAGGTCTACGCGTAAGAAGTGTAATTCTACGCTTAAGTTTTTGGTGAAGAATCTCCGTGCGACAACGGTTACTCAGTGCTTCCCTCACTTGGATAAGTTTGTGGAACACTTCGATTTGTGGATATCTTTTACACTTGGACGAGTGTAAAGGATTTTGGTTAAAACGCTAAGTTTACGCATAAGCATAAAAGCTTACGAGTAACACTCTACGCACATGTAAAACCCTAAAATCTTAAACGAGTTAAAAGACCATTTTACCATCAGAAATGATATTTGTGAAATATGTAACATATATCAAGCTCGTTAACTAAGTTTAATACTTAACTTATATATGATTTATGCAAGATGATAAAGTTTATATACTCTTATGTCTACTAAATAAAAATCATACATTACAAGTTATTTTGGACCAAATGATTATATTACAACTTAAAAAGAAAATTAAACTAATCATAATCATCTTAAAGGAAATTAAAGAAATTTAATGGGTCTTGATTTGGTTTCCCCTTTTGTTCGGCCAACCCAAAACGTCTCCCCCAAGAATTTTGTTCCATTTATTCTCCATATTAATCTCATTATAAACCATTCCAAATAAAATCACACAACCCTAATTCTCTACACACACAAAAATAAGTGACTGCACAAATTATGTCCTCTCCATCCATTCGACTTCAAGGCAGAAAAGGGTGACTCGTATGGTGTGAAGAAGGGCTGTGGGATCGTGGTACTGCTTAGTTCAATGCTGTGGTCGTGATCGATTCGAAGAGAGGTTGTGATAAGGCTTGTGAGTGTGGGCTTTGATTCGGAAAGAAGCATTGTACGTGGGGTTGTTTTCCTGTCGTGGGTTCTATAAGCCAAGGGAGGCTTGGTTGTGGGTCTTGGTTCCTTCGTTCTCGTCTCGTCTCGCACATCACCAGGTTGTGTATCTTACATCTCTTTTCTTTTTTTCGTGTTTGCTTTGAATGGTGTCGTGGGGACTAACCAAGCCCATGCATAAATAGCATACAAAATTGTCATATAAAGTGTTGACATGAAATCATAGAAGAATCACATGAAGCCATCTACGTATATGCATGACTTCTAACCTATTCAACCTATGTTCATGCTTTCATAAAATTCTGTTTTTGACCTCTACTAATTCGACCAGACCCATGTCTTCTTTGGTTTTGTCATGGGTTGTTCTCCATCCAAAGGCTTAAAATATGAATTTTACTAACACCTAAAATGATAGAAGTTAACACATGAGATCATGATCTTTATTAATATGTGTCGAAAGGAATTTTGGGACATGTAACCTTGATGTGGACCTGGTTTGATGTACAATATATTCGACCAATGTACATTCTCTTTGGATCTGTATTGTACCACCCTTTTGAATTGCATGTACACGTTTATAAAATCTTCACATTAAATAATTAGATGGCTGCTTGAAACCATGTATATGTACACATGAAGTATCAAATGTGATATACTATTTTCTATAACTTGGTGGACCTATTTCTTGAATGCATGCTTTTTCACATACATAATAAGATTTAGCACATGATTCATCACATGATATGGCTGCATGAAATCATGCATATACACGTAAAGTTAGCAATGAAATGGACTCGTGCTTCGACTATTTTGAAACCATGTGAATCCGAATCTGTCTCGACTTATATATGACTTGGCTATATGCATGTTTCTTTATATGATATCGGGATGTAATGAGTAAAAACATAAGTACACGTTTGGTTTAGCTTATGTCGGATAGAAAATAGATAAGAGTCTCGATCTAGGTTAATATTTGATGTGTGTCGTATAAACTTGAGTAAGTTTAGAGTTCGCATGGTCTAAAATGTAAATGACAATCGAAACTAAAACTAGAATTTTCATGCGGTATACGATTTAAATAAAAGTATAAAGTTGGTTTGTCAATAATTAAACTTATGGAGGGTGGCTCGTTATTATGTTAAATAAATGGATTAAAGTCGTAAAATAATTAAACTTGCAACATTTACATATTTGACCTCATACTTTGCAATATTTACACTTTAAACCCTAAACTTTCATAACTTGTCATAAATAAGCCTTAAACGATAATAATACCCATTTTCATTATTTAACCTAATATGACATTATATACATCATAAATGGCTAAACCTGCTAATTATGGAGACATGACTAAATAGATAGTTACCTAAAATGGCTAAACTACTTAAAGTGGAAACTTACTAATAATGGAAAGACTCTTTCAAAACATAAAGGACTTAATTTGAAATAAAATACTTGAACCTCGTCTGATAAACATATGTCCTCTCACTTCTGTAGATCTCTCGAGGAAGGAGTGATCTTTCGTATCTCTTGATTTTTCACTTGCTTTTGTTTTCATGCGGCGGATAAGGCACAAATATTCTATCCCTTTTCAGTAGGGGTTTCTCATGACTTCCTGATCCTTTGACTTTGTTCGCTTATGATATTTCATTGCTATGATTTTCCTTTGCTATTGACCCTCTGATATTAAACCATTGTTATTGAACCTCTGTTACTGAACCATTGTTATTGAACCACTGTTACTGAACCTCTGACATTGGACTGTTACTATGAACCTTTGAATTGTGAACCACTGATATTGAACCTCTGATTATGATGACTTACATATTGTATACTGTGGACCTTTTTGCCTTGACCTGTCAGTTTGAGACCCGAGCCATTAACTAGGCATGGGGGTTCTATGTCTGTGTCATTGATGCACCAATGGCATGACTCTAGTGTGGTTGAGTGATGTTCCACGCCGTCCCTTTCTGTTATCTGATTATGAGCTCGATATATATTGTATGGCCACTATCTGTCTGTAGGGGCGTATGGATGCATCCTAGATTTGTTCGGTTATCTGATATGTTATGATTTGTCTGGTGAATGATGCCGTGTGCAATACGCGTCTTCACATTCTAGGAGCTGATCACTCCATGGTTACTATTGGTTACTACTGGCTACTATGATATGATATGGTTTGTTTTGTTGGCTCGTGGTGGATTACTGACCTTTCCTTTTACCCTACTCTACACCTTTGATATACCAGATATATTGACTGACTTTCCTTACTTTGTTCTCTGTTCAGTTTTATTATTATTGTATCGTTATATCTGTTCACTGGGCTTTTAAGCTCAGCCGCATTTCTTTTCTTGCGGCAGGTACATAAGCTAGGAGCTGGGGATTGTTTGGGTTGAAAGATGAGCTGATATAGAGACCATGCCTAGTCATCTTAGAATTCAATTGATTTTGTTTCGATATTAATAGACTTGGTTATTATATTTCTATTTTGGAGTTTTCCTTCTGGAATTTATGTATTGTTAAGTCATGTTGACTTGAATTTTCTTGATTTATTTACTTAAGAATTTCGCTGTTGACTTATGTTCATATTGTAATGCTTTGATATGACACAATACTGTGATACTTCTACCCTTGTCGGGTTGGGGTGTTACAATTATGGTATCAGAGCTCAGGTTTATGACTTGTAGTCAGGACCTGTGACATATGGACCTTAGGATTTGACCCGTAGAGCTTAGGTTTGACTTGTGAGGACTTGGGTAGACATTAGGCTTCCGTTTGTTTCGATCTTTTCCGATTCTTTTGATATTCGTCCAGGTTTGACTTCGATGTTCTTTTGTCTTTGCTGATTCAACCTTCTTCTTTTCGCGTTTTGTTATTCTATCTTCGCGCATTCCTTTATCGATCGTTTAGATGGAGACTATTCGTAGAGTCAAAGGTGATGGTACCGATCCTGAGTTGTTGTAGCAATTTCTGAGTTGGAGAGGGCCGTGAAGCAGAAGCCACACCCAACTACAATGCTGCTGGAGACATCAAGATGCTGCTGGAGGGAGCTGGACGAATCAACCAGAGGCGCAAAGACGGAGACGAGATTCAACTGGTGGATACTTGGAAGACGTATAAGCAGAAGAACTGAAGAAGTATGATCAGCGTACTTTAGTCATGTGGTGAAACTACTACCAATATTTGGGCATATTGTGGTCAACAGTCCAACCGTTGAGATGCTGAGGAGATTCATCTGCTTCATATGATTGGGCGCGTTTGGATGATGGAGTCCTATGGCTTGATTCTTCGGTGTTACTACGACCTCGCGTTGTGTTTTAAATCCCTTGAATAAATCATGCTCTTTTTGGATGATTTTCTGTTCAGTATAAATTTTGTGTATGTTGGATGATTGTTTTGTTTGGAAGATTTGACGAACTGTGGAAGACCTGATGCAATTTCCGACGTTTTTCAGCTCGATGGTACTTGCTATGTTCCGTTACGTTCTTTATATGTTCTGTTTCTCTGATTTCGAATCCGTTAGTGATGATTGTTTCGGACCAACCCTAAGATGTAGTATGGACCGTTAGGTGGTTGATAGGATGACTTTCACGACTTCAAATAAAGTATGGTCATCATGAAGGTATACTCATATGATGCTGGTATTATGACGCTTAGCCAACTTGATAATACTTGCATCATGTGACGTACCCTCATTGTGAGCATAGGATGTCTCGAGGAGTGCCTTAGAGCTTAGAATTTTTGGCACCTGATTAAGATTGGCTGAGTTAGCAAGACCTTGGGATCATTCTGCCTACACGTTTAATCTACCTTCATAGAAGATCCTACATCAACTTTATCATCAAATACCTTCATCAATGGCTACTCAACAAGACATTCATGCAGCCGGTGCTGAAAACCGTCCTCTTATGCTGGAAAAAGGTGGATATCTTAAATGGACAAGTCATATGCTCAGCTACATCAAGACCAAACCTAATGGAAAACTCATGATTCAATCCATTACGAATGGACCCTTCAAGCCTCGACAAGTCCAAGACCCTGGAAATCCTGATGCAACACCTCCCGTCCCACCATCTTTTCGTGTTCAATATGAATCAGAATACACTGAACAGGATAACAAGCAGGTTGAAGCAGACGACATGGCAATACACATAGTCCAACTGGGTTTACCAAGAGATATATTTGTTGCTGTAGATAGATGTGAAACTGCTTACGATATGTGGGAACGTGATAGACGGCTATGTTATGGAACATAAATTGGTCAACAAGACATGGAGAAAAAGCTGCTAACTGAATGGGAGAGGTTTACATCAACTCCAGGAGAATCCATTGAATTCTGCTATGGAAGGTTTTGCACTTTGATGAATGAGCTTATCAGAAACAAATTGACACCCAGAACTATCGTGAGTAACATCAAATTTCTCAACAATCTTCCAGAAGAATGGGGACGATATGTCACTATTGTCAACCAAACAAAGGACTTACATCAGGTGAACTTTGATCAACTCTACGATTTTCTGAAACAAAACCAAGCTGAAGTCAATGAAGTTAGGAAAGAAAGATTGGCAAAGAATCATGATCCCTTGGCACTAATTGCAAAGACTCCAACTCCAGTGATCTCACAACAACAAGCTTCATCATCTTCCACTACCAACAACTTGCAGCAATACATTCCACAACCACAAGCTGTTATCCCTGAACAACAATTCTATCCTCTAGAACAACAAGTCATTCATCCACAACAGTATCCACAATACCAGGAACAAGGAATCCCTTATCTTAAAGCTGAACAAGAAGAGGCTTTATCAAATGCATTTGCTTATTTGACAAAAGTATTCAAAGGTCGCTATTCCACACCAACTAACAACAACCAAAGGATTTCATCAAACACTCGCAACAAGCAAATTGCACAGCCGGGTTTGAATATGGGTCATCAAGGACAAATGGTTGGAGTTATTGGGAACCAACAGGGATATGCTGCTGGATTTCTCATGGGTAATCAGGCGGTTCCGTATCAGGGTAATCAGATGGGTCAGAATGTTGGAAATCAGTTGGGTCAGAATGAAGTGTTACAACTGTCAAGGAGACATTGCAAGGAACTGTCCCACTAAGCCAAACAGGAAGAATTCTGCGTATCTTCAGAAAGCAATGTTGTTGGCACATAAGTCAGAAGCAGGGATGCAGTTGAGTGCTGAGGAACATGACTTCTATCATGGATGAATTCAAAGACCAAGAGGAACTCAATGCGAACTGCATCTTCAAGGCAAATCTTCAGGAAGCTAAGTACGACACTGATTCTGACGTACCTCCTGTTTATGACGCCAATGCAGTATCTGAGGTACCAATCATTGATCCATGCTATAAAAATGTCATATTTGATGTGTTTACTCATGACGAACAACATTCTGTGACGCCAACACCTACTTATGATACATGCCTGGACGATCCGAGTTGTAGCAATACTAACTCTGAAACTCTAGATATGGATCCCAGTGGAGGCTGTGTGGCACAAAATACTGAGACTGATGAGGAAACACTTGCCTTATTTGAATCAATAATCAATAATTGTGGCATTGAAATTGAGAAAGTAAAAAGGTCAATCGCGATGTTAAGGCCGCGAATGATCAATTGACCGCTGAGCTTGAGAGGTACAAGGAGAATGCAAAAGCTTTTGAATTTCACAAAAACAAAGAGTCAGAATTAGAAATTGGTTATCGAAATTCCGTTTTAAGAAAAAAACAGTTGCAAATCAAGTATGACACACTTGATGTGAATTTGAACTTGAAAATAAAATCTTTAAACAAGGAAATTTCTGATCTAAAAGGCCAACTTTCTAAACAAAACGCAACGTATTCTGATCTTGAAAAAGAGAAGAAAAAGTTGATAACTGATTTTTCAAAACGAGAAGATTCTCTTCTTGATGAAATTCTTGAGAAAAATGAAAAAATCAACAAATTGGAAAATTTGCTTGTTACAACGGGTCATTCTGCTCAAACTGTCAATATGTTAACAAATCAAACAAATCCGTTTTTTCATACAACTCAAAAAATGGCTCTTGGTAAGAAACCTCCTTGTGCACTCAAGAAAGCTCAGAAAGAACATAATGTTTTGTATAATGGAAATGCTTTGTTAAATAAACATGAACCCGTAGAAGTTCGTGATTCTCATGAAATGTTAGAACTCATCGACGAGAGTAGATAAAAAATGAAACAAATGAATCCAGCAATAAAACCAATCGACTACAACAAATGGAACAAAATTGCTGGCATTACTTTTGTTCCACAAAAAGAAAAGTCAAAGTTTTCCATCACACCCAGTGTTTCAAACAAAGAGTCAACACATGTTTCAAAACCAGTTTCAAAACCTGTAGTTGTCTCAAAATCATTGTCAAACATGGAACAAATGTCTTCAAACAATCCTTTTAACACAAGTGATGCTAGAAGCATTTTAGAGGATGTTAAAACTAGAATTGAGAGACTTCAAGGAATTGTTAAATCTAAAACCAATATTCAAACTAACATCTGGTTTTCTAGTTTTGATGATGAAATAAAAAAGATTATCAGTGCGAGGGTAATTCATTTTGAACAAGCTTTTTTGAAAGAATCAGGTGACTTTGTCAAGAACCATAAATCCCTGGTAAAGCAAGCTAATGAATGTTTTGAACACATCAAAGTTTTGGAAAATTTGAATGATTCTCTCATCGAAGATGTTCTGACTACTGATATTATGTCCATTATCTTACAAACATATTCTGTCGAAGATCATGAAAGACTCCAGTCTGAGACCTCCGCAATTGTTTCAAAATATGAAAAAGCTCTTGAAAAACTTGAAAAAGAAAATGTATCATATTTTAAACAACTTGATCGAAAAACTGAGGAATGCAAGTATGACAAACTGTCGTATGAGCGTGCCTACAAAGACATGAAAGAGCAAAATGATATTTTGAGGGCTTAGCTGGAATGTCAAAAAGGAAAGGCTGTGGATACTAAGATTGCAAAACCATTGACTCAGGAGAAAGAAAATGTTTCGAAATCGGTTTTTAAACCAAAAATGTCTATTTCTCTGCCTCCTTCAAAAGTCAATGAGAAAAAAGATTTGTCAAAACCAGTCACTCCACCTGCCTTATCAAAACAAAAAGAAAAGATCGTTGAAAATGAAAAAGCGGTTATCGAGAAACCAAAAGTTTTAGCACATGGCCTTTTTAGGATGAGTACCACTAATGCGTTTGCCTCCACATCTAAACCATATGGAACAAACGACATAAGTTTAGACAAGCACTCTAAAGAGACTAGGAAAGCCGAAACCACTTCTCTTGATAAAAATGTGAATCCTAATGCGTGTGCCTTACCTTCTACAGGACTAGAAAGCACCTCTGGGAGCAGCAGACTAAAGCCTAAGAGCAATACAAGGAACAATAGAGTCTCGCCAGCCTCTAAGAGTAGTAGCTTGAATAAAGGGAAGAGAGTAGAAGAACACCCTAGGAATTTACCGCTTTATAATAAGAAAGACATTTCATCTGAATGTAATGAACCTATGAAACTTGCTAAGTTTAATGAATGTGTTGAATCTCTTTGTGTAACTTGCAAGAAATCTTTAATTAATGTTCATGATGATTGTGTTTCTACGAATGAGAATGTTAAGCCTGTTCAGAAGAACGTTCCAAAAAGAACTTATGCTAAACCAATAAGAAGTCTAGCTGCAAGATTTAGGTCTTACACTACTAATAGGAAGCATAGTCTTTACTATAGGGATGATATTTGGGACACAATTTGTTTTCAGTCGGGCAGTTCTGTGATGCAGATTTAGAGGTTGCATTTAGGAGAAATGCATGCTTCGTAAGAAACTTGGATGGCACTGATCTCTTAACTAGGAATCGTGATACAAACTTGTATGCTATAGACATTAACCAAATGGCCTCTTCATCACCAATATGTCTTATGACAAGAGCATCTGGAACAAAGTCCTGGTTGTGGCATAGAAGATTATCCCATCTCAATTTCGACACTATCAACAAACTTGCCAAAGACAACATCGTCAACGGACTTACAAAGTTCAAATACACCAAGGATCACCTATGTCCATCATGCGAACAAGGAAAAAGCAAAAGAGCATCATATAAACCCAAATCCGTACCAAGTTCGAAAGCAAAGTTGCATATGTTGCACATGGACTTATGTGGCCCAATGAGAGTTGAAAGCATTAATGGTAAAAAGTATAATCTTGTCATTATTGATCATTATTCGAGATATACATGGGTTAGGTTTCTGAGATCAAAAGACGAAGCACCAGGCATCATCATCACCTTTCTAAAGCGAATTCATGTACTTCTTCAAACTCCAGTAAGAGTAGTAAGAACAGAAAAAGGCACATAATTTACTAATCAGGAGTTAAGAGCTTATTTTGAAGATGTTGTAATCACACATCAGACATCACTTGTTAGAACTCCACAGCAGAATGAGGTAGTTGAAAGAATAAATTGAACTCTTATGGAAGCTGCTCGCACAATGCTAATTTATTCTAGTGCACCGTTATTTCTATGGGCTGATACTATTGCCACTGCTTGTTTCACTCAGAACCGATCCCTTACCTTCACGTTTTTGGCGCTTTGTGCTATCCGACGAACGATAGAGAAGATCTAGGAAAACTGAAAGCTAAAGGTGATATTGGAATATTCATTGGATACTTAGAAAACTCGAGGGCATTCAGGGTGTATAACAGAAGAACTAGGAAGATAATGGAGACAGTGAATGTGAATTTTGACGAACTTTCAAAAATGGCTTCTGAGAGACTCGCTCTATAACACACGCTTAATCCGATGGCTTTTAATGAAAACAGATTAGAACCAGCACCAAACCCGCAGACTTCTGGACACAACAGTACAGGACTCATACGACAAAGAGCTCCATCAACTTTTGCTGACACACCTCATGAACAAGAATGGGAGAATTTCTTCGAGTTAATGTTCGATGAATACTACGATGGAACTTCGACAAATGCATCAAACCATCATTCCGCTGAACCCGCTCAAAATCATCCACCACCACCAACAGAAGATGCATCTTCAACGGTCGAAACCAATGCACCAACTCCATCAACGTCATCTACATCGACTTTTGCAAATCCTATTCTTGAAACAGTTTTACCCGCAGTTGATGAGCAAAACCAAAACATATCATTTCAAGAAGAACCTTCACAAAACCAGAACGATGCAACGTTAGATGAAGAATTATTTGAAAACCCGTTTGCTACGGAATCAACTGAATCATCTTCAAGCTTACGAGAACCATCTAACTCGCATATGTTTAACCAACGGTATCCTTCTACTCTGAAGTGGACAAAAGACCATCCAATTGAACAAGTTATTGGTGAACCTTCACGGCCAATTCAGATGAGACGCCAACTTGCCACCGATTGCGACTTGTGCATTTACATTTGCTCAATTAGCAATATTGAACCGAAGAACATTCGGGAGGCAATGGCAGACAATGCATGGATAGAAGCAATGCAGGAGGAACTTCTCCAATAACGTCTACATGACTCTTGGGATTTGGTTCCAAGACCAATTGACATTCGCGTCATTTATCTCAAATGGTTAAAGAAGAACAAAAGGGATGAAGAAATGACTGTAATTCGCAACAAAGCTCGTCTCGTGGCCAAAGGATACAGACATGAAGAAAGGATAGACTTTGAAGAGTCATTCGCACCGGTAGCCAGACTTGGGGCAGTCGGGATATTCTTAGCCTATGTATCTCACAAAAACATCACGGTTTATCAAATGGACATTAAGACCGCGTTCTTGAATGGAACTCTGAAAGAAGAAGTGTACGTGAGTCAACCAGAAGGCTTCATAGAGATGGAACATCCAGACTACGTATACAAACTAAAAAAGACAATCTATGGTTTGAAACAAGCTCCGAGAGCGTGGTATGACGAACTATCCTCTTTCTTGATCAAAAAAAATTCACCAAAGGAACGGTTGATCCTACCTTGTTTACAAGAAAACATAACAATGACATTTTGATTGTTCAGATTTACGTGGACGACATCATTTTTGGGTCCACTAATCCGAACCTTTCAAAACATTTTAAAAATCTCATGAAAAGCAAATTTGAAATGTCCATGATGGGGGAACTAAAATTTTTCCTTGGTTTACAAATCCATCTGTCCCCTCGTGGAATTTTTATTAATCAATCTAAATATACAACTGAGATTTTAAAAAATCATGGTATGGATAATCGTGATTCGGTCGGAACACCAATGGTAACTTCACCAAAAGTTGGAGCCGATTTATTTGGGAAACCCATAGATCCGAAGAAATATCGGAGCATGATTGGTTCTCTTATGTACCTCACTGCTAGTCGACCCGATATTCATATTGTTGTTTGCTTATTAGCACGGTTTCAGGCAAAGCCTACTGAACTGCACCTCAAAGAGGTTAAAAGGATCTTTCGGTACCTGAAGACATCCATTCACATGGGACTTTGGTATCTGAAGGAATCTGGATTTGATCTAATAGCCTTCTCAGATGCGGACCATGCAGGTGATCAAGTTACAGCAAAAAGTACATCAAGAGGAGCTCAATTTTTGGGTGAAAAGTTAGTCAGCCGGTCTTCAAAGAAACAAGATTGCACTGCACTTTCAACCGCTGAAGCTGAGTATGTGTCTCTATCTGCGTGTTGTGCTCAAATTCTATGGATGAGAACACAACTCACATACTATGGCTTTACTTTCGATAAAATACCTATGTATTGTGACTCGAAAAGTGCCATAGCCATATCATGCAATCCTGTTCATCACTCAAAGACTAAGCATATCTGAGTCCGGTATCACTTCATAAAAGAGCACGTAAAAGAGGGTACCATTGAATTATTTTTCGTGAAGACAGATTACCAACTCGCCGACCTATTTACTAAAGCCCTTCCAAAAGAAAGGTTTAACGATTTAGTTCGACGAACTGGAATGTGAAGCCTAACCCCTGAGGAGTTAGAACGTCTTCTCGAATCCTCTTGAAAATGATTTTCCAAAAAGCCGCTGTAAATATTTTTGAAAAACAAAATAAAAAATTTGAAAAACCAACAAAAGAAAAATATAAAAATATAAAACTTTCAAAAAATAAAAAAATAATATAAAATCAAAAATACAAAAATATTCTTCTCACGACATGTCTCTCGTATAATCAATATTATGTACGTTTCTAGAAATGTCATTCAACAATGATACGGACATGTACAGACGCTTGAGCGAGAGTTATTTAAATATTTTCTTAAACATGTCGTTCCTCAAAATTTCTTCAAACAATGGCTTTCGTATACTTCAGTACGAAACCCGTACCAAAAATGATGACTTTTGATTATTTTCAAATCAAAACTCGTGTTTTTTAAACAAAAAATCTAGTGTATGCTTCAGTGCACTACATTTTAAACTGGTGAGAAATCATCATCATCTTGAGCACCTTTTTCAAAATTGTTCAAAAAAAATTTCAAAATCCTTCAAAATATTTTGTGCTCAAGATAACTCCCTCTAAAACCCTTTGATTATGCTTTATTAAAGGGGGAGTATATAACTAAAATGTTCCCAATTCATGCTTAAATAAAATCCGTTTGTCTCCCTACAAGATTCTAAAAATGTTGTTTAATCCGTTGATATAAAAAATATCACGAATATGCTATTTTTGAGGGGGAGAAGACGTGATTAAAATGTGATAAAAAATGTTTAATGATCGTTGTTTGAATCTCATAAGAGCTCGACTCAGACGGAACCAATGAATTGACGAGAAATCAAAATCAGTAAATGTACCATCTCGAGAAACTTGTGATAGACATGCACTTTCATGGGTCTAACCTTCTTTTCAAGAAGAGTTTACAACTTCAAGTTAGTTATTAGAGCTAGTTGTCACCTAAAAACTGAAAATGGAACTCTTTAACTAAGCTACATAACCGTGTCTCGTGGGGAATTGTCTATCATGAGCCGATCAATTCAAAAAGTGCGATCTCTACCCTCACTGTGCAGGTTTAAGTTAAAACAATATAAGCACATGTGAAGGGGGAGTGTTTTTGAAAATTCAAAACTCTCAAGGTGTTAACCAAATGTTTTATAATCATAAACATTTTGAGAGATTTTCAAGAAAAATGGTTTTATGGCAACATAGGATAGTCATGGAGTTATAAGGTGACTAAGGATAGGAAATACGTCCTATGATCCGCCAGAGCTGGAGGGATCTACCCAAGGATAATACCCATAGTTAGTATTAGAAGTCCTCAGGTATGATTGAAAAAAGGAAGTAATGTGAGAAAGGAGAAAGAAGGGGTTGAAGAATTAAAAAGAAAAGTAAAGAAAAAGGGTGAAAAGAAATAGCCCTCCATAATCAACCTTAGGGAGGGCAGAAACCGGGTTCAATTCATCCGCTACTGGTTGTCACTAAGATGACACTGGTATTGAAGACAAGACGTCATGGACCCCAAGACGTCATGGACCCAGTGACGCACTGCACCTAACCTTCTAGCTACTCAATTCCTCTCAAAAGGATTTGTTTCATTCTCACTGGGAACCCGGCATAATCTATCGACTTTCTCTTAGAGATTGTTGGTATTGAAGAAGGAGACCCTCTCCCTAGTCTCCGCTTAGGAAAACCAAAATGCACTAATCGAGTCTAGAGCCACGAGATTCATTAAAAGATCTCATAGGAACACATAACATTTCATCATTTGTTGTTCAACAATAAGGACACAAGTGATACATTCTAGAGTTATACGCAGATCTTAGCAATCTGCCAGAACATTTATGAGAGGATTCACAATTGTGATCCTTAGTGATTGAATGGAAACTCCTGCCAGGGTTAACATCAAACAACCCTGACAGCAGGTCACTTCGGTAATTCTTATGGATTACGCTTAGTGTGTCTCAAACGGTCTACAGTCATGAAGTGATGATTCGGTGTACTTTAACGACTCACCTGAATTATAGATGTACTTCAGTATATCGTGTTAGCCTTCTTGAGGGCCTTCAGTTCAGGAAAAGCCTTTGTATGAATTAGAGATGTGTTTTCACACTATGCTGTCAACACCCTCGAAGTTCGAACCTGTAAGTGCTGGAAATCCCGCTAAAGAGATTCCTTTCACGAATCGAATCCTGAAAATGTGGATCGTTACTTGAATCTTCAATGTAATGCCAACTGTCCCTTATGGGATTAGGATGGCTGATTCGCCCGACCAAGGTGAATGGAATCAAGACATTCATCAGTATAACAATCGTAGTGGTTAATTCTTTAAGAAAAGTCCACAATGATCGATTGGTATTTTTCAACTAACATATTCATGCAGGTACTGATGATTGTTTCTTGGAGGAGAGACCGCACCATCTTCCCATGCTCATACCAACATCACAACTCATGAAAGTTCTCATCAAAATCAAAGGCAACACAAAGTTAAACATGATTCTTCGTCAATGTCAAAGAATCTATAAAGTTTAAAGACTAGAGAACTTCATCACATTGGAACCTCAAAGTCAAAAAGAAGTGTGAGCATGGTGGAGAAAGACGTGGAGACACCTAACCAAAGAAGTTGACAAACGGCAGACAACACCATTAACTGATCACAAAGCATGAAGGAACAAAGAATTAAGAATATTCTATATCAACACACAAAGTTCAAGCTCAAGGAAAGTAAGGACCTAAATACCCCTCAAATGGTCATTTGAGGGGTGTGCTTGAGTGTGTTTTTTTATGTTTTTCCTTTGAAATAGAAGCTCTTGTTTTCATCTTTATTTCTTTCAACATACACGACACACATATTACTTTCGAGTCACCATCTTTCTTCTTCATCTTTCTTCTACGCATAAGTGTTTGTTACACGTGTTCTACTCGTTTGATAAGTTTGGTAAAATGATAAGGTTGATATATTTAAGGTCCTACATGTACTTTCGATACTGTTGTGACATGCTTCTTGAAGCCAGTTGTGAAAGTTGTGATTCTTGCGTTACTTCATATTGAGGTGAGTTCATGGCCCCTACTTTACTTGTTTTGAAAACACTTTTAGGATAAAATACATGCTTGTTTTACTAAATTCCAATATTTGTAAATGACTTGATTCTTGAAAACTTTATGTACTTCGCTAAATAACTTGTTCGGTTATTAAAATATCATTACAATAATATCATTTCTTTCGCTGTGCTAAATTTGTATTATATTATTTTGGACAAGCTTGTGTGCGGATATATTTACGTTAGGTGCACTAGTGGTTTGATGTGTGGAACATTCTGTGTGGTACTTTCTTTGTGGTTCTTACTGCGTGGTAGAATCCCACATAGCCGTGAAAAGTATACACGCTTTAGCTCGGTACAAACTTTGTGTGGTACTTTCTTCGTGGTTCTGACGGCGTGGTAGAATCCCACATAGCCGTGAAAAGTACACATGTGTTAGCTCTAGCTGGTAGGCTACGTGTTGATTACATATTGATCATATGATTCTGTTATGGTTAGATAACAATTATTACTGCTTTCCATACGCTTTATTATTGTTTGCACACTTGCCCTACTTGTATATCAATGCACAGCAAAACTGATTTACTACTTTATTTCAAACCTATGAACTCACCAACCTCATGTTGACATTTTTAGCATGTATTTTCTGGTTTAAGGCGACAACTTACTTTGGAGTATTTTGGCAAGGGATGGCATGGTCATAAGGATACTCTGATATATTCGGGACCGCTTTATTATGAGTATCATTGGCTTGTATTTTCGTACTATTTTTGAATAATGTAAACTTTATACCTTTATTTATAAAGTTTCTTAATGTAAAACCGTTGTTCTATACTTTGTGTTGTGATACCAATTAGTAGCACCCCAAGCCTCGAATGCTTCCGTTGTACCAAATTTGGGTTTGTTACAGTTGGTATCAGAGCCAAGGTTATAGGGAACTAGGTAATTTTCAAAACCTAGACCATAACTACTTTTAAGAAAACTTAAACATATGACCGACATGTGCCTGCCTGCCAAGCTAATGCATTAATTGATGAGATGTGTGTCTCACTATTTGATGGCTTATGCCAACTTATATTTGCTTTTTACTATAAGTATCTTCGGCATACTCATGCTTATGTATCGTACTTAATGTAGCGTTACGCCTCTTTCTCTACGCAATCTCACCTTTTGACATTGAGTTTGGTCAGTTGTTTTGGTCATCTGAAATGGACTTTGGAAGTGAAAGACATGATGCTAGCGTAACTAAGTTGAGTATATCAAAATTCATTGAACCTCGGGTGAATATAGACTGATCATCTACATTCAGCCAGGGATAGTGGGACATAGACTGATCGCCTATGTCCGACTCAAAGGTGAATTTTGCGATACTTGGAGTAGTTATAATAGTATAATGTCCGGTTGGTTTTGGGTTGATTTCAGAATAGGGTAAAGTTTTTGGTGTGTCTATATGAGCATTGGATTTTATAAAAGTTTACCTTCACACACAACACACTAGCATCACAATACTTGTTTATCGTGATATGCTTCCTCTTGTATGGAACGCTTTTCGTCGCCGTCTAGTCATGATATGACTTCAGATTACTTTTGAAATCGTTGGAACCATTTAATCTCGTTTTGAAATGGGTCGAGCTAGACCCGATTTGTCACCAGCTTACATTCGGGTTGCGTGAAGTCATATGAGTTTTTTGGAGTGTTTGAAATCGATCTTGGCTACATTTAAATTTGGATTGTTAGATTCTGTGATTTTGGGTCTTGTTGTGAATTTGGATTCGCTTATTCTAGTAAATTCTATTTTTGGAAATGTTACAAACGCCTCTACCTCAAGCCTTGTCTTCGATCAATGTTTTTCTATCGATGTTGTTCTTTTGATGACATACCTTGCGCTCTATCGACGTGTATGCTTTTAGCGTACCCATTTGGAACCGTAGACGTTCACTTTTATCTTGAACTTGAATTGATATCGTTTGGTAATAGGATTCCTTTTGGAATCATGACTTTGGATTCGATTGTTGTACCTTTCCGCATTGAGTACTAAGTACACTGCTGAGGCAACTAACTGATTTACTAGTAGCAATCAACCTCTCCTTCAGAGTCGTATTTCGGATTTGTTATACTCTCCATTCGGTAAAGATTCTATGCTCGAAAAAACCTTTGAGAATTTTAAGGGTAACCTAAACCGCGAACTTGGGAACGGACGCCTAATCTTTTGCTCATCCTTCGGGAGCACCAGTTATCCTTACTACCCTCTCATATCATAATAAATCGTGTAGCTATTAGCATACAAACTATTTTCAATCATCCTACAGACTATTTTGCGATCATCCTATAAAATGTTTTCATAATAGATGACGAAATCAAAATTTTGACCCTATTGCTATTTTATAAATAATGAATTGTGAAGGATCGTGAATATTATGTTGTTTGATGATTCGGGTGGTCTAGGATGATGATAGTATATGAATGCCATGGTTAGAGAGATGAAGAGAGTAGAGAGGGAATTCTAGAGAGATAAACAAAAATGTAGAATATTAGATTAGAAATTCCAACCCTCTACCTTGTAAGGTAGAGGGTATTTATAGGTTTCAAACTAAACGACCTCCTATCGGCCTGTGGATCAGGCATACAGTGGGTAAAGACCCGTCCTTCCTCCACGGTGTTACACTAATCTACTCTATGCTATTGACTAACTAATTAACTACATAATAACGTAACAAACGACATGTCTACAAGCTAACTAATGCTAAATAATATTTGGGGTGACTGATACTTCACTTATGGAATTTCCAATTCCTAACAATCTCCCCCTAAGGGAGGTCACCCCATGTTTTACATTTTGAATCTTAGCATTCTTTCTTTGACTTCGTTCTTGAGCTCGTAGACTTGAATTCTTCACTTCCGCAATCTTTGTGCATTAGTAGCGATTCTTCAAAGTCCGCATTGATTAGTACTTTTAGTGGAGGCCTTTAACTGATCCACATCATTGATGATCTTCGTGCTTTCATTGAGATCATCAGTCACAGTAAATCTCTCTGGATCATCCATAGTTGTGTTGCCTTCATGTGATGTTGTGACTTTTGGACCGACATGCTCACACTTTTGAATCATGACATATTTCCATCAGAGTAGCGGAAGCTTTACTGGTTCATGATATTTGCAGCAGCGTAGCAGAAGCATAGTATAAAAATATCAGAACTAGGTTATGTAGATATGCACCAGTCATGATTTCTTCAATTAAGTGTGGATGCTGTGAGCATGCGGCTTTGGATTGACTCCTCAATTCTGATCAGCTGCAACCGTCCAAATGTACCTGCAAACAACAGTTAGCAATAAAACACACGAAAGTGTCTTTGATCACTTTCGTTGAATTGAGGTACACGGCCCACGGTTCCCCGTTGATCAGTACAAGTACTGCCTGTGATCAGGTAGGATTCCTAAGAATCTCCTTGACAGGGTTTCGCAGCTGCTCTAGCCGTTCTCAAACCGGAACGTCTCAAAGAAGACAACACGGAGTGAATGAACCAGCGAATTGAGATTCACTGATTGATGAAAAATGATTTGAAAAACAATCGCGTATTGCTTGAAGAAAGAGTTTTGCAATACGACGAAGGTTTTATGAGAAAGATCAATTTTCAATCAAAAATACTTTTGTATATGAAAAGAGTACACTTTCGACGTGCAAGTGAAAAGAAGAGATTCGCACATCGAACGGTTTTTCCAAAAGTAATTTTTTTCAATCAGAGATACTTTTTGAGTTTGAAACATGAATACACATTCGATGCGCTAGAGAAAAGAAGATTTGCACATCGAACGGTTTTTCCAAAAGTATTCGTCAATTCATTTCCTGGACCAAGGTTGATTCACGAGTGAATCGCCCCATCGTTTCTATCCAGTTGTCACAAGTTTGATCTTTAGAAAAGATCTCACATGCCACCTACCAAAAGCTTGTTTGATGTTGGCTCTAGAAGGCTTTCCATCTTCATCGTGAATATTTTCATATCACTCGGATGTTCTGGCAATACCACAAGGATAATGCGTAGGACTCCTAATATATAATCTTACTTTCCACATTGTGTGTAACAGCAAGTCTTCATTAATATAGTGTCCTAACGAGATATTGTGGATGATCTCTTGGCTCGAGACATTGTGTGTAACAGCAAATTTGGTTCCTGTGCCGGAGACTAGGGAGAGGGTCTCCTTCTTCAATATCAACAATCTCTAAGAGAAAGTCGATAGGTTATGTCGGTTCCCCGTGAGAATGAAACAAGCCCTTTTAAGAGGAACTTGAGTAGCTTGGGAAGTTTAGTGCAGTGCATCACTGGGTCCATGACGTCTTGTCTTCAATACCAGTATTACCTTAGTAAACACCAGTAGCATATGTATTGAACCCGGTTACTGCCCTAAGGTTGAATTATTGGAGGGCTATTTCTTTTCACCCTTTCACATTCATTTCTTTTTCATTCTTCAACCCCTTCAGTGCTTACCGAGACTTCATTACTAGAACCTTGTTGGGTTTATTCCAGTTCTAGCTCTGTCTCAGTCGGCACTCTTCCCATATCTCACTTTTCTCCTCTTTTTTTTTCAATATACCTAAGGACTCTACACTATCTAGTGGATTGTCCCTGGGTAGATCCCTCCGGTTCTGGCGGATCGTGGGAACGAATACCTAACCTAACCATCCTTATAACACCATGTATAAAATAAATTGGTCGGTCTTTTGGTATTGTTCTTTCCTTCTCGAAACCAATTGAAAAATCATTTGGAAAATCAATCAAGGTACTTGTGATATAAAATCAAAACATTTTGTACCTTAATTGTTTTGATCAATTTAGAAATGCTCCCCCTCAACATGTGCATATGATATTGGAATTGTTTGGCACATGGAGGCAAGAGTTCTTTGAAATAATTTCTTTGAAATAATTTCTTGATCACAATTTCCTTAGAAAAAACCTTTTGATTTTCTTTGGTAAATTCTCTCCCTCAATATGTGCATAGGATATTTGAAATCATTTTATCACATAGAGGCAAGAGTTCTTTTGAAGTACATCCACGATTACAAAAGCCAATATGAAACCATTCGCTCCCCCTCAATGTGTGCATTGATAAGCGAAAGAGTTTAGCACAAATTAGAGAGAACTAGCACTTTGAATCAAATCGATCATCCTTTATCAAATTTCATATTAAATCACAAATTCTTCCCCGATCAAAAATATCAGACCCTTTGAGATTTTGGATCCCAAGTGATTTAATAAGGTTTGGAAAACATGGGAGAAAATGTGGCCAGGTTTAAATACTCATCTCGTTTTTGGATAAATCCTCCTCCTCAACATGTGCATTGTGTATTTGAAATCGTTTGGCACATGGAGGCAGGAGTGCCTATAAGGACTAAAACTGATTCCATTAAAACAGATTTGAGATTTAAATCACGATCTCTCCCCCGATCAAAAATTTCAAACCTTTTGAGATTTGTGATCCCAATTGATTTAAATCATTTAAAAGATTTTGGGGAAAGACGTGGCAAAATTTAATTTTGAAAAATGACTGATAAGGAACAGTTTAAGACATTAAAGATTGTTAGTGTCAGGTATGATTGTTTTAAGAGATCTTTAAGTAAAATAAAACAATTTCACAATCAACCAAGAACAGAAAAAATTTCATTTTGAAAGATCTTGATTCAAAAGAAAAATCATACCATAACATAACATTAAATCTTTAGATCACCACTTAATTATTGTACAACCGGATCTTTTATGAAGAAATATCGATTGAAAATATTTTATTTTAAATCACTCTCCCCTTCAATCGATGACCGTAGTCAAAGATTGAGTGACTTAAGTTTAGATAAAATGAAATCCGGTGATTTTCAAAATTAAGTCCAATTTATTTTCAAAACCAATATTTTTCCATTTTTCAAAACAATATTGTTTAAAAAATTGTTTAAAAAATGGTATCATCACTATTTTCCTGCACAAAGAAACGTTAGGTGGTTGACCTGCTTTTGTTGTTGTTGTTGAGGGTTTGGAAGAAAAACCGTCTGCTGATGCAGTGAGACTTCTTTCGTTGCATTTTAATGCCAACTAAGGTCAATTTAAGCTCCGTTTCTTCATTTGCTGATGAAGAAAACCATCTGCTGATGCAGTGAGACCTCTTACGTTGCATTTTTCCCTGCCAACTCTTCATAGAAGTCCAATTAAGCTTCGTTTCTTCATTTGTCAACCCAAGATATCGTTACCCTTTCCTTGCGGCATCTAATCATCTTCAATTGTGGGATCCGGATTGGGAACATTCTTATATACCAATATACCTGCATACGTTAGTGAACACACATACAGATATATGGTGGTCAACATCACCCAAACACCAATCGACTAATAAAATTCAATCCAACATAACAATCAGTTCATATAAGGTAAGGGAACAATGTGTTTCATCAAACTATAATCATCTAATCCTAACAATCATATCCTAAATTCCTAGTCCTTCGACACAGGAAAATATCATTTTTAATTAAGTACGTAGGATAATTAAGAAAGTCCGTTAGATGATATAAATTTGAAAACATTCTGCCCCTCAATCAATGACTCATTTTATAAAAAGATTAAAAGCACATAAGTCATTGATTGAGCTTTCAATTATTACGAAAAACTCTGAAACTGATTGATTTGAATGCAACTCATTTACCACCATTTTTGAAACAAAAAATATTTTTCTGAAGAATTAGTAGAAAGAAAAACATTTGTGTAGGATCAGCAGTCTTTTTGACGACATGCTTTCCTTGTTTAATTTTAGGATAAGTTCACAAAATTTTAGAAAATCGTTTAAGCGTAGCACTTTCCTTCTTTGAAAAAATGGGTTGCTATCTGAAATAATAGCAAGCCATAGTTTAAGCGCGGGTCACAGTCAGAAGTAACTGCAAGCCATTCGTTTAAGCCCGGGTTACAGTTTGAAATAACTGTAAGCCATTTGATTTGTGACATGTTTAGAAAAGAATATATACACCTCCTGCTCGAACTTCATCTATGGTCCCGTACGATACCAGAAGACATGTCTTGATAAAACAATATTTTTGGTATTTTTCAAATTTTCTGATTTTTATGGGTTTTTGAAGGTTTTATATTTTTCTATTTTGTTTTGCTGGTTTTATATTTTTGTATTTTGTTTTTGATAAATATATACAAAGATAGAGAAGATGATATAGTTAAAGAAGATGTTGATACGAGTACCGAGATAAGGATATCGAGCAGCACGTCGTAGAAGATAGAAGTCATCAACTCTTAAACATTCACCACCAAAGCTTCCAGGGCTCTTGAATCGAAGAAATAAATTGAACCATCTGAAAGTGAGACTTTGGTAGCTTCCCCCCAAACCGAAAATCCTTGTGATGAGCAGATTCGAAGCTCTACTTCAAGCTTGCCTTAGCCAGGTGCACCGATAAGCATACCATTATCATAAATCCCGCTGCTCCTTTTAAGAACGATAATCGAGGATCTCCATTCGGGGTTATATCATCAAGTAGAAGAACAGCAACGTATCATCCCACATTTGAATACCTCTTCTCAAATTCCTTTTCCACTGAAGTCTGAAGCAATCCATTCCGAAAGGTGTCAAGAGACCACTTCCCCCACGTAGTTGAATTGATGCAGTCAGTCTCTTAGACAAGAGCTCACGAACCCGAATACACATATACCCGAAGAAAGAGAAGCTTATACCATCGAAGTAGCATATTAAGTCCAATAGCCAAAGAATAACCCCGATGTATACTTTTCTCTCCCCCTGAAGAAAGTGTATGAAGCTCTAGATGTAACCACCGGGAAATTTCACCTCGTATTAAACTAATATGATATTCTAACGAAAGAAAACATGTCCATTTTCTACGTCCAAATTTTTTTTAAGAAACGATATTCTTTCATTTGATAACAAAAACTAGCCAATGTGATGAACTCACATCTTTATATGTAAAACTATAAAGGTTTTCAACTTTTAATTACCATTTTACGTTATTTCGTTAACGTACTTATTAAACTTTTGAACTAAACGTTAGCCATTTATTAGAGTTTTCACGAAGCCCTAACTTATTTTAACTATGATTTTACACAACTAAATCATAATTACTAAAGTACAACATTCTATACCTAGAGTACAAGTCATTAAAGCACGGAACTTAGCTATACTTTAATTTCCGTTACAAGCCCTAATGATTTTATGTACATGATATATTTTCAAAATATTAATGTACAAATCTTTTAAGCATGGGTACAAGTCCTTAATGCATAAAGTTTAATGTTTACATAAAATCACATTATAAACCTCAATGTACCTACCTTAAAGCACATGATACAAACCTATATTGCACAAGCCCTTAAAATTGACTTTCCTAAATTTTCAAACCTAATGTACAACTCTCTAATGCTTGTGGTACAAGTATCCTATGCATAAAGGTTACTTATTTAATATACATAAGCTACATTAACCTAAGATTAAATTTAAATACATAAACTAACTTCACCTAAACCCTAACTAAGTTACTACTTCACCTAGACTCTATGGTAAAACACACTATAGCCTAAGTACTACACCTAAAGCCATTTGAACCCCCTAGTTACACCTTGGTTCAAAATGAACTAAACCAAACCAAATTAGTTCCTAAGTGTTATATGTTCATATCCTAGCCACAAGACACTCACTTGGTGCCCTAATCTTCCACATATGCATGTCTCCTTGATATTTTTACCATGGTCAAAGATGTAGAAAATTTACTTGAATGAGATTTTACCACACCATCACATACTCCCTATGCTTACACTTGGCTTCAATTTGACACTAGGATACCTCACCTTGTCCCCTACAACTCAACATGGTGACCTAGTCTCTTTTAAGAATCCTCTCATTTCCCCTCTATAAATAGCAAGCCCCTTCCTTTCATTTTTGCTCACACCATTCGAAAACACCACACACAAACATACAATCAGTTACTAACTGATATAGAAGTCCTAATAAAAGCCAAGGAAGAGCATAGGAAAACCTAGAAGGAAGGAAGAGTCTTGTTCCATTTAGAAGCCAATCTATTCTCATTTCTGGTTCTTGTCAAAATCCCAAGCATGTAAGTCTTTTAAACTCATCCTATTTCGTTCAAAACTTTTAATATCAATTGCATACTGTTAAAAAGGATTTTATAAGGAAAACGTAGCAATTTGAATCACTTAAAACGGGTACACGAGTCAAAAGTTAGGGTTTAAACAAGTTGCCAATAATCTGTCGAAAACTTTCTGTGACAGAAAGTTCAGACACGCAAAACGAGGCATTTCTGGTCCGTTTCATGAAAAAGTTAAAGCACGAAAGTTGTCCGGAACGACGTTTTCTTCAAAAACACAGGTGCACGGGTCTAGAAAACGCATAACGAACTCATAATTTAATAAAAATCCCAACAGCTGTTATGTATAAGTTACAAAAACAGCCAACACCCCCCCTACTTGCGCCCCATTTATTTGCATCATGTTAAAGGTATTAAGGCCAACCAAGGTACCGTTGTAAACACCACCTAGGATACTACAAAACGCCCCCATAACCCGGTTAAAAAGCCTAGTCATTGTGCTTGAAAACAGCCCTACATTTTGGTCAAAAGTCATAAACGCCAAAAAGCTTTTTACAACAAATATATGGGAAAACATGAGATTTTTGATAAATTTGATTAGGAACTATCTTAGAAACATTAGAAATGGGTAAAAGAATATTTCACAAGGTCGCATGCAAAAGGTATAGTTTAAAGAAATTAACAGAAATAAAAGAATATTTCAATTAAAAGAAATGGCTAGGTGGCCATGTTCGTGGACTTGTATTTTTCTAATCAAAGACGACTATGACATGAGACTTATGCCATCTAAGAGAGCTTACAGCAAAGTGTTTGAAGGGTCAAATGTGCCGTAGAAACCCTAGCTAGTCTTGTGTAAAATCTGCCCTCTTTTAGCCCCGTTATCGCCCAAAAACAACAAAAAGCACATAACCCCCTTACTTTGGAAAATCATTGCGACCAAACCGTAATAGCTTAAGACCTCTAGTTTGAACCATTAGAAAGACCACCAGAAAAAATCTTGTAAGGATCAAGAACGTAATAAACACCTTTTAAGGCCTCGCTTTTATTCACCCGTACTTTTATCCATTTAGGCCATAAACTAGTAAATTTCTCTTATAAAATTTTAAGCATGAAAATTGTAATTTTTGTAAAATAAAGTTCCTTTGGACTAATAATGTAATTTCTGTGAAGTTAGTCATATAAGGGCTGATTTTGTCAATAATCCATAGTTGAGGGTTTAAAGTGTCATTTTTGAAAGTACAAGGGTAAAAACTGTAAATACTTAAAATTGTAAATTATAATATTTTGGAAACATAAATTATTTAACAACTTTGGTTTTGATAAAAACTTATTATTAATCATTTGAGTCATAACAATAAGTATGATAAGCATATTTAATTTTTGTAGAGACTTCATGTTATCTACAGAACATTTCCGTCGCATAAACTTGAATACAAATACTAAATACATGATATACTAACTCAGGTCGAGAGTTGGAGCAGTTTGTTCATATTATCTAATTTGTTTTCCATCCAGACTACTGTAACATCGAGGTGAGTCATAGCCCCTCTTTTCCTTATTTTGAACGTTTTGGGGGAGATACATGCTCAAATATTGCTTGATATGTTTACATTTATTTTAAACTCTTACGAATTACTGTGAGTTTATAGTCCCACTTTTTACTTGTTTTTCAAACTCGTGGGGAGATACATGCTTAACTACTCGTTTTTACTTTAACAAGTACTCTAAAGCTTTTACATACTACTATGAGTTCATAATCACACTTTATACGTTTTGTACAAACCTGAACACAAGTACTATCTGTATGCGATCTTGATTGTTATTGCCTAAGTTATACACTATTGCCACTAAAAGTCCCTCTATTATGAGCCATTAATCACTTGCGAGTGAACGCGAATATAGTGAATAGATCTATTGGCAGTTGACGCCCCACTTGTGTTGCTGGATAAGTAGCCAAGTGCACTTTATTTGAGAATACTAGGAAGTTGGCAAACTCCTACCCGAGGGCCTTATTACTTACATCATCTCTATGATGTCAGTAACTTACATCATTAGTTCATTACTATGATGCCGTACTGTTAAGGTTTGCGTTCATGAGACTTAAGGCAATATATACTGTGTTGCAATGATACAAATGCTGCAACTACTAAATTTATGGGTGCAACAACGTGGCCCAACCTTGAAACTTGTGTTCAACCGATTACTAAACGAACGAACTATGGGTGTAACAATGTAACCAACTACTTATTTCTTCGATATTTGTATTTATTACCATAATCGCTCAAACTTGAAACTATTGAACTCAACTATTTTATCTATAAACTGAACTCACCAACCTTTGTGTTGACACTTTTAGCATGTTTATCTCAGGTTCATAATTTGCGAGGATGGCACGGAAGGGCACGGATACTCAAGAAGGCTATATTATCATTCGAAAACTTATTTAATAAACTGTAAAACCACTGGGACCTCATTTTGTAAACTCTGATATTATATAAATCGAATGATAAAACTTTTAAAACGACTCAATTAGAGTTCGTTTTCTGTTATTGTAACTCTTGAGCCATGAAGTAACACCCAGTATGAATTCCGCTGCGTATCACGAAATTGGAGGTGTTACAGATTGGTATCAGAGCTTCAGTTATAGAGAAACGGGTCTAATTGAGACCTAAACTATAACTACATTTTCACAAAAACATTTTATAGCCTTTTCGCTCTCCGTGTCTTCCATCCTCCAGGTAATTATGTGGCTTCTAGACAGTTTATGCTACACAAACACTTTAGCCTACTGATATATACTTCTGATCACTTTATACAAAATAAACATACCTGCATATACCTATTCTAAGGCATCATGACTTAATCACATTTCCCCGAGCATGTGCCTACTTTTATATTATTCAAATTTATGAAACCTTCTCAAGACATTGTAACCAATTACAATGGTCTCTCCTACTTATCTTATTTACACTAAACATATATACTCACCAACTATTTTGGCAACTTTCATTGTTATTCTTACTTCCATCCCTAAATGATGAGTGAAAACACTCTTTCTGTACTCCAAAAATACCCGAATCTCCTTATAACTCATCAGTTAAGTACGAATGCTAGATCAGAAATTCTTAAGTAGGATGACTTACAATGTCTTTATTTAAATGGATTGGGACACCTTTTTATTTAAATAAGGAAATTGTGAATCGCCGAACCATAAGTTTATATTCTTTTATTTACATTGTTTGGGACGCCTCTCTATGTAAGTGATTGATTATAAATGAGTGGGCTTATTTGTATCTGAAACGACATGAGTATGAATTCGAGAATCACAAACTGATTCATCATCTACAAAAGCTGAAGTTCAGCAACTTTCTCTACACCCATCAAATTCTCATCCGAAATCTTCATCATTAAAGACAGTTTTCAACGTCAATTTTCAAAACTAATTAAAATAACAATCTTCATTCAAAATAATTTTTCTTAAGTTTATATGACCTTTAGAATAATGTTATTCACATGTAAAAACAATAAATTCTAACTTATAAGCTTTCACAAGTAAAACCACATTTCATCCTCAGTACTTCAACATTTAAAACGGACTGAATCTCGGGACGAGATTCAATTTAAAGGGGGTAAGACTGTAACCACCGGGAAATTTCACCTCGTATTAAACTAATATGATATTCTAACGAAAGAAAACATGTCCATTTTCTACGTCCAAATTTTTTTTTAAGAAACGATATTCTTTCATTTGATCACAAAAACTAGCCAATGTGATGAACTCACATCTTTAATAAACATAAACATCTTTATATGTAAAACTATAAAGTTTTTCAACTTTTAATTACCATTTTACGTTATTTCGTTAACGTACTTATTAAACTTTTGAACTAAACGTTAGCCATTTATTAGAGTTTTCACGAAGCCCTAACTTATTTTAACTATGATTTTACACAACTAAATTATAATTACTAAAGTACGACATTCTATACCTAGAGTACAAGTCATTAAAGCACGGAACTTAGCTATACTTTAATTTCCGTTACAAGCCCTAATGATTTTATGTACATGATATATTTTCAAAATATTAATGTACAAATCTTTTAAGCATGGGTACAAGTCCTTAATGCATAAAATCACATTATAAACCTCAATGTACCTACCTTAAAGCACATGATACAAACCTATACTGCACAAGCCCTTAAAATTGACTTTCCTAAATTTTCAAACCTCATGTACAACTCTCTAATGCTTGTGGTACAAGTATCCTATGCATAAAGGTTACTTATTTAATATACATAAGCTACATTAATCTAAGATTAAATTTAAATACATAAACTAACTTCACCTAAACCCTAACTAAGTTACTACTTCACCTAGACTCTATGGTACAACACTGATGAGTGTCTAAATACTCATCATTTTTGTACTATTTAAACTGCAAAAACATCTGAAAACACTCAGAAATGTATCAAAATGATAAAAATATCACAAATAAGTGTTTTATGTGTTTTAAATGCAAAAACATCAAAATCTGGTGAAAAACGTATCAAATTTGCATAATTGGCAGTTTTAGTCCCCCAAGTTTCAAAAGTTGTCAAAAACAGTCCCTGGTAAATCTAAATAAAGAGAAATGTTATTCAAGGTCCCTGAAATATTCTAATTTGTCAAAAATGGTCCTTGAATAAATCTTTTGTAAAATGGCAGAAAAGGTCCCTGAACTTTGAAATTTGGCAAGTTTAGTCCCTGGAAAATTTGAAATTGTCAAAACAAGTCCTTGTACTATTGAAGTTTGTCAGTTTTGGTCCTTGTGTCAAGTTTGGAAAATTACAGGAATGGTCCCTCATGAAATGGATAATTACAAAACAAGTCCTTGTCTTATTGAAACTAAGACTTGTCAAAATAAGAATTGTGACCCCTGCCTTATATCCTTTTGGACCCCTTTCCCCATTTTGGACCCCTGGTCAACAAAACAGTCAAAATCCACCTTTCCCTCCCTGTTGGGTTTCTTCCCCGACCAAGTCCCCTGCAACTCCCTGCTAACACACTACCACCCTCACCTTTTCCCCTTATCTCTTCCACACTCAACCCACCTCATCATGACACCTCTCACCCCCCTTGCTACAATTTCAGAGCCCACAGTTGAAATTGCCACTTCCCGCCAAAAATGGAAATACAGGCAATCCACTCATTACTCAACCATTGGTTCTCAAATTAGGTGGGATTGCATCAGAAGGCCACGTGGAGCTCAGTTGGAGCATAAAAAGAGGAAGAGGAACAAGTGAAAAGAGAAGTAGTGTAATTTTAATTTCTGTAATGTCGTTTTAATAAATTTAATGTTTCCAGTGTTTAATTAAGTTTCAAAGTACTCTTTTATGTAATTTAAGTGTTTTATAAACCTTTGTCAGTGTTTAAATTCAAGTACGAATTACTTTTATGCAATTTGCAATTTCAAAAATTCAAGTTCAGGTGAATGTTGTTGTAATTGATGTTATGCAGATATAAGCTCTTATATAAGCTTTATTAAGTTCCCTTTAGCTCATTTTTTACTCAGAAAGTCCTGTACTCAGAGTTTGCTCAACATTCTCACTTGGTCAACAATGGGTCAAAATGCCCCCATCTTGAAGAACCAACATGCAGTGCTGAAGCTGGTTATGGAAATATTTGTTTTTGGGTTGATATAAGTAGGGTAGTAGCTTATTAATCATGTGGTAGCAAGCTATTGTAGCTGGACTAATGTGAGTATCACTCATTCAAATTCTCATTGCTGTCAACTCTGCATTGGTCTCAGGTTACTTAATTTAGCTCTTATGTCTGCATAATTTAGTTTCTATACTGTTTTTAGGTCTGGTCTAGTGATCACTTTGGATTAGCTGTAAGAATTTCATGGTTTTATTGCATTTTAGTCTTAATAACTAGTGTTTGGTTTAAGCTTATCCTTGGAGTTTTATAGCTTCTTAGTTGATAAACTCAATTGGTATAGTATCCTTAGGACTTATTAGAGTCATTCAACTCCCATTTTTGCATCTTAGAACACTAAAAAGTCAAAATAATGTTTAATCTCATTGTAGTAGCTAACTGTTAGGAGATTTAATGTGAGATTCATCATAATAGTTTATAACTAGTTACTCTAGCCTTAAACCAACTTATTACAGCTTATAATAACATAATAAGTCAGTAGAATAGATTAGAAGTTCATAAAAGTCAAAACTTGTTCACAATAAAAAAGTCAAAATTTCTATTAAGTCATTTTTGAATAAAATGAATAATTTTATATAGGATTAGATATTAGGATTTAGTTTAAGCCCTTTTGGAATATCAATATTCAGCTGCTAAACAAAAATATAAAAATGCTAGCTCTCATAAAATTAGCTTATAGGTAGCTTATTTGCAGCTTTCTTTTGACCCTTTGTCTGAAAACTATGTTCTGTGCACACAGTTAGCAGCCCAGTTTCTCAAGCTTATTCAGAGCTTATTAGTGAATTATAGCTTGTGCATTTTAGCTTTTTAAGTAGCTTACCTAGCTGTGTCTTCATTCCAATGCTTATTTTCATCACAATAGCTTATTTCATTAGCCTGCTAAGTGTTTTTAATTTTGGCCAATTCATCTAGTGAACTGAGTGAGCAGTGGTTTTATCAGTCTTCATAAGCTTCTCATAAGCTTATTAGATTATGCCAAACTCTATAAATTAGCTTTTCAAATAACTCAGCTGGTTAACTTGATAGTACCAGTGGTCTTTTCATGTCTTAGCTTATTACAATACTTAAAATTAAGCTATAAAGTAGCTAGATAACGAAATAGTGTTCTGCTTAACCAGTTTTACAAGTGCTTATTGATAGTTGTTTAGTGCTTATTCTTTAGTCAAAATGTTTTCTCAGTTTTCATTTTAACTTATAAATAGTTGCTTAACTTATTTCAGTCACCTTTTGCTTATTTCATTAGCTTATTAGCCATCTAGTCAAGTCTTGTGCTTATTTCACTTTAGTGCCTACTGTTGAGAAATCATAGCTTATACTCAGCTTATTAGTTAGTTTTATAAAAAGTTGTAGTTACAAATATTGCTTATTTTCATGTACTTAATAAGTTTGTAAAATAAAATTTCAAAAATAAAAATGTTTTTGCAAAAAGGCAATGCTGGGACTCGAACCCACGCCACCCAGTTCACCACACACACTCCTTACCGTTTGCCCTTGGGACTTGTCTCGTTTATTTTATGCACAATCAAATCTTTAAGTACCATTTGGGCAGTTTAGCTTATTAGGTGTTTTTAGCTTATTTCAAGCTTATTTAAAGTAGCTTTTTCAAGTTTTCTAATTTTCATAAATCTATATTAGTATTAAGTATTTTTACAAAAAGTTTCAGATTTTTATAAATAGTTTTAGTATTTTTTAACATTTAATTAGTGTAAAAACTTATTTAAATCATAATAAAAAATATAAAAGTCAAAAAAATATAATTCTTTTTTGTAAAATTTTCTTTTATCATATAGTATGTAAGAAAATTAGTTTTACACTCTTAGGCCTTTTATTTCTTAAAATTTACGTTTTATCTTGCGCTCCAGCGCCATTTTCGTAAATAACGCTCGTTTCCATTTTAAGCAACGTTTTTTAGTAATTTAAGTTTACGTTTTAGTTAATATAGTTTATTTAAGTCATTTTATTTTATAAAATCATAAACGTTCATCGATCTGTAAAAATAGTGATAGCGTTTATTTAATAGATTTTAACTTTTATTTCTTTTAATTTGCATTTAAGTCGCTGTTAATTGTAAATCTTTTCTTTAGGTAATTTTCCATCGAAAACCCTACTGATTGCTATCCTTAGTGATCATTCTATCATCTGAAGTTGTTTTAAACACCAATTCATCCTCCGTGGGACTTAACGACCCAGGAATTCCCTATATTCCTCTGATCTAAATTGCATTTGCGTCTGAGCTGTTTTAAGTCTGTTTAGACTTGACGGTTTGGACGCCGATCAAATTTTGGCGCCGCTGCCGGGGAGGCTGTAAGCGTGTTTTAAGCATTTCCAGATCCATTCTTGCACATATACCATCGTTTGTAAACAGTTTTTTGTAAAGTTTTTCAAAACCAAAAAGTTCATTAACACTTTTCCTAAAGTGTTAACAACACCAAAAACATTTTTTATTCAAGTTTTCAACAAACACAAAATCCAAAAATATTTTCATCCTTTGTTTTTTCAAAATGTTTATCCAAAAATCCAAAAATATCCATCTTTACCCTCTCACATTTTTGATTCTTCATTTCTTACCCTCTAGAACCATTTGATTCTTTCTATGTCTTATCCTCACCCTCTTGATTGTCAATGGTGTGGTGGTCCTTATAATGGTGGTAATTGCCCCAGTTGTAGCATGGTGGATTCAGGAAACGGGTCTGTCTATAACCAAGATCCCTATTCCTACCATAACACGACTGATTTATTCCATCAGCTACCACACTGTGAGACTCAGCAGTTTTACTGTTGTGAGTACTGTGGTGGTTCACACTCCAGTTCTGATTGTCAATCGGGAAACACGCTTGTCTATGAGCAGGTTCCTGATAACAATTATGACTACAACACATACCACTCACAACCACATCAGTTTTACTGTTGTGAGTATTGTGGAGGTCCTCACTCTAGCTCGGATTGTCAAACAGGGAACCCATTTCCTTGTAACAATTACGACTCTTCGTATCAAGACCAACCTCCACAGTACCAAATGATTCAAGCGACTCCTCATGAAACTACGACAGACCTTCTACTGAAGACTCTGGAGTTATTAAAAGAACTTAAGGAGGAGTCGGCTATGTCCTCCCAAGATAATCCAAATGAAAAATCCAAGGAAGTTTTGTTAGCTGAAGAGCGGGATGCTAAATTAGATTCCCAGATTGCCATTGAAAACACTGTTAGGGAATCAATTGCACTACAAAAAGCATTCAAATCTAGCTCTCAATTCCATTTCATTCATGATGATGATGATGATGATGTTACCCTTGATATTAGTGAATTATGTACAGATTCATCAAGTTCATCAATTGAAATTCCTTCCGTGGAAAATCAGGGAGAAAAGACTATGATGGAATTACTAGCAGAAGAACAAATGTTAAGTATAAAACATATGTATGCTAGTCCTTCTAAACTCCCTCAGTCTGTTGTTATCACACCCAAAGCTCCCACTCACTCTCTAAACATGGGGGACGAGCATCTCAGCACTATTCCGGAAACGGAATCTTCGAATGTTGAGAACCTTATCCCGATCCCAAGTGAGTCTGAGGGAATTCTTGACCATGAGTGTGATGTGTCTTCTCCTCTTACAAATGATCTTGTTGAGACTTTCTCAGATTTTGACAGTGATTATAGTGATGCCAATTCTTTATATTCTAAAGACATAGAATTTATTGATGCATTACTTCCACATTCCGAGATCGTCAACTTAGAAGAGGATGTTGACCATGTTGTTTCCACAACAATTAATACGACTATCACTAATCCCTTATTCGAATTCGATTCTGAATTTACTATAAATTCAGTTAATCCAATCTTTGATAGTGATGAGTCTGACACGGAGACTATAATGGGCGAGGTGCATATTTATAGCCCACAAAGTACCGCACATGTCCCACCTCCGTATATTCTTCACGAGGAGTTCTCCAGTGAACTCACTCATATCATATCTCCATCGGAGTATGATAACTTCCACTTTGATCTAGACACACCCGGGATATGTCTAGATCAAATGAGCTTAATTGATGAGATTCATGAAACCATGAATTCTCCTGTGAGTGATGATGAGTTAATCATGATCTTTATCATGACTTTCTTTCTCTTTTTCACTTATCCCGTAGCTTCTCCTGTTCTTCACTCCTTCGGGAATGAAGACATTATCTTTGACCCCGGCATTTTCATTAATCAATTTTGAGCCGGTTCTATGTATATCTCATCGGTGTGGAACTTTCACGTACTTCAATGTTTATACAAACATCTTCAATGAAAGTCCGATGGAGATTGTCTCTTCCACTTACTTCCCCATGAACAAATTAATTCGGGGTCGAGTCAAGCTAGCGACTCGGAAATCAAAAACAGTAGCTTAACATGGGTTTTCACCCGTGTTCCACCCTAGTGTGGGGGAGATGACCCGCATGTTGTATATAGATTTTGAAAATGAATGAAAATTGTAAATATTCAAAAAGAGAATAATTGTTGTGTTTCCACACTTAGCTAGTAATGTTATCTTTTTACGTTCTAAGTTTCGGCATTACAGCCGGTACTTTGAATATTGAGGACAATATTCATTTCTAAGTATGGGGGGGAAATTCTGGCGAATTTTGATCATAAATGTACCCTTTTAGTCCCTTTTTCCCCCAAAATGGCCAAATTTTAAAATTTTTTTTTTTTTTTTTTTTTTTTTTTTTTTTTTTTTTTCTTAGTGGAAGTACTATGTACTAAACACAACAAATGGTAATCAGTCCACCATGTCTAACCCACATAAGGATTGGCTAATCCAGGAGCAAACGGCTCTTGGTAAAGATATCTCAAATCCGTTGACGGCTTACAATTTGCCCAAAATTGTATGGTATTCAGCTCACCATATCCTTAAAAGTGAAGAGTTGGCTAGCCCGCAAGTTTATGGCTTGTGGTAAAGGCAGTGGAAAAACCATAATTGGTAATCAGCTCACCAAAGATAATATTGATAATTTATCTAAGAGTTGGCTAGTCCAGAAGGGTACGGCTTCTGGTAAAGACAAATCAAACCCGTTGAAAGCTGGTGGTTTGCTCAAAATCACTTGGTTATCGGTGTACCAAAGTTCTTACTTGAACTGAAACATTTGGCTACTCCAGAAGTAATGGCTTTTGGTAAAGAGATAAAATCCATTAATTTTTCTCAAAACATTGCTAGGGACTAGCAATATCTTAGTGTGGGGGATTGATGAGTGTCTAAATACTCATCATTTTTGTACTATTTAAACTGCAAAAACATCTGAAAACACTCAGAAATGTATCAAAATGATAAAAATATCACAAATAAGTGTTTTATGTGTTTTAAATGCAAAAACATCAAAATCTGGTGAAAAACGTATCAAATTTGCATAATTGGCAGTTTTAGTCCCCCAAGTTTCAAAAGTTGTCAAAAACAGTCCCTGGTAAATCTAAATAAAGAGAAATGTTATTCAAGGTCCCTGAAATATTCTAATTTGTCAAAAATGGTCCTTGAATAAATCTTTTGTAAAATGGCAGAAAAGGTCCCTGAACTTTGAAATTTGGCAAGTTTAGTCCCTGGAAAATTTGAAATTGTCAAAACAAGTCCTTGTACTATTGAAGTTTGTCAGTTTTGGTCCTTGTGTCAAGTTTGGAAAATTACAGGAATGGTCCCTCATGAAATGGATAATTACAAAACAAGTCCTTGTCTTATTGAAACTAAGACTTGTCAAAATAAGAATTGTGACCCCTGCCTTATATCCTTTTGGACCCCTTTCCCCATTTTGGACCCCTGGTCAACAAAACAGTCAAAATCCACCTTTCCCTCCCTGTTGGGTTTCTTCCCCGACCAAGTCCCCTGCAACTCCCTGCTAACACACTACCACCCTCACCTTTTCCCCTTATCTCTTCCACACTCAACCCACCTCATCATGACACCTCTCACCCCCCTTGCTACAATTTCAGAGCCCACAGTTGAAATTGCCACTTCCCGCCAAAAATGGAAATACAGGCAATCCACTCATTACTCAACCATTGGTTCTCAAATTAGGTGGGATTGCATCAGAAGGCCACGTGGAGCTCAGTTGGAGCATAAAAAGAGGAAGAGGAACAAGTGAAAAGAGAAGTAGTGTAATTTTAATTTCTGTAATGTCGTTTTAATAAATTTAATGTTTCCAGTGTTTAATTAAGTTTCAAAGTACTCTTTTATGTAATTTAAGTGTTTTATAAACCTTTGTCAGTGTTTAAATTCAAGTACGAATTACTTTTATGCAATTTGCAATTTCAAAAATTCAAGTTCAGGTGAATGTTGTTGTAATTGATGTTATGCAGATATAAGCTCTTATATAAGCTTTATTAAGTTCCCTTTAGCTCATTTTTTACTCAGAAAGTCCTGTACTCAGAGTTTGCTCAACATTCTCACTTGGTCAACAATGGGTCAAAATGCCCCCATCTTGAAGAACCAACATGCAGTGCTGAAGCTGGTTATGGAAATATTTGTTTTTGGGTTGATATAAGTAGGGTAGTAGCTTATTAATCATGTGGTAGCAAGCTATTGTAGCTGGACTAATGTGAGTATCACTCATTCAAATTCTCATTGCTGTCAACTCTGCATTGGTCTCAGGTTACTTAATTTAGCTCTTATGTCTGCATAATTTAGTTTCTATACTGTTTTTAGGTCTGGTCTAGTGATCACTTTGGATTAGCTGTAAGAATTTCATGGTTTTATTGCATTTTAGTCTTAATAACTAGTGTTTGGTTTAAGCTTATCCTTGGAGTTTTATAGCTTCTTAGTTGATAAACTCAATTGGTATAGTATCCTTAGGACTTATTAGAGTCATTCAACTCCCATTTTTGCATCTTAGAACACTAAAAAGTCAAAATAATGTTTAATCTCATTGTAGTAGCTAACTGTTAGGAGATTTAATGTGAGATTCATCATAATAGTTTATAACTAGTTACTCTAGCCTTAAACCAACTTATTACAGCTTATAATAACATAATAAGTCAGTAGAATAGATTAGAAGTTCATAAAAGTCAAAACTTGTTCACAATAAAAAAGTCAAAATTTCTATTAAGTCATTTTTGAATAAAATGAATAATTTTATATAGGATTAGATATTAGGATTTAGTTTAAGCCCTTTTGGAATATCAATATTCAGCTGCTAAACAAAAATATAAAAATGCTAGCTCTCATAAAATTAGCTTATAGGTAGCTTATTTGCAGCTTTCTTTTGACCCTTTGTCTGAAAACTATGTTCTGTGCACACAGTTAGCAGCCCAGTTTCTCAAGCTTATTCAGAGCTTATTAGTGAATTATAGCTTGTGCATTTTAGCTTTTTAAGTAGCTTACCTAGCTGTGTCTTCATTCCAATGCTTATTTTCATCACAATAGCTTATTTCATTAGCCTGCTAAGTGTTTTTAATTTTGGCCAATTCATCTAGTGAACTGAGTGAGCAGTGGTTTTATCAGTCTTCATAAGCTTCTCATAAGCTTATTAGATTATGCCAAACTCTATAAATTAGCTTTTCAAATAACTCAGCTGGTTAACTTGATAGTACCAGTGGTCTTTTCATGTCTTAGCTTATTACAATACTTAAAATTAAGCTATAAAGTAGCTAGATAACGAAATAGTGTTCTGCTTAACCAGTTTTACAAGTGCTTATTGATAGTTGTTTAGTGCTTATTCTTTAGTCAAAATGTTTTCTCAGTTTTCATTTTAACTTATAAATAGTTGCTTAACTTATTTCAGTCACCTTTTGCTTATTTCATTAGCTTATTAGCCATCTAGTCAAGTCTTGTGCTTATTTCACTTTAGTGCCTACTGTTGAGAAATCATAGCTTATACTCAGCTTATTAGTTAGTTTTATAAAAAGTTGTAGTTACAAATATTGCTTATTTTCATGTACTTAATAAGTTTGTAAAATAAAATTTCAAAAATAAAAATGTTTTTGCAAAAAGGCAATGCTGGGACTCGAACCCACGCCACCCAGTTCACCACACACACTCCTTACCGTTTGCCCTTGGGACTTGTCTCGTTTATTTTATGCACAATCAAATCTTTAAGTACCATTTGGGCAGTTTAGCTTATTAGGTGTTTTTAGCTTATTTCAAGCTTATTTAAAGTAGCTTTTTCAAGTTTTCTAATTTTCATAAATCTATATTAGTATTAAGTATTTTTACAAAAAGTTTCAGATTTTTATAAATAGTTTTAGTATTTTTTAACATTTAATTAGTGTAAAAACTTATTTAAATCATAATAAAAAATATAAAAGTCAAAAAAATATAATTCTTTTTTGTAAAATTTTCTTTTATCATATAGTATGTAAGAAAATTAGTTTTACACTCTTAGGCCTTTTATTTCTTAAAATTTACGTTTTATCTTGCGCTCCAGCGCCATTTTCGTAAATAACGCTCGTTTCCATTTTAAGCAACGTTTTTTAGTAATTTAAGTTTACGTTTTAGTTAATATAGTTTATTTAAGTCATTTTATTTTATAAAATCATAAACGTTCATCGATCTGTAAAAATAGTGATAGCGTTTATTTAATAGATTTTAACTTTTATTTCTTTTAATTTGCATTTAAGTCGCTGTTAATTGTAAATCTTTTCTTTAGGTAATTTTCCATCGAAAACCCTACTGATTGCTATCCTTAGTGATCATTCTATCATCTGAAGTTGTTTTAAACACCAATTCATCCTCCGTGGGACTTAACGACCCAGGAATTCCCTATATTCCTCTGATCTAAATTGCATTTGCGTCTGAGCTGTTTTAAGTCTGTTTAGACTTGACGGTTTGGACGCCGATCAAACACACTATAGCCTAAGTACTACACCTAAAGCCATTCGAACCCCCTAGTTACACCTTGGTTCAAAATGAACTAAACCAAACCAAATTAGTTCCTAAGTGTTATATGTTCATATCCTAGCCACAAGACACTCACTTGGTGCCCTAATCTTCCACATATGCATGTCTCCTTGATATTTTTACCATGGTCAAAGATGTAGAAAATTTACTTGAATGAGATTTTACCGCACCATCACATACTCCCTATGCTTACACTCGGCTTCAATTTGACACTAGGATACCTCACCTTGTCCCCTACAACTCAACATGGTGACCTAGTCTCTTTTAAGAATCCTCTCATTTCCCCTCTATAAATAGCAAGCCCCTTCCTTTCATTTTTATCTCACACCATTCGAAAACACCACACACAAACATACAATCAGTTACTCACTGATATAGAAGTCCTAATAAAAGCCAAGGAAGAGCATAGGAAAACCTAGAAGGAAGGAAGAGTCTTGTTCCATTTAGAAGCCAATCTATTCTCATTTCTGGTTCTTGTCAAAATCCCAAGCATGTAAGTCTTTTAAACTCATCCTATTTCGTTCAAAACTTTTAATATCAATTGCATACTGTTAAAAAGGATTTTATAAGGAAAACGTAGCAATTTGAATCACTTAAAACGGGTACACGAGTCAAAAGTTAGGGTCTAAACAAGTTGCCAATAATCTGTCGAAAACTTTCTGTGACAGAAAGTTCGGACACGCAAAACGAGGCATTTCTGGTCCGTTTCATGAAAAAGTTAAAACACGAAAGTTGTCCGGAACGACGTTTTCTTCAAAAACCTAGGAGCACGGGTCTAGAAAACGCATAACGAACTCATAATTTAATAAAAATCCCAACAGCTATTATGTATAAGTTACAAAAACAGCCAACACCCCCCTACTTGCGCCCCATTTATTTGCATCATGTTAAAGGTATTAAGGCCAACCAAGGTACCGTTGTAAACACCACCTAGGATACTACAAAACGCCCCCATAACCCGGTTAAAAAGCCTAGTCATTGTGCTTGAAAACAGCCCTACATTTTGGTCAAAAGTCATAAACGCCAAAAAGCTTTTTACAACAAATATATGGGAAAACATGAGATTTTTGATAAATTTGATTAGGAACTATCTTAGAAACATTAGAAATGGGTAAAAGAATATTTCACAAGGTCGCATGCAAAAGGTATAGTTTAAAGAAATTAACAGAAATAAAAGAATATTTCAATTAAAAGAAATGGCTAGGTGGCCATGTTCGTGGACTTGTATTTTTCTAATCAAAGACGACTATGACATGAGACTTATGACATCTAAGAGAGCTTACAGCAAAGTGTTTGAAGGGTCAAATGTGCCGTAGAAACCCTAGCTGGTCTTGTGTAAAATCTGCCCTCTTTTAGCCCCGTTATCGCCCAAAAACAACAAAAAGCACATAACCCCCTTACTTTGGAAAATCATTGCGACCAAACCGTAATAGCTTAAGACCTCTAGTTTGAACCATTAGAAAGACCACCAGAAAAAATCTTGTAAGGATCAAGAACGTAATAAAAACCTTTTAAGGCCTCGCTTTTATTCACCCGTACTTTTATCCATTTAGTCCATAAACTAGTAAATTTCTCTTATAAAATTTTAAGCATGAAAATTGTAATTTTTGTAAAATAAAGTTCCTTTGGACTAATAATGTAATTTTTGTGAAGTTAGTCATATAAGGGCTGATTTTGTCAATAATCCATAGTTGAGGGTTTAAAGTGTCATTTTTGAAAGTACAAGGGTAAAAACTGTAAATACTTAAAATTGTAAATTATAATATTTTGGAAACATAAATTATTTAACAACTTTGGTTTTGATAAAAACTTATTATTAATCATTTGAGTCATAACAATAAGTATGATAAGCATATTTAATTTTTGTAGAGACTTCATGTTATCTACAGAACATTTCCGTCGCATAAACTTGAATACAAATACTAAATACATGATATACTAACTCAGGTCGAGAGTTGGAGCAGTTTGTTCATATTATCTAATTTGTTTTCCATCCAGACTACTGTAACATCGAGGTGAGTCATAGCCCCTCTTTTCCTTATTTTGAACGTTTTGGGGGAGATACATGCTCAAATATTGCTTGATATGTTTACATTTATTTTAAACTCTTACGAATTACTGTGAGTTTATAGTCCCACTTTTTACTTGTTTTTCAAACTCGTGGGGAGATACATGCTTAACTACTCGTTTTTACTTTAACAAGTACTCTAAAGCTTTTACATACTACTATGAGTTCATAATCACACTTTATACGTTTTGTACAAACCTGAACACAAGTACTATCTGTATGCGATCTTGATTGTTATTGCCTAAGTTATACACTATTGCCACTAAAAGTCCCTCTATCATGAGCCATTAATCACTTGCGAGTGAACGCGAATATAGTGAATAGATCTATTGGCAGTTGACGCCCCACTTGTGTTGCTGGATAAGTAGCCAAGTGCACTTTATTTGAGAATACTAGGAAGTTGGCAAACTCCTACCCGAGGGCCTTATTACTTACATCATCTCTATGATGTCAGTAACTTACATCATTAGTTCATTACTATGATGCCGTACTGTTAAGGTTTGCGTTCATGAGACTTAAGGCAATATATACTGTGTTGCAATGATACAAATGCTGCAACTACTAAATTTATGGGTGCAACAACGTGGCCCAACCTTGAAACTTGTGTTCAGCCAATTACTAAACGAACGAACTATGGGTGTAACAATGTAACCCACTACTTATTTCTTCGATATTTGTATTTATTACAATAATCGCTCAAACTTGAAACTATTGAACTCAACTATTTTATCTATAAACTCTATGAACTCACCAACCTTTGTGTTGACACTTTTAGCATGTTTATCTCAGGTTCATAATTTGCGAGGATGGCACGGAAGGGCACGGATACTCAAGAAGGCTATATTATCATTCGAAAACTTATTTAATAAACTTTAAAACCACTGGGACCTCATTTTGTAAACTCTGATATTATATAAATCGAATGATAAAACTTTTAAAACGACTCAATTAGAGTTCGTTTTCTGTTATTGTAACTCTTGAGCCATGAAGTAATACCCAGCTTGAATTCCGCTGCGTATCACGAAATTGGGGGTGTTACACTAGAACCCGAAGTACCCGAATGCCCAAAGAGAGAATAACCGATAACATTGAAGAAGCAGGCCGAATCACTGATTTTCTCTGCGGATTTCAACTCCGGAATAAGTGATTATATCTCTGAATCACTGATTAAGCACTCAAGTGAAACATCAAAGCATCGCCAATGTACACAATCTCTCTCCCCTGATGATTGCTATAACATCAAAATCATCACACACTTGTGTACCTCTTTCATCTTCAAAGACTAACTCTTCCATCTCTTCCCCCACATAGTTGGAATAAGAACACTAAACGCCTTGATGAGTAAGATCTTGAGTTTCTCTGCGGTCATGACATTTGTTTTCCCGGGATATCTTCAATCACTTAGAAGAATTAAGTTCATCAAGTTTACTCGCCATGAGTCAAACCTTGAGTTTCTCTGCGGTAATAACATTTGTCTTCCCGGGATATCTTCAATTACTTAGAAGTATTAAGTTCATCAAGTTTTCTTTAGCGAACGAGGCATGAACTGTTGTGTTCATACGTCATAAGACGATTTCTCTTCTTCAGAAGATAAAGCGCACTGAAACGTACACTTTTCTTTTCTTTGAGGAACGGGGCATGAACTGTTGTGTTCATACATCATAAGAAGATTTCTCTTCTTTCGAAGATAAAGCGCACTGAAACATACGCTTTTCTTTTCTTTAGAGTACGAGGCATGAACTGATGTGTTCATACGTCATAATCTCTCTCTTTTCATCATCTCTTTTTGGCAAAACATGTAATCAACCCATTATCATTCAGTAGACTCTTTGTTGTGACAGCTGATGGAGAAAACCCGATATAATGAATTTGACCCTGAAGTAAACTACCCCGAACTCGTGACTTAAGCTTGCACATATGTAACAAAGATCGGTGCCGATTTCCATCAGCATCTCTAAGTACTCTCTATGTACTCTATACTCTTCAACCAACCAACCATCAAGTATAAGACGTACATTACCTCTTAAAAATCCACAATTGAATGTGACACTGAGCACTACAACGTAACTCTTTAAAGTGATAGTTATTTTGTAGTGGTATGAGCCCAATTCCCCCAAGTGGTAAAAGAAAAGGTAAAAGACACCCAACAATAACTAGATTTCCAAGTCTTCGTTTTTTATAATAAGCTCGAACAAGGATCATGAAGAATCTTCATCCAACCGTCCCCGATACCTTCAGATACTAAGTACACTTGCCCGTGATATTTCACTTCAACCTCAAATAAACAATAGTGAATTAATTCCGTTGTCACATCTTCTTGATTAAAAGCTCAAATCTAGCCTCCTTAGACATTTTAAGTGAACTATGATAATGGTTTCATCCCGACCATGGTTAAAAGCACATAACCCCGTAAAACCATGTAATAACCATACTGCCATGACGAATATCCAAACACACATCCAATTCATGAAGTACACCCTTTTATCCCTTCTTCGAAGTAGAAACCGTAGCACTAGCATTAGAAAGGATCCCGACCTACACTTTCCTTTCTCCAGGATGGTTCCATCATCACCGGATTTTACAATTCTATGGTTTTAACCGAGAAACAGTTTCTTTCGCGGGATTTTACAAAACCAAGAATAAACCATAAGATAGATCCGGAAATTCTCATTACTTTAACCAGGATGTTTTCATTGTCACGGGATTTTACAAGTCTATAATTTAAACCGAGAAATAGGTTCTTTCGCGGGATTTTATAAAATCAAGACAAAACCGTAAACAATGTCAGCTTGAATGAGTTATGACAACCTTGGTTTCGGTGAATATCTGTTTTAAGGGAACATGCAGCGGTTTATCAACGGTTCATTATCCAACATCATCAACCATCCAATCAACACATTGGTAAACACATCAATCACGCATTCTGTCGGCAATTGCAGTGACAACATGGAGAAGTAAACCCGATATGCCAAACTTGATCATGAAGTGAAATTCCCCAGATTTGTTACTTAAACTTGTACTAATCCTTGTGAAGAAGAAACGGTGCACCCAATGTACAAAACCTCTTGACATTCTCAACTGAGTGAGACACCGAAGTGATAGTTACGTTGTGTGTTAAACGAGAAAGAATCACAACCGTAATTAAATAGCCAAGTCTTTATCACTCTCAATAAACGCCCAAACAAGTCATCTTCATGGAAGGGTAGAAAGAAAGAAGACGAAATAAGTAAACGTGCCCAGAAAAACTTCACTTCAAATTCAAATAAGAAATACCGTACAACCAACCCTGTAGTCAACCTTGTTCAAATATCAGTTCAAGCCGTGAAATAATGTCCATTTTGAAAATGTATAAACCAAAATGCCAACATGCACAACACAATAAATCATATCATCAACTCTTATCATCATACCAAATCACATCAAATATCATTGTCAAACCAAATCTTAAAATTAAACAAATCTCTTGAGAAGCCCATCTGTCTCAATCATGTGTATGACCCAAATTTGGTTACTTGAATAATTGAGGATCGATCAATGAAATTTAATCCAAGCAACCAAGTCAAATCCCATGATACACCAAGTCCAATCAAATAATAATAACCTCAATCCATAAATATTCAATCCCGGCCCAATCAAGTCCATGTGTATACTCGTTTTACAAAACGAATTACAATGCCCAAGGTGTAGTATACGGCCCAGTTAGAGAAATCTGATCCATACACACAATAACCTAATAATGTGAGGTATAAAACAATCACATTAATCCTCATACCCTAAAAATTACCCCATCAACCCTAAACACTCTCAAAAAATACGCCGCTATACACTTCTCCATTCTCATCTCATAACACGTATACATCTAATCACCTCAAAAATATTATCAGATCCATATTAACACAACGATTAGAAATCATCATCCATCATCACCTTATCTCACTTTGATACCACAACGAGATACATATTCAGGCAAGATCATACGGTTATGAAAGGGCTCACCACAGGGATGGTTAATCGTTTCATTTGTTTCATTTGTTTCTAAATCAAGCGAATCTTTAATAGATTATAACATTCTTGTTATAAATCTAATTGAATACCTTTCGAATATTAAATGAAGTATATCCTTCAAAATTAAACCAATGATGGGCAAGCTGATTCGTGTGTAAGACCCTCGTGGTCTTGATGTTACACAACACGAAATGCAGCTTTCTGAGGTCAATAAATTTCTTGTGAATTATTTCGTTGTTACCCATTGACCGAATATAGCGATTGGAGGAAACCCTAATTGGTTTTGTTCTTTCGTTAGCCTTCGAATAATATCAAAAACAGTTTTATCTATGATGAGCTTTGTTAGTGGTTGACTGAATCTGAATAGGTCATATAGAAAAACTTTTCGCCACGAATAAGAAGGAATCTGAGATCTTGAAAGTGCTTTGAGATATACGAGATCTTGTGAGCTTTAGTTATTATACTTGTTGTGATGGTTCATGAAATGGAGATGGGATTGTTGTAGAGGTTTAGTTGATAGTGTATTGATGTGTTTAGACTTTGTGTTGTGAACAGGTTATTAGATTGATGTTGTAATGGTATTGTTTAGGTCTTGAGGTGTATTGGAATTGGTCACATGTGGTTAACTGCATGCAGTAAGGTCGTCATTCTTCTTCATCTTAACTTCTGTCAAGTCGCATCAGTCTATTACAAAACAACTAACTTCATTACCCAACTCGCATCAGATTTGATATCACTATCTTGCATCTCTAAATTGCATCTCTAACTCGCATCTTTAACCCGCTTTAAAGAAAGCAAGTAGACAACTCGCTTTATGAACCATATCTGTTAGTACTCAACTCGCATAATGAACCAACTCGCATCATGACCCAAACCAACACGCTTCTTGACCCAACACCCAACAGCAACTCGCATTCCAGCCATTGTAACTGGACATTATAACAACTCGCATCCAAGAATGCATTGAGTCATGACAGTCAATACTGTCAACTCGCTTAAAAAACAGTCAACTCGCTTACTTTTTGCAACAAGGCAACTCGCATTGACTAAAAAATCAACCCGCAATATTCAACTCGCATCCTTGTATCAATGCATCTGGACATGTTATGACAACACGCAATTTGTACCAACACGCATGTTTAGCACTAAATCTGGACAGAATATCAACTCGCATAATAGAATAACCACAACACACATTGAAGAAACTTAACCAAAAACGCATTTAACAATTCACATTTGACCAGCAGCTTTAAAATCCAGAAAACAGTGACCACGAGAAGATGACAGGTTGACCAAACAACATATTCAGAAAAATGATAAGGACAAACGTAACACACACACAAAAACCAACAGCAATCAGCTGATACAACTGTTAAAACTAGTTTTTAAACCATTTAAAATCAGTTTATAACAAAATATTCAACAAACAACACCCAAACCGTATCAAACCCACCGAACAAAACCGCATAAAAGACCATTCAAATCAACACAACAACACAACCTGGGCTCTGATGCCAATTGAAGGATCGTGAATATTATGTTGTTTGATGATTCGGGTGGTCTAGGATGATGATAGTATATGAATGCCATGGTTAGAGAGATGAAGAGAGTAGAGAGGGAATTCTAGAGAGATAAACAAAAGTGTAGAATATTAGATTAGAACTTCCAACCCTTGCTAGGTAGAGGGTATTTATAGGTTACAAACTAAACGACCTCCTATCGGCCTGTGGATCAGGCATACAGTGAGTAAAGACCCGTCCTTCCTCCACAGTGTTACACTAAACTACTCTATGCTACTGACTAACTAATTAACTACATAATAACGTAACAAACGACATGTCTATGAGCTAACTAATGCTAAATAATATTTGGGGTGACCGATACTTCACTTATGAAATTTCCAATTCCTAACAAATTGTTTTCCTACTGCCTTATAAACTATTTTACAAATCACTTTACGAACCATTTTATCATTCAGTAATAATCCGATTTAATACCTTACTATTATTTCACAAGGCAACAAGCAGTCTCGCTAGCATTTTGTATACTACATTACAATCACCCCTTCCATAAACTATTTACTCCTTTGGAAATATTTTATGCTACTACCTCATAAACTAAATCAATTATATTTTCTTATGTAACTAAACCAACTTTTATGAGTGAATCCTACACCTCTACTTGAAACTATATATAACCATGTACAAAGTCTCGACATTGTCTCATCATTGTACAAATTACCCTATTCGTTCCATATGATAAGATTCTCTTATTGGTTGCCCGTATCATCACCTCTTCTTAGACACTACACTATCGAATGACTTGAATTGAATCGCGAGGACGCAATTCCTTTTAAGGAGCGTAGACTGTAGCATCCAGTAATTTTTCAAGAGCCTATTTTAATACTGAATTATATTTATTATTATTTGTTTTTCATTTCGGACTTTCCCGAGCCAATTTGAACTTGAAAACGAGAACTTTGTCGTAAAACGTGGGAAACTATACATAACACACCTCGGCCCAACCAAAAACACATGAAACTATTTAATATCTGATTTCATATATTTACGAGAAAAATTATTCATGTGAATACTCAATTTTATCAGAAAAATTATTCTGAACACTATGGCATAATTTTATTGAGTTGAGTCGGACGTTTGCTGGTCCAAATATGTCCCGAACTCTAAAGTTATAAAAGATTTCCAAAGTTACAACTAAGATCCCTGTGATAAAATTCCTCCACCGCCCCTACCCTTTGCAAATTGTCAACTCCTACCTTGATGTTCATGTAAGTAGTTTGAGTTAGGTTTTTTTATTTCTTTTGCAAACCCTAAACACGCTAGCTGCCTCCCTCTAACTCTCACTACGGTCGCCTCTATACTCCGGCCAATCTCTACCTCCGGTCACTCTTCAGCCGACTACCACCTGCCGCCGTTTCCCACCGCAACGGTACACCACATAGGGACAAGAAAGTTCAAGATCATATACTTGCTTTGAGTTAGATTGACGGGTTACCAATAGATTATTAGATCGAATTTATGCTCGTGGTTTTACAGTTGTGTTCACCTCCTCACATCACCTCCTCCGTCTCGTCTATCGTGCCCTCACGTCTGGGTATGTAGATATTGTAAAACCCACTCCTATCATGTTCTTTGTGTATAAATCGTTTGTGTAACTGGGTTGTATAAGTTTTCGTGGGACTTGAAATTGGTTAAAACATTTTGATTTAACATTCGGATGGTAAACCTTGATCTAAAGGTGTGTTTGGTTTACTCTGTTATGATAAGGGTCGAGTCGAATCGGTTATGTCGCGAATTTATTCGGTCTTTGCTTATTTTCATTCAGTAGCAAGATAATAACTGTTTTGATGAATTTGTGTGGTAAGAAAATGGATTAAAACACTCAAATCAAAAGTTCACAACAAAACACCTCACAAAATAGGAAAATAAAAACACTCAAATCACTCAATTAATCTAAATGCTAACATTTGGTATTCGCTCAATTGCTCAGTTGTGCCGAGGTATCTATCATAAGCTTGGCAATGATACATATCTCCACCACTAAAGTCTAGGAGTAACAAATCTAAAAGGAAAATTGTGTTAAATGATGTAACGATTAACGTTAATCATTCTTTTTCATCTCTACCAATACCAATATTCCAGAAAAGGCAACAAAACCACAAATGCACGTACAAATCCATGACCGTGACACTTGTGATTGCTCACTCCCTAACTCTAATAAGCTAAAGAATAGGATTAAGTAATCTTCTTCAATAATATTACACCAACGAAGGCGACAAAACCACACATACTCATCCAAATCCATGAATGAGACACATATGATTGCTCAATTCCTTCATTCGAGTAAGCTAAAGGTTAAGATGAAGAATGATATAGGGTAGGAATTAGGCATGAGAAACATTTATAATTGGTGTAAAATAAAAATAACAAAAAAAATATATTAAGTCCAAACAACTAATGCTACTAGTTACTTATCAATCCACAAACCCGAAAAAATAAATAAATCATAGACTAACTCATGCTTTAAAACGGTAAACACATGCTTTGTTTGGTAAACACGAATTAGACTTAAAGATGTCTTAATCATTCATCATCGACATTCCACAACAAACAATCCTTAGTCGGCGTTCCCTTAAGAACCAACTCTCAATAATTCCATAAAAATACAACAAATAGTGGCAATATCTACCACTAATACAAAGTTGGTTAAATTATGACAAACTTTACTAAAATACAACAATACTTTACATCGTTGGTTTATAATATGTACCAATGAATAATTGATTAGCTCGGTTAAGTTTAAACGAACCAATTATCTCTCATGCCTCTCATTTTCTTCACTCTTACATTTTTTTTTGTATTTTTTCATCTTTTTATATTTTTTCAATAACATATGATACTTATTAAGGTGTAATATTTCACCATCTCACCATCATATTAAATCCGGATAATAATATTTAACGCTCGGATCTTAGAAATAAAATTAATAGTGAAATTAGTAAAATAAACACGAAAAAATCTACTTTCACATTCCCATTGAGATGTGCAGTTCCCAACCTAACGAAAGATAATAAAACACGCACAAATGAAATGCACACTTTACACAAAAGTAACTAGCAACCAACCAAGGACCTAAATCTACAGAGTAGTCTAAGGTGTAAGGGTGTAACAACACATATATTTTGTGGGTGTAACAAACAAAAAAAATGGCTCTTCAGGTTTTACTAAGGGTATCTTACTCTAAAGATGAGGGTACAAAGAGATTTAAACGGTGGTTAACTAACCAGTGTAGTTAGTTAATATCACATAACATATATATAAACAACATAGGCCATTTTGGTGTATCTTAAAAATTTACGAATCTAGATAAGTCACTCCAATTAAACAGTAATGCTCAGTATTGTGGTCTCGAATAGTATACCAAGCCAAGTTCTAAAGTCTACTACAAATCACCGACGCCTTCTTATTTTTGTGGAATTTATAGTGTAATGGGGAAACATAATAGGCTCAATTCCTTACAATATGAAAATAAAGGGTTATGTATGTTGTTTATGCATTTAATGATTAACAAAAACATGCTAAAAATTTATAATTTAAGTATAAATTTAGGCAAATTTTGCAAAAAAATAAGGACAAGAAAATATCTATTTCTCCTCCCCCCACTTGAGATGTGCAACACCCATGTTTTGCAAATAAAACTATATATTCATGAAATAACAAGAATTAGAACCAAAAAACTCCCATAGGATTGCTCAGTATGATCATCAAAGATAAGAATGCGAGCAACTTTCTGTTTTCATGTGTTAAACGTCATATGGATTCCCGCATGACTACAACACACATATTAGTCCAGAAATATCCTTACCACCACTTTTAGCTCAAAACCTAATAAAATATAAGAAAAACACAGCTAACATAAGTCGAGATAATAATTGGTTAGAAAAAAAACAGTTGATAAACAGGTGTGGGGTCGATACGGCATATCAATGAAGTCCAGTACGCCGTATTGAAACCTGTATTAGACAAACAATACGTGTCAGAAGTCAAATAAGCCGTATCCAGTTTATTGAATAAGCTATTTTGAGGCGTCTGTCAATAAAGTTTTAGAAAAATAAAAATAAAAATAAGTTTTAAAATTTTCCAGGTGACATCAATATGCCGTATCCATTTACTGGATACGCCGTATTGAATAACTAGGTAGACAGACTCGAGTAAAAAAAAGAAATAACATGCCGGGCTATCTCCAGGTATGCACTTTTGTTTGTTGCAGAGTCTTTAAGTTAGAATCTCTTCAGCTGCTACTCTCATGCATGCTCGCATGTCCACTCGTGAGCCTTTCAACAATTTTTTCATTCCTAATGTATTCGGGTCCAAATTCAAGATACCTTTGAAAAAATCTTTCAGCTTTTGATAAGGGTGCCTTTTTCCTTACAATGTGTCACGTGCATTAACTCTAAGTAATGGCTAAATATTGTCGCACTTCTTGTTTGAAAGATGTTGAAACCTTGGTGTGAACGAGGCATTTGATAAGTGACACTATCATTACTGTAATGGAGGGTAATAATTCCCTCGAATGTCTTTGCTTCCAGACAATCAACCCTACAAAACGGCTTTCCGGATATAACATCACCAATCCCTTCATCACGGTAAGCATCCAAGTTTTCCACGATAGTAAAATCTGTAACAATTGAAAAATTTCCAACAAAAATAGGCACAATTATAAAAGCTCCTACTACATTCTTCCCTCTATAGTGAACTTTCTATTCCATTATTGAATTATAAAAGTTTTTAGAAATCACATTTATTTGAGGAAAAGGGAAAAAGTTATCATTTACATGTTTGTATCTTATCATGCATGAAAAATGAAAATTATGATCAAAATCAACATGGATCTTCCTGTCATACTGAAAATGAAATGAATGATCAACTAGAATCGAATTAGTGATCTAGTGATGATAATGAAGACTAGAAACAAGTAAAATCTAGGCTTGATCCTCTTGTATTCAATCTTAGAGATCTTGTCTTTTACAAAGAGCTAAAAAGAATCAGCAAAAACAAAAGTAAATTATTATAATGATCTAAGATCTAGGGTTAAAAGATGCTACAAATTATGCTATTGATATGAGATCAAGGGTTAGAAGACACTATCAGAGTGTTAGAGAGAATATATATGAAATGTGTATGGAAACAATGAGAAATGGCCTTTTATTTATAGGAAAACTGGTTATTGTTCATACGGATCTGACGAATCCCTTTCAAATGGGGTCCGACCAGTGTAAACGGAGGGATCTGACTCACTGCTAACTAAAATCTTGATTTTGGTTAAGAAAATCTCTCAAGATCTTGTGTGATCTTGCATATCTTCCATAAATATGATATGTGATGTCATGCATTAGGTAAATATATATTTATATTAAGTATTTACTAAAAAAAGTGTGTAAGTAAATAAGTGAATAATGTTTAGTTTTATAGAAAGTAGTTGTGATGATTAGTTTTAAAAAAAGCTTATGTACTTTGTTTTCTACTTGAAAGGATTTTACGATTATTATCAAACTAAACATAGGAAGTTCGTGAAATATAAATAGATGTTTTTACGGCTTATTTGTATTAACAAGGTTTACCAGCTAATTATATAAGTAAGCGTGTATGAGCTAATTCACCTAATCTTAAATTAATGAAAGTAGAATAAGGCATCACATTAACATTTTCTCCTAAGTCAGCTAAGGCTTGATTAAAAGTAATATTACTATTACAAAAAGCTAAAGTAAAACTCCTACATGTTTTGCTTTTGGAAGTAGATCATCCTTTAGAATTGCTGAGCAATTCACGTTCATTGTTGCTCTTCTCCTTCAGTAGCTTCTTTAAAGTAAGGGTAGATTCAATTGCAGCTTCAAAGTCTCCATAATTGGCATATTAATCTGCTTTTTTCAAATCATTCAAGGGCTCCATCTCAACATTATTATCCTCTCTCAATCATCCAAGAAAAGGAATTGACAGGCTATTTGTTACTCCAGTTACTTGTTGTTAGGAACATGTTTCAATTATCAAGTGTAGGTCATTTCATTTGTAATAGGTCGTTAATAATTATGGTTTATAAATGTTTGTAATTAGTTTCTCAGCTCATGTAGTAAGCCCATGAGCTGTGATAGAAGGTTCTTCTAGAACCAAGGGGAAACACCCCTACTTATGTAAACACTATAAATACCCCCTCCCTAGAAGGGAGAGGGTTGTTGGTTCTAATTGCAATTATCATTTCATTAATCCTTCATTAGTTCCTTCCACTTTCTCTCACTAAAACTTTCTCTCTCTAGAAATACATATTGTTGTGATAAGATGGTGACCTAACAAGTGGTATCAAGAGCCAAGGGATAGTTTAGGTTAATATTGATGTGATTTAATAGAAATCCGTACTTAAAAACGTGTTTTAGATTGAAATTCATGGATTTTTTGGACTGAATACGTGTTTCTGCGCGTTTCTCATGAGTTTTGGCGAGTTTGGCGAGTTAGCCATGAATTTTGGCGAGTTTCTCATGAGTTTCTGCGAGTTTCTCCTTGCAGTTTGGCGAGTTTCTGCTTGAATTTCTGCGAGTTTGCAGTTTGGCGAGTTTTTGTATTTGCATTTCTGCGAGTTTGCAGTTTTGGCGAGTTTCTATTTGCATTTCTGCGAGTTTGCAGTTTGGCGAGTTTCTGTATTTGCATTTCTGCGAGTTTGCAATTTTGGCGAGTTTCTGTTTGCATTTCTGCGAGTTTGCAATTTTGGCGAGTTTCTGTTTGAATATTGGCGAGTTTGATATGAAATTATGAATTTTGGCGAGTTTATCATGGGTTTTATGAATGTTGGCGAGTTTGCCATGGTTAATGAGTTCTTGCGAATTTTTGAATAGATTTAGTGTTTGGCGAATTTGTTTAGGCTTAAAAATTGGCGAGTTTGCCCTCTACATAAGAATTTGGCGAGTTTGCCGTTTACATATGATTTTTGGCGAGTTTCTCTTCAACTTGTGTTTGGCGACTTTGTTTAGGCTTAAAAATTTGGCGAGTTTTTTGGCGAGTTTGTCATGGGCTTAATGAATAATGGCGAGTTTGCAATGATTTCTGTGAGTTTTAAAGGCTTATATTTTTAGGTTTTGGCGAGTTTGCCTTCCACACAAGAATCTTGGCGAGTTTGTAACTGGTTCAATAACACCTGCGAGTTTTAATTTTCTTTTCTGCGAGTTTGGATCTCCTCGAGTTTGGATTTCCGCTACTCATCTACCTAAACTTAAACAACCTTAACCTTAATTATCCTTTAAAGATCCATAACATATCATCAACACAAATTTATTAAAAAAAAAAAAAAAAAAAAAAAAAAAAAAATTCAAATTTTTGGCGGGAAAATTTGAGTAAAATTTAATTTCAATGAGAGACTAAACGTTCAATTTTTACGCGAAATTCAAATTTTGGTCAAAAATTCAAATTTTTGGGCCTAAATTCGAATTTTTCGGGTCAAATTTGGCGTCAAAATTGTCATACCTCAAAATTTTCTTACAACCTTAGAGTTGCATTTTATAGTGAATTTCAAAATTTGGGGGAGAAATTTTTTTTTTCATAATTATTTTTGGAGGGAAAATTAAAATTCACTACATCAATGTCTCTAATGCTTTCACACATCTCCTCACCTTCCATCTACTGCATAAAACCTTCTTCACCAAACCTTGCTACTGATGATTCTGAAGATGCAAATGCATTTGTAGAATTAAACAAAAGAATGATGTTACTGACTAAGATGTTCTCACAATTTAAGAATTCAAAGAGTCAGACTTCATCTGATCCCCGAAATCAAGCAGTCATGCAAGGTGAAAGAGTTGATGTACAAGGAAGGAATGCTCAAAGGCTTGTCAAGAATGATGAGAATACTGCAAATGTCAGTAATACGAACAATGAGGTTGTAGCATTGGAAAAGCAGGATGACAGCAGCAGATTTGGGGAAGATATCATACCCAACTATGACACCGAGCCCAACTTTGATAAAGAACAAATGGTTGAGGAAGATATCATACCCAACTATGACACCGAGCCCAACTTTGATGAAGAAAAAATGGTTGAGGAAGATATTGTTCCCACCTATGACACAAAGCCTATCTTTGACAAAGAACAGATGGTTGAGGTACAATCTACTGTTGTTCATATTCTGCCTGCAAATGCGAAACAAACTGAGCAACCTGATTTCAGAAATGAAGGAGAGGTTGACCAGTGTGTTGCAAAATGTCCAGACAACTGTCTCATGTCTGAGCCCTTAGTTGCAAACAATACAACTGAATCGTCAAATCAAATTCTTGAATCTGAAAACATTCTTCTCAAAAAGATCATTGCTCAATTTCAAAAAGATTTTTCAAAACTAGAGGCACATTGCAAATCTCTTGAACTTAAAATGCAAAGTAATTGTGTGGATACATTAGTAAAAGAAAATGAGCAATTAAAGGCTCAAATTCAAGCAAAGGGGCTTGCGCATGTTGCTTTACAAAACAAGTTGAGAAGATTAACTGGCAAGAGTGTGGATACTAAGTTTACAAAACCAACAATCTTGGGGAAATCGTCACTACAACCAATCAGAAACCAATCAGTAGTTAGACAACCAACTGCTTTTAAATCTGAACGATCAAAATCTTCAAAACCACGGTTTGCCTCCCAAGTTGTTGAGAATAATCATTTGTCAAATCCAGTCACTCCACATTCCTGGCCTGAGAAAAATGCTTCTGTTTCTGTTAAATCTGTTTATGTTAAACCTCGACAAGTAGTTGCAACTGGCCCGTCTAGGATTAGTTCGAACACTGTGTCTAAATCGAGCATTAAAATTAAAAATTCATATGATACAAATGACACGTACAAGAACTATGATCTAGAAAAGGCTAGGAAAAGGGCACTACTCCAAAAGGATGGAATCTTAGGTTCACGACCTCGTGTGATGCCTTCTAGTGTATTGCAGAACAGACCTAAGTGTAGTCAACAGACAATTCGAAATAGACCCGTTGAACTGAGAAACAAACTTCGGAAACCTAATAGGTGGATCAATATAGGACAAAGATTCTTTCCAAAAGAAGTTTCAGCATTTCCTAGATCTAATCTTAGGTGGATACCCACGGGTAGAATTTTAAAAACTGTTGGTCTTAGGTGGATTCCTACAGGCAAGATATTAAACATTTGCAACAAAACAGTGTGTTCAGGTGTCAAGAAGATAATTGACACTGCAACTTTATGCTTCTAACATATGGAACCCAGTTACACTTGGGGATCCATGTCTGTCTCTATCTCTCCCGTCCTACTTTCTATACAGGTACAACAACAATGGCTTCGGAATAAGTCAGTTTCGAACCCGCACTTCAGCTATGGCTTTTAAGTACAACAGCTTAGGACCCGTTTCTCACTGTCTAAAACATAATGATCCATCAGCTGCATCACCATTGTACTCAATCGTCAAGAATTGGAAATTTTGTTTGCTCCACTGTTTGGAGATTCTTTAGAAAGCCGTGCTTCAGATGTATCCAATGTTTCCGCTACACAACCTGATCATATTCTAATTCTAGATACACCCTGAATCTACAACAACAACCGTTGTTGGAGATGCACCTTCAATCGAATCTCTGATAACAGTAGATCAAATTGTTTCCAACAACAATGACACAACTGATGATCAACATAATGAACAAGTTCAGAAGTTTTATCAGCAATTGATTCTCACAAGATATTTATGGTACTTCATACCTCTTTGATTAATTGAACATACACGGTTACGCTGTCTCCGATTTCATCATCAACATACGTGGTGTATGTTTCGATTCATCGAAAACATCGGGGGGAAGAGAGAGTATATGTCATGTGCTTTCTTTGCCTTCTTTGCGAAAACTCTTTTCCTTCACGAGTTTCTGCAATCAGGGGGAAGAAATGAGACGATATGTGGTTCAAACCTCTTACTTTGGTGTTATCGTTTCAACTTTCACTGGGTTATTTAGTGTGAAGTTACCTACATATGATGCTTTAACTGTATTATGATGCCTCGCACACGATCATTTTATCGAGTATTCGCATATACACAGTCGATTATTATTCCGATAGACCGCAACATTCAGGGGGAAGTAGTATTATTTTATCTCTCAAGGTTTGTTTGATGTGAAGTGTCTGCATACGTGAGAAGATCTTGTTGATTTCTGGCATGTTACCCCCGAACGAATTTTTCGCATTATGTACAACTGTGACTCCAAGAGTGCCATTGCCATCTCCTGCAACACGGTTCAGCATTCCAAGTCAAAGCATATCGCTCTCCGATATCATTTCATCAAAGAGCATGTCGAAAAGGGTACAATTGAACTATACTTTGTGGGTACTCAATACCAATTGGCGGATCTGTTCACCAAAGCCTTGCCACCTGCAAGGTTTACTGAACTTGTCCATCAAATTGGCATGCAGTGTTTGACTCCAGAAGATCTGGAAAATTTACTCAAACGTTCTTAAAAAGTCAAACACCAAATAATATTTCTTTGTAAATACATATTTCAAAATCAAAATACAAAAATTTAAAATCTTTACAAAATCCAAAAATATTTTCCATTTCTCACCAAAAAAAAAACAAAAAAAAAAAAAAAAAAAAAAAAAACATATCCCAATAAATTTTTTCTGTGATGTTGAAATTTTCAAATAACATTCATTGATTGCAGTTTTTCTTCAAACCTTGAGCTCGAATTTTTCACATGCATTTTCACATAACAGTTAATAATATGGTTACAATTCGGCTCAAGAAGGCTATCTCTCAAATATGTTTCTGTATTTGAGGGGGAGTACAACGAAAACAAAATCTAATTTCACGAAAGGACCCTGTGGTACGCTTCAGTGCCTCAATCCTAATGAAAGGAGCGAAAGCTTCTTAACTGTTTGCAAAACAAAAATCTTTGTTCAAAATCAAATATTTTTGAAATCCGTTTCTTCCCAAAAGAATTTCAAACGCCTCAAAAAGCATATTTTAATCACCATGTTTTTCAAAAACAACATACATATGCTATTTTTGAGGGGGAGAAATGTGATTAAAATTGTTGATCAGGAAGTTATAGAATCTCATAACGTGCTCGACTCAGATATCACCAATGAATTGACGATATTTGAATGTCAGTAATCGAAAAGATTTGTCTTCCAAGACTTATCTTAGTAGAATGTACCAATCCGAGACACTCTTGATTGACATGAACTTTGACGGGTCTAACCTCCTTTTCAAGGAGAGTTTACATCTTCAAGGTAGTTATTAGAGCTAGTTATCACCTAAAAGCTGATAATAGAACTCTTTAACTATACAACGTAACCGTGTCTCGCGGAGAATTGTCTATCAAGAGTCGATCAATTCAAAAGTGCGAGCTCTACCCTCACTGTGCAGATTTCAGTCAAAACTCATAAGCACATGTGGAGGGGGAGTATTTCTGAAAAACCAAAAACTCTCAAGGTGTTAGCAAAACATGTTTTCATCATAAACATTTTGAGAGATTTTCAAGAAAAGGTTTTTGTGGCATAATAGGATAGTCATGGAGTTAAAAGGTGACTAAGTTTAGGAATAAATGTCCTATGATCCGCCAGAGCCGGAGGGATTTACCCAAGGACACCACAAATAGTTAGTATTTAGAAGTCCTTAGGTATGATTGAAAAAAGGAGAAAATGAGAATCGGAGAAAGAAGGAGTTGAAAAATTAAAAAGAAAAGTTAAAGAAAAGGGTGAAAAGAAATAGCCCTCCAAATTATTCAACTTAGGGCAGACACCGGATTCAATTCATATGCTACTGGTTGTCACAAGATGACACCGGTATAGAAGACAAAGTCGTCATGGACCCAGTGACGCAATGCACTAAACCTTCTAAGCCACTCAAGTTCTCTCAAAAGAACTTGCTTCATTCTCACAGGGAACCCTACGTAATCTATCGACTCTCTCTTAGAGATTGTTGGTATTGAAGAAGGAGACCCTCTCCCTTGTCTCCGCTCAGGAAAATCAAAATGCACTAATCGAGTCTAGAGCCATGAGATTCATCAAAAGATCTCTTAGGAACACCTTATATTTCATCACTTGTTTGTTCAAAATATAAGGACACAAGTGACATTTTTCCAGATTCCTACGCAGATCTTAGCAATCTGCCAGAACATTTATGAGGGGATTCACAATTGTGATCCTCAGTGATTGAATGGAAATTCCTGCCAGGGTCAACATCAAACAGCCCTGACAGCAGGTCACTTCGGTAACTCCTTGTGGGTTACGCTTAGTGTGTCTCAAACGGTCTACAGTCGTGGGGTGATGCTTCGGTGTACCTCAGCGACTCATCTGAACTGTAGGTGTATTTCGGTACATCACGTTATCTCACTTGTGGGACTCCAGTTCAGGAACAGCCTTTGTGAGAATTAGAGATGTGTTTTCACACTATGCTGTTAACACTTTCGAAGTTCAAACTTGTAAGCGCTGGATTATTTCTAACCCATGTTTTATGTTTTTCTTCTTATGGATGCTCACGGGTGGAAAAGATCATGCAGACACTTCACATGCTCATACAACATCAACACTAATTGAAGTTCTCTCAAAAAGCAAAGAAAATTTCAGAAAGATTCTACATCAAAGTCAAAGAATCTGCAAAGTTATGATATAAAGATCAAAGTTAAAAAAATGAGAGCTTCAAATATATGAATCACAAACTTCACGAGAAGTATGAGCATGCTGGTAATGACTTTCATCACTAACAACAAAGATGTCGATAAAGGCAGATTTCACAACTGATCACAACAACAAGAACAAAGAACAAAGATGCAAAGAATCAAAGACGTCACAAACCATGAACGCCAAAGAAGTTCAAGACGTCAAACGACCTAAGCAAGACAACAAATGATGACCAACCCTTAGGGGGAGATTGTTAGGAACATGTTTCAATTATCAAGTGTAGGTCATTTCATTTGTAATAGGTCGTTAATAATTATGGTTTATAAATGTTTGTAATTAGTTTCTCAGCTCATGTAGTAAGCCCATGAGCTGTGATAGAAGGTTCTTCTAGAACCAAGGGGAAACACCCCTACTTATGTAAACACTATAAATACCCCCTCCCTAGAAGGGAGAGGGTTGTTGGTTCTAATTGCAATTATCATTTCATTAATCATTCATTAGTTCCTTCCACTTTCTCTCACTAAAACTTTCTCTCTCTAGAAATACATATTGTTGTGATAAGATGGTGACCTAACACTTGTTTATCCTGCAAAACTTTCGGAAGAAAACTAAAGAATCATTAGAATCATAAATAAAAAAAGAATTGGAAATTGGTTCCTCAGAAGTTGTGATCGATTTAACTTGATCACGTGGGTTTGTTTTAGTTGAGCTATGAAGACCTCCATAACCCCTTTCTTGAAGTACTTTACCCATTTGGCCAATTTGAATTCCAGGACCTACTGGAGTCGATAATCTACAAAACTAATGGTTAGTATAGTTAGGAGAGGATTAATAACCTAATAAAAGAAAGGATTTGTGACAAAGTATAAATGAGAACTAATCTAATCTCAACATACAACTTGTAAAAATAAGAACAAGGAATTGTTCTAAATGAAAATACTAGAAATAAAATAGAAATAAAAAATACAAATGAAAGAGAAATGTGAAAATAGTATAGTCCTAAGTTCTTGCACATCTCACTCCAAAGATTAAGGGTTGTTTTGGTGGGTGATGGTGTTTAGGCGTTTGAGAATGTGATTTAGGATGAAGCGCATCTCATCTCTAAATTCATAGGCTATAGTTTGTGAATGTTAACAATGTTCACAAAAGTGTTGACGGGGAAGAATAGGTGGTGAACCATTGATCCATGTGGTTTCGTTGAGTGACGGAAAACATGGTGGAAGAGGTGGTAGAAGTGGATCAACGTCCATGATGTCAGGTATAGGTGGAGGTTGGCTTGCCAAACATTCAAGTTTTTTGAATGATGGTTGAGGTGGTGGTTTGGTGGTTCCTGGTGGTAGATCCTCTAAATCATTAAAGTATGGATGAGGAGAGGTAGGCGGTGTGGTGAAGATTAGTTCAAGAGGCTCTAGGTTGAGTGATAGAGGAGGTGTATGCTTTGATGGTTGAGTTGGTACCGGTGATGGTGTGGTAAGTAGTGGTATCACTTTGGTACTGGTTAGTGGTTCACTTGGTGAAGTTGCTCATGGAGCAAAAGGTGTGTTAGGTGGTGAGTCTAGGGGACTTGATAAAGGAGCGACATTGTAGTCACTAGGTGGTAAGAAGTTCCTAAGAGGAGATGAGTTAGTTGATGACATTGGATTGTTAAAGCAACATGTTCTTATACTAATCCTAGCCGATTTTCTTCGTGGTAGTGCAACTAGAGAAGGTACATTATTGGTTAAGTTTTAAAGATTAGTTACGGTTTGGATTTGTTATTCGATAAGGTTGGAGATTTCTTGTAGTTCATTGATTTCTTGAACAATATCTTCACGACTGCGTGATTGTTCCTTAGATGCTTGAACTCTAGTTTTTTCCCTAGTACTCATGATCTTAAGATGTAAGAGATTATAAGTGTTTGAAGGGTTGAAGGTGATAAGAATACAAGCACTAAGAGCCTCTATACATAGATAAAATACATGCATAACATTAAATGCTAAATCCATAAGTAGTGACAAAAATCTAATGATTAGATGTGATTAAATGAATATCTTGGTCACAAGGACAAACCCTAAGGATATGATGTTAAACGTTCAGTAATTAGTGAAGTAAAGATGAGTAAATAGTAAAATTTGAAGAAAAGTAAATCATTTTAAGCTATCTGACAACTCGGATCTGTCGAATCCCTTGAAAAAAGGATTCGTCCTTCACAAATGAAGGGATCCGACTGTTTGATTGAAAAAATAGTCACATAAACACAAGAAAATATGTGTTCTAGTTTGTGTCTATATGCTAACTATGTGGAGGGGTGGTTATCTCGACACTAAAAAGGGAAAATAAAATAGGAAGAGAGAATATATATATATATATATATATATATATATATATATATATATATATATATATATATATATATATATATATATATATATTAAAAATTATTAATAATCCAAAAGGGTATTATAGTAAAATGCAATCTTCCTTGAATCTTCGGAAGGCTTTGTTGTCATCATGAGGTTGTCTTAAAAATCTTCCTCTTTCTAAAGAACTTTTTAAAGTCCCTTACCGTCATGGTGTATTTTTCATCTTCACTATCCGAAGAGGAAGTTTCCTCATTGCTTGATTCCTTTTTGGCTTTTAGTGCTAGTGACGTATACTTTTCTTTCTTATCCTTAGAGGCCTCAGAGTCCTTTGACATAACCACTTCATAAAAATTTAGGTTTCCAATAAGTTCATCAAGAGAAAGAATCGAAAAGTCCTTTGATTCCTCTATGGCCGTTACCTTTGGTCTCTATTTAGTTAAAAGTGCTCTTAAAAACCTCTTGACATAATTTCGACTTGAAAAATATTCGTCAAGTGCTTGCAAAGAAGTAATGATAGTGTTAAATCTAGCAAATTCATTATCAATACTATCATCATCCGATATTGAAAATTGTTCATATTGTTGAATTAATAAATCTGTTCTATTATTTTTAACTTCTTATTACCTTAATGGGGAATCACCAAAGAGTTTCAAATATCTTAAGCTATTTTATGCATAAAAACTCTTTCATATTCCTTTTTAGGTAAGGCTTTATATAAAACCATTTTTGCCTCATTATTTTTCGAAAGCATTTTATTTTGATCATCGTTTTGACATTCGTAAGGAACATTTTCATCTCTATCGGTAGAAGTATTTCTAACGACAGGTTTATAATCAATATCAACAATAATATGTCAAAGATCAATATCTTGGATTTCACATATGTTTCAAATCTTTTTTTTTGATATATAAAACCGTTAGCTTTGAACAGCGGTGGTCTTTGCATAAACTACCCTTCTTTGTAGTTTTAAAAGTCCATTAGATCAATATTAAAATTTTAAAATACAATATACTTTATAATTTTAATAAGCTGCTCTTGATTCCAATTATGGAAAACTTGAAAGGGGGGGGGGAGGTTTAATACCAATTAAAATTTAGTTTCAAATAACTAGATAAAGTATATGTGAAATTCTTTTGATAATCAAGTATTGAAAATGCAAGAATATAAACAGTAAAGATAAATACAATATGTAAAGTAAAGTAAAGTAAAGTAAAGATAGAACCGTGACATAAGTATTTATAGTGGTTCGGCTAAAAGAACACCTTCCTTGCCCTACTCCACTCCCCGAGTACCCAACTCAAGAGTTCCTCAACACTATGTCAACAAGCTCCTTATCCAGTGGAGAAGTCTCACAAGCTCGCTTACACTTATCCGGTACAAAGTTAAATACCGAGTTCTTACAAAGGAAGAACCAGCCCAAAACCACAATCTATCAACACAAGTTTATATTACAATGAAATGAATGATCAACAAGAATAAAATTAGTGATCTAGTGATGATGATGATGATTATCAACAAGTAAACTTGAGGCTTGATCATCTTGTATGCAATCGTAGTAATCTCGTCTTTCACAAAGAGCTAAAGAGAATCGCCAAAAACAAAAGTAAATTATGAGTATGATCTGAGATCAAGGGTTAGAAGATGCTATGAGAGTGTTAGAGAAAATATGTATGAAAGGTGTGTGGAAACAATGAGAGATGGCTTTGTATTTATAGGCAAATTGGTTATTGTTCACGCAGATCCAATGGATCCTTTTTAAAAGGGATCTAGCCAGTGTAAACAGAGGGATCCAGCTCACTGGTGACTAATATCCGGATTTTGGTTAAGAAAATCTCTCAAGATCTTGTGTGATCTTGAAAATCTTCCATAGATATGATATGTGATGTCATGCATGAGTTAAAATATATATTTACATTCAGTATTTACTAAAAACAAGTGAGTAAGTATATTAGTGCATAATGTATAGTTTTGTAGAAAATAGTTGTGACGATTATTTTTTAAAAAAAACTTATTTCCTTTGTTTTCTACTAGAAATGATTTTACGATTGTTATCAACAAAACATAGAAAGTTCGTGAAATATAAATAAACGTTTTTACGGCTTATTTGTATTAACAAGTTTTATCAGCCAATTCTATAAGTAAGCGTGTGCGAGCTCATTCGCTTAATACTAAATTAAGTAGAACAAGGCATCACCCTAACACTTGCTCCTAAGTCAGCTAAGGCTTGATTAAAAGTAATATTACCAATACAACAAGGTAAACTAAAACTCCCTGGGTATTTTTTTTTGAGGTAGAGCATCCTCTAAAATTGTTGAGCAGTTCACGTTCATTGTTGCTCTTATTTCCTCCTCAATCCTTGACTTCTCCTTAAGCAGTTTCTTTAAAGTAAGGACAGATTCAGGTGAATCTTTCAAAGTCTCCAAACTTGGCACATTAATCTGTAGTTTCTTCAAATCATCCAAAGGCTCCTTTGTCAGCATTACTATCCTCTCTCAATCGTCCAAGAAAAATAATTGATAGACAATTTGTTACTCCAATTACTTATTTATCCTACAAAACTATACGAAGAAAACTAAAAGAATCATTAGAATCATAAACAAAACAAGAATTGGAAATAGGCTCCTCAGAAGTTGTGATCGATTTAACTTGATCACGTAGGTTTGTTTCAGTTGAGCTATGAAGACCTTCATAACCCCTTTCTTAAAGTACTTTACCTATTTGGCCAATTTGAATTTCCAAAGCCTTGATTGAAGCTCATTGATTCCTAATTGAATCATCTGTTGAAGCAAAAAATTTCCTTCACTAAGTTAGAATGTTATTCATGTCTTTTTCCTGATTCGACCATAAACTTGTTCAATGCTTCTTCCAAAGTTTTCCTCTTTTCCTGATATGATGAATTTCCATTCTCTCTTTGGTAGAAACCTGGTGTAGCTACTCTATATCTTCTTGATGAGGGAAATGGTACACCAAATTGAGTGTAGTATGCTTCTTCAAGTGTATTTTCCTCCCTCTTTCAATGGACACTCATTAGAGAGATAAGGTCCATTATACAATTCACATCCTACTTGAGCAACATACACTCCTTCATTCACTTTCTTGATTTCCTTGCTAAGGTTGTTTAGTTGAGCAAGAATAGCAGCTAAACCATCAGAATTGCTGCTACCTTTTCTTCTTGTTGATGCTTCATCATGCCACATTTGAGAATGGTTTGCCATTTCTTAAATGACCTTCTTAGCTTCTACATCACTTAACTTAGGGATAACTCCTTTATAATCAAGCATATGTCGTGTTGTAACATCTAACCCTTTATAGAACAAAATCACCTCATGCATGCTAGTCAAGTATTGTTGAGGCTCTTAACACCAAATCATTGAATCATTCCCAAGCCCTATAAAGAGTTTCATCAGGCTCCTGCTTAAAGTTATTGATTTCCTACATCCTTTTTGCAGTCTAAGAAGGTGGACAGTATTTGTTCAAGAACTTGGACTTAATAACTTCTCAAGTAGTAATAGATCTAGCATGATCATTCCTTAGCCATCTGCTATCATGTCCAATAAGTGTAGTATGAAAGATACGTGGCATGAGTTGATCTTTTATCACATCAACAACATGAAACAAATCAACGATCTCAAGAACTTTCTCAATATATTCATTTACGTCCTCATTTTCCGAACCACTGAAAGCATTGTCACGTAATCCCTTGAGAAATTGCCCCTTGAGCTCAAATGATTTTTCCTTGTCGAATTTTGGTTTAAGAATATCCGAAGCATAATCCTCTCAGGTTTTGGTCATGTACTCCTCCATAGTTGGTTCAGTCATTGTTTCAATTACTTCTTCAAACTGATTTTTGGATCAGTTTCAAACTCAAATTCTAGTGAACTTGAATAATCAAAACTCGTTGTTTTAAAAACCTCCTTAAAGAATGTAAAACTTTCTCTGGTTCGTCAAAAGATTCAAGAACTTCTCGATTAAAACTTTGTGTCATGTACTACCTGAAAACAACAATTGAATATCAGTAGGATAAGCTCAGAAAAATAAAAAATTTATGCTATTACAGAGAGTCCATACCCTTTATTCAGTAACCTGGATACGCCTTATTGGTATTTAAAGTTGAATTCGTTGTATGTGTTTGTAAAAAATAATATGTCGTATTAAAATTTTAAACCGGATACGTAGTATAAGTTTTTAATACATAATACGCCGTATTGATTAATACGAACAGAATGTCAGACAGCAGAAAGTTTAATGAAACAATAAACAAACAATTTAAACAACTTAAACATATAAAATAACAAACTAATAAAAATCAAATAAAACACAGAAAATAAACTAAAAAAAATACCAAGTAAACTAGTAAAAAGATAAAATCACTCCTCAACAGCGGCGCCAAAAACTTGATGAGTTCCATTAAGTTTATATTATTTTACCAAGTTTTACTATTTATATTTTTTCGAACTAGCCTATAGACTAGCGTTAACGGGCAGTGTACTCAATAAGTTATAGCTAGTGATTGGTAAGTACGAGTCGTTCGCAAAGAGTGAATTACTTAAATATTAATCTAAAGGTATACTAACTAATAAATAACCTAAACTAATGTGATATTGGGGGTTCAACCTGAGAGACTGGCACGAGTTTGCTTTTCTAATTAACTAAAAAAGCAAATAAACAATAGAACTAGTTAACACAAAGCAAACGATAATAGGAAAGGTCTAAATCAATAATAGGAAGAACGTGCTAGTTAAGTTCATCCCACCAAATATTAGTGATATGTCTTACTAGTGCAATGTCTACTAAGTTATTCCCATTGGTGATTCATGAATGTAAACAAGGTGGGTCTTCTCCATTAACCCGAGGATAACAAGTGGTCAACGTTGTCATAGTTAACAAAGCCCGCACAAAGTCCTTCAACTATTATTTATAATCTATCTAGGTTTCACAAGTGGCAACCTAAACTTCTATGAGTTTTACTAACTTACTTGTTTTAATATTGTAATTATCTAACCTAGAGGCATTAAGCTCACTAGTCATAATAGTGGAATTTGCAAATGGACCGTTCCAGGTAATCTTTCTAAGCTAATGGGCCGTTTCAGATGGTTTTTCCTATATTCGAAGATTATGATACGGATATTTTAGTTTACCAATTGATTCTAGTAAATAAATAAGAAATCAATCAAGCAATTAAACGAGTATAGGCGATAAACATAAATAATATCCAACGAGATAAACTAATAAACGATGTAAAACATATAAAAACAAATGACCTTCATAAAATTGGCTAACACCTGAGGGTTTTATCCCATAATTTCAGTAACAAAGTACTTAAACATAATCATATCGAATAAAATATGAAACATATTGAAATTGATATGTTAATCGAATGATTAAGTGAAGTAATTAGGTTACAAAGAGTTCTCCTAATAAATGACTGAGTTTGCAGGACCTTCTTGGCTCCTAGATCGTTTGGAAGTTAAGATTGGTGGTAAAAAGTAGTAATAAATTCGTAATTTAGGTTTTGTATTTATAGGGGTCTTTGGAATTTGGTCGATACGGCGTATTGGATGTCTCCAGTACGACTTATCGGGATCTAATAGCGTGGGCTCCACGATTAAAATATTCTAGAATAAGTACGGACCGCCTTTGGATACGGTGTATTGGCTTCTTTGGATACGCCGTATTGATTTCCTTCCTGACTTGGATAATCTGTTGAAGTTTGAATGGATACGCCGTATTGATAAGGTTTATTACGAGCGTATTGGATGTCTGAACAGTGGACTTTGCTTGATTTCTTCGTTTTAGTTCCAAATCACGTCAATTTCCTTATCTTTCATCAATGCTCCAATATTTATTGAGATTAACAAACGTGAACAATTAGGTATCAATTTTCATATAAATAACATAAAAGATGCAATATAAACGGGATAAATGATGCGTATATTAAATACTTATTTGATGTCATCAACTGCTTTTTTGTGTGTAGGATTAGAATAGATTTATTTGGCTTTAGAAAGCTAAGACTAGATCTAACACATCAAATAACATGAGTTGATTAAGACATACTGCTAACTGGAAAACAATATTGATCCAGAAGCAAAAAGTCAAAACTAAAAATAATAAGAGAGTGGGTGCAGTCAAGTAACGGAATAAGGGTATTGGTGCAGGCTAGTAACGTAAAATGGGAATTTCTAGTTGACTATGCAAAAACGATATGCATTCAATGTATACATTTCTATTTATAAGGATGATTTTTTCTTCTAAAACAGTCCATTTTATAACGGTTTTATATAAGATCATTTTTTCTTCCAAAATAGTCCGTTGTATAACAAAAAAATCCCCTAAACAATTAACAACCAAAACGGAATAAACAAAAACCCTAGATCAGTTAAATGAAACAATGCATGCATCTAGATATTTCTATCATCTATTGCTCAAGAAACACTAGATCACTTAGTTTTTAAAAATCTCTAATCGCAACAGTGCATGCATCTATTAACATGATAACTGGAAAAAAATGTAATTTGAAAATTGTTTAGATAACCCTAATCGTAAGAGTGCATGTACCTTAATCACATCTCCAGTAGAAGACATTGCCGGAATACAAGTTGTAAACCACACAACAAGACAAACCGAGATATACCAGTTCGAAGAAATTAACGGAATACTATTTAGTGTGTGTCGTATTTTAGGATAAGGCTGAGTATTTTTTGTGTGTTTGAAGGGGGTTAAGGTAAATATGTTTGTGTGTGTGTGTTTTTTTTCATTATTTTTTTAAAGTTAATGCTTGAGTTTAGCTTTGGTTATATTTGATTAAGTGTGGTTTAGCTTTGGTTAAGGTGGGGTTAATCTTCATAAAAGATTATGTAGTTATATACGCATTTCAAAACTAATTACACGCCTCCTTACAAAAAAAAGTACATGATAAGTAAAGAAAAAAGAAAGGGCAGCCATAAGTCGCACAATTTTACGCCATCAATCGAGCAAAAAATTTCAAGATTTTTTCAATTTTCTTTTTATTTTTTCGAGATATTTGTCTTTATCAAAAAAGACAATGGTAGCAAATTTTTTTTTTCACCCCACCAATCGAACAAAAGTACGACGTTAGTTTAGCAAAAAGAATCAACCATAGTGCCCTTTTCATATAAAACAAAACTAATTTATCAAATATCACATCAGTCGCACAAAATAGCCATTTTCTTATTATTATTATAGCTTTCTTTTAAGAGTTGATTACATGAATGATCCTTGTGGTTTGTTGGGTTTTACGGATTTAGTCCCTAAACTTTATTTTTTTGCGGATCTCCTTCTTATGGTTTTGACCCATTACGGGTTTGATCTATTGACCACTTTTTCTGTTAGTTTGACCATCAAGTGAGTGTTTAAATGGCTGAATTAACAGAAATACCCTCCAATTGTATGATCCATGTGGTTTGTAGCATACCACGAATTTAGTCCCAACTTTTTTTATTTATTATTTATTCAACTATTTAGTTAATATAATTAATAATTTTTTTATTCAAAATTTTTTTTGTCCGAATTTTTTTACGAGATTTTTTTTATAAATTTTTATTACGAGATTTTTTACGAATTTTTTTTTATGGTATTATCAATAATTTTTACGATATTTTTTTTATAAAACTTTTTACGAGATTTTTTAAATAATTTTTACGAGATTTCTTATAAAATGTTTTACGATATTTTAATATTTCAGAAAAAAAAAATACGATTTTTTTAAGTAAGTTTTTCACAATTTTTTTTTTTTTTTTTTTTTTTTTTTTTTTTTTTAGTTTTTGACAGATTTTTTAAAATCTTTTTGAACTGTTTACGAGATTTTTTTTATAAAATTTTCACATAAAGCTTTATAAAAAATTTGGCTATTAATAATTTTTACGAGATTTTTTTTATAAAATTTTTTATGAGATGTTTTATGATATTGACTATAATTTTTACGAGATTCTTTTTATAAAATTTTTTTGACAAAAAAAAGTTGACATAATTTCTGTAAAAGTTTTGACATAATCCGTCAAAATTTTTATTTTTTTTAATTAAAAAAAATATTGTTCAGAGTTACAAAACTTTTAATCTGTTATAAAAAATTAAAAACAAATTAAAAAATTAAACTAAAAAAAACTGTTAAAATTTTAGGTTTTTAATTTTTTTTAAAAATATTGTTTTTAAATTTTGACATAATCTATTAAAAAAAAATTAAAGGTTTTTAAACTTCTAATGGTTTGACATAGGTTTTTAAAATTTAAGAAATTATTGTGTTATTTGATTTTTAAAGTTTTAAAGGTTTGACATAGGTTTTTTTTTTTTTTTTTTTTTTTTTTTTTTTTTTTTTTTTTTTAAATTCAAATTTAAGAAAATTTGATTTAATATGTGATAAGAAATAAAAATAAAAATTTACAAAAAATGAATTGAAAATTTAATACTAATGTTATTTAAATAGTTAAAAAAAATGACTAAATCTGTTATACGAGACAAACCATAAGGACCATATGCTAAGACAAACGAGGGTATAAGTTTCATTTTAATCATCCTTGATGGTCAAAAGAACTGAAAAAGTGATAAAAGGACCAAAACCGTAACGGGTCAAAACCATTAGGAAGAGATCCGCAAAAAAAAATTTAGAGACTAATATAGTTTATATGCAAATTGCACACAACTAATCATGAAACCCACATTGATCTAGGATCTCCTTCTTGACCTTTTAAAAAAGGTAGTTTTAACTTTAAACATAACTTACATAAGTATGTTTTGTGCCTACTCATTGGAGTCTTTTCGCTATTATCTTACTTGTTGGAAGCTGGATGGCCATTCCGTAGTCGCAGCCCAAAACCCCTAGGCTTCATAACATTAAGGGCCCGTTTGGTTTGTATAGAGGTTTGAAATCGGAATTAGATTTTGTATTGGTTTGAAAGATAGTGGGAATTAATATAAAATATAATTATATAAATATATTATTATTTATCATTTGAATTTTAGTTAAATAATTATTTTAATAGAAAAAGAAGAAAGATTAGACACATGAGGATGGTGACCCCACATGAATGACTAATTTTTTTTTAAACCACTCAATTTAGTGTGGAATCATTTTTAAAGGTATGAAACCTTTATTTAATTCTAAACCATGTAACAAACAATTTTTATATCTTTCATTTCATTCCCCAATTCCAAAAACTCCCAACCAAACGGGCCCTAAATCGAGAAGACTCCCTGACATAGGCCTTATACATTTAATTGAGGCCCAAATTCACGGGTTTGCATTCATCAATCTATCGTGAGCTTTGCTAAATGATGTTTTTACCTTTTCTTATACGAGAAAAAAAAAAAAAAAAAAAAAAAACGGGATATGCGTTATATAATTTTGCCTCACGATAAAATGTATGTTTTTACCATTCATATAATAGTTGATAATTATACCAATGAAAATACATTTAAAATACAATTCATTCATATATTTTACGTCAAGTATTATATAATACAAACAAAAATACTTATGTCAAATTTGTAAAAGAAAGATTAAAAAAGTCAAACGGGAACAATAATTTTGAGACGGAAGGAGTAACAAATAAGGTAGATTAGTCTTCATTTAGTAGTGTTTTGTGTAGATGTAATCTTTTAAAGCGCACAACGTTTTGAACTTTTTTTTTTTTTTTTTTTTTTTTTTTACAACTATTAGACGAGTATTCGTGCATAGCAACAAAATTTTATAATGGAACATAATTATGATTGTGATATTTTGATTAGGCGTTTCGTATAACATTTATTCATACAACGTAAAAAAATCAAAATGTAACTGAAATATAAAAGTTGACTTTCAATTAATCTTACGTTAACGCTGGTATTGAAGACAAGACGTCATGGACCTAGTGACGCACTGCATTAAACTTCCAAAGCCACTCAAGTTCTCTTATAAGGACTTGTTTCATTCTCACGGGGAACCTACATAATCTATCGACTTTCGCTTAGAGATTGTTGATATTGAAAAGGAGACCATCTCCCTAGTCTCCAAATAGGAAACCAAAATGCACTATAGAGTCTAGAGCTAAGAGATCATCAATAAATCTCATTAGGACACATAATTATGAAGACTTGATGGTTCACACAATGTGGAAAGCAAGACTGTTAGGATCGAAAATCTATGATATTTATGTGGTTTTGAGAGGTCTAGGTTGGTGGAAGAAGATGAAAGACATCATCTTTCTAGTGAGAGAAAGTAGTGAGAGGGAGGAGAAACAAAGATGAGTTTTACTGATAAGAGAAACAAACACACACCTAATGCTCAACCACACCCTTCATGGAGAGTCATTAGGGGTATTTATATACTCATCCAACTATTACTTTACTCAATTTACATAAGTAGTCCCTACGGGTGCAACTACTACGCATCTAGTCCATTTCACGTAAGTGACGTTATCTTTATAAAATAGCAAGGCTAACAATCTCCCTTCAAGATAACGTCACACGTGAATAGTTACAATGAGACCTATAAATACATAAACAAAGTAAATTACAATAATAATAAACAATGTTGACTTTGTTGAAGTGCAGAGTCTCTATAGTCTAGATACTGAGACAAACTTGAAGTTCTCTCTTCAGACGATCTCGGCATTTGATCTTTGGCGCTGATGGCACAAATCCTTGTAGCTCTGAACTTCAACTGTAACGATCTAGTTAGGTTATTACTCCCTCCTAACTAGTGAGCCTTTTTCTTACTTTTGCTCCCTCCTGAATCAACAACACTCTTCCAACACGCAGCGGAGAAAATATACTCTTGATTGTAGCACAATGGTGTCGTTCTGGGAACATCGTAACAACATAACTCACTTAGTATTGCATCCAAGTTGGTAAAAAGCCCCAATGTATACACACTACTTCTCCTTCTTCGTTATTAAGAAAAATTCCCTTCGACAATCCAATTACAGAAGATGAAACACCAACTTCTCCCTCCTGATGGTTGCAAGCTATCGGAATCATCAGAATGTTACATGCCGTATTACCTTTTTCATGATGCAATATTAAAGCCTTAGCTTGATCAAAATTCTGTGAGAATATGTCGCAAAAATACTCTCAATACGTCTCTCAAACCAACCTTAAATCGAACCTCCTTTTGATTTACCGGCTAATATTAATGACCACATATGGAGACAACCCGATACGACGAACTTGAAAAGGAAGTAAACATCCCAACTTTGTGACTTACTGCTTGTTCTATATTTTTGAACAATCTACATCGCCGTATGACACTGAGTACAACAACATAACTCCTTAAAGTGATTGTTATACACTGTGAGCACTACAACGTAACTCCTTACATCAGTTATAACCCGATTGTCAATTCATAATTACTTATGAAAAATGCCCAGACAAGTTATCTTGAGACATGCAACCAACCAACCAACATCTCAATGATAAAGAAGATCACTGATAAGGATTTAAAACGTAAGTTTTTAGGGAGTCATTTAAGCCCTTAATTGCCCACATTTATATCCGTTACAGCTTAATTTCGTTCCTTTTCACTTTTTAGGTCTCTTGGAAGCAAAATGCTGGATTGATGAATATTTGGACGAAAAGGAGTGAATATATGAAGAAAATGGCTAAGTCAAGATCGAAGACACTCAAGTTGCTTAAACTGAAGCTGACGGCGTCCCAACTAAAGGGCGACGCCGTCCCTCTCTACGGTTTTAATTAGAATGCACCTGATGGCTCAGTAGACTTTTTGCTAAAATACACCTGACGGCGTCAGGCTTTGAAGAGGAAGGGCGTTACTAAGACTTTTCATCTCAGACGGCCCAGATCCAGAATCAGACGACGTCCCTGCTGAAGCCCGACGGCGTCACAACTACAACGTGACGCCGTCCCAGCGATAACTTGGCCAAGACGAAAACCCTAATGACGGCGATTTGACGGCGTCCCACCTATAAGGCGACACCATCGTAAGTGTAAAATTATACATAGAAATCTAATTTTCAGAATTTAGAGCGGTAGACTTGTGGAGTAAAAACCCTAAACGTTTGTAGTCTGACTTGGACAGTATTTTAGGGTCCCAAACCCTTTTTACTCATCAAGATAAGTGTTTTATTCCCTTGATTTCATTATGTCTTCCATTGAATGTGTGTATGCTTGCTTGTTTAACATGTCCGGCTAAATTTCTTGTGTGATTGCCTAGATCTATGAAACCTAGTTATTAATTATTGATTGGTTGTCTCTTATCTTAATTGTAATTGGCTTAGGAGTGCAATTAGGCTATCGTTGTGTTTAAATGCTTGAGTATTCTTTGTGAACCTTAGTTTATGAATCAGTTAGCGGATTTCGTAGTCTAAACATCTAGAGATAACCTTAAAGTTAGTTTATGAATCATCTAGCGGATTTCGTAGGTGATATCCTTAAGGTAGTCTCAAAGAATTAGGGAAAAAGGCACACCCTACGACCTTAGAAAACACAACGCGTTAAGAATAAGGACATGAAAATTCAACCACCAATAAAAGATAACTAGGGAGTAATAGTATCTAGGTAAGCACATTTTTAATCATCATACGAGCACACATCAAAAAGACATAGACTACCCGTACTATTAGATAATTAGAATAGTGAGTAATCGGTAGAAGTACCACCCCCCAAATCCAAGCCCCGAGATTTTACCCTTAGCTTTCTAAAAATATATAAAAAGATAAAAAAGAATCTTCCTCAATCTCAACCTTAGCGTAGTAGACTTCTTACTAGCATTCCTATTCCCTAGAGAACGATATTAATCCCCGAGGCTTACCCAATACTACACTACAACGATTAGTTTCACAGCCTAGGGTGTTGAAAAACTTGCTCGACTAAAAGGAAGTTCCTTTGACCCCGAACGCGCCTTGTACGCGCATCAAGTTTTTGGCGCCACTGCCGGGTAATAGAATAGCTAGTTAGATTTCTATCTCGTTTAGGTTCCCTTTCTTGATTCCTATCAAGTAAGATTTTTTTCTCATTTTTTAGCTTCCTCGTAGTCTATCCCCCTTCTTCGTGAATTTGTTCGTAGCCCCATCACTTTTCATTATGGAAGGTGATAACCCATCAAACAAATACCCACCATTCGATCCAACTTTTTCCAACCAACTTCGAGCTCGTATTGTTAGTGAAATTGGAGAACTTAACAAATTGAATAGGATAATTGAAAGTGCACTTGAAAAAGCCCTTAAGGAATCCACTAGTACTTTAGATAGTGATTCGACCACGAGCAATGATTCGGAGGATGAAATAGGAGAAGGGGATTATTGGAAATTATGGAGGGTAGTGAGGAGGAGAAACTTAGGAAGTATTTCGAGTCATACCCTAACGGAAAGGAAACCACTTATCACTATCACGTAGTTAACTACCCGCGACCACCTTTCGAGCCATGCATAAAAAGAGGTGACCCTAAAAACATTAAGATACCGTGCATGATTGGGTACTTATATAGGGATCACACTTACATAGACTACAAGGCACCCATGAACATAATGTCTATGCTCTATTACAATTGGATCATGAGCAAAAAGTTAGGACCTATGAGATACCCCTTCTACCATAGGAAAGTGAGTAACTATGTTCGGAGGGTTAGAGGATTGCATGTCTTCGTAGGTAATATCACATATAGGTGTGATTTCATGATCTTGGAAGATGTTAAGGGCATCACTGATTGATTTTTAGGAGATGTGATACTTGGGAGACCATTTATTGAGGAATCTATGATGGTCTATGATCAAGAGGAAGGAATAGTCAAGTTCTCAAATGAGACCGAATGTGTTAAATATATAATGCCCTACAAAAATAAAAAGTTTGAGGGTATTGATGATTTAGATGTAGACAACATTCCGGCTTTTGAAGTAGATTGGGAGAACAAGGTTTACTACACCGCTTGTCTAGATTTAGGCCCTGAATATATTCGTGATGAAAGAAGAGTTAAGGAAATCGAATGGGCATCTAAGATAAAAGGAACGTAGGAACACGACTTCGAGTCTAGCTACAAGACTCATAAATAAAGAAAAGCGCTTCGTGGGAGGAAACCCATGCTTAATTGTTTACTTGTTTGTGTGTCATATAACTTTCGTTATTGTATGTTCTCATGTTTGAATTTGTGAAAATTCTTTATTTTGTCTTTAACCTCTTCTTAATTACATATAAAGGTATTTTACAATAAGATAAGTGTAGGGAGGATTACACACGTTTTTAAAAGAACGTGAATATGAGAATTACAATAAATGAAATTGATATATATGTGTGTTTGTTAGAGTCAAATACTTGTATCGAGTCATAATGGATGTTTTGCAGGATTTTTTCCAGATTTTAAAGGTGTAATTTTTCCAAAATTTTTCCAAGAAAACGCTCCAGACCAGTTTCTGTCAGGACAACCTGACGGCGTCAGGATTAGAAACTGACGACATCAGGAGGAGCAGAAACAGCTTATAAATTTTTTCTCGTTTTTTGTGCTAATTATAAATTTTTGAAAATTCTCAGGTCTTATTTTTCTAGAAAAACTGCAAACATCCATTCCACAAGCATTATATCTTAGTGTAGTTGAGTCATATATAGTTTTACCACCGATTTTACGTGAAGGTTTCGTCTATTTTCTTAAAGTGTGCAGGTTTTATTTATCAAGAAGAAGAAACATAATATTGGATGAAGCTTATCACGCATACATTCTTCTTGGGAAAGAATTTAACCACTACTTCACACGGATCCTACCGAGCTAATCAGGGTTGAACTAGTTTCTTTCTCTTTTAATTACATTCCTTTATCATAACTTTGATACTTTTGGGGAACATTGGGGACAATGTTCAGTTTAAGTGTAGGGAGGGAGAATAAAACGGGAACTTTGAAACAATGTTTATCCTTGATTATTAGTCTTGTCCTATTTCATTTGTGTAATAAGCTATGAGAAATAATTGTTAGGGAAATTTAAGCACCAAATTTAAAATTTTTCATGACATGTGCAAGTGGGACTTTAGTCTTAATAAAGCGTCTCATAGATAGGAGTTATATGACTAGCACAAAAACCGTTTACCACTCAAATTCCACCCCAAAAATGTGAGGTTCGCCCCTAGATCTATAGGAATTAAAGCATTAACCTTTAATGCTTCGAGAGTGTAACGGTAGTATAATAGATTCTAGAACTTGTTTTGTGATGCATTCTGAGATCGCTAGTAAGACTACACTTGTGTAGTTAGGAATTACTATATGATACTTCTTCCACATCAGTCGAGTAATTACCCCACACCCTTGTGATGTACTCATCTTTAGGACACGATACCCCTAGTTAACCCCTCAAAGCCTATCCTTTTCGCGGTTCTCGTGATGTTTCGATTTTCTGGAATATCAATGAAGAGCATTGTTTACAATCCACCCCCAAATGTACACCCAAATCGCGTTAGCGTTAGCCTACCTTGTATGCACTCACCTTTAGTACATTATTGTTATCATACTGAATCCTTAGTTCAATTATCTAGTTACTTGCATAGTTGCTAAGTCGAGTCATATTTTTTGTACACAGTTTTGGGATGATTGGGACTCATGAGTAAAAGTAATATTTTATGAAGTGACGGGAAAGAACGTTAAATTCGAATTCCCTTTATTTACGTAATTAAATACTCTAAGTGTTTTGATCTTTTCAAATCGGGTCAAATTAGTGTTAGAGTAATAAAAACTCAAGTGTAGGGATGCTCCTATAAATCCCTTATATTTTGATGTTATCTTAGAGGACGGTAGAGTAAAAGTGTATACAAAAAAAATCGAAAAGAAAGAGCGTTCAATATATATATATATATATATATATATATATATATATATATATATATATATATATATATATATATATATATATATATATATATATATATATATATATATGAAGAAAAACATACGGGCTACCATTCTACATCTATCTTTATGTTTATGTTTTTTAATTTATGTATGTTTGTTTCAAGTTATCTAGAGTTTAGTGAGTCGAGTCTTGGCTTAGCAACGTCATTCTTTTCTTGCTTGTAAAATAAGATTTTTGACTTGCCACCACTAAATCGCCTATCCAACAAAACCCTTTGTCTCCCTACCGTAAGCCTAACATTACAACCCTTTTAAAGACGTCTTAGATAGTTGTTCCTAGGTTCTTACGCCAAAGCGGTGGATGTTTGATCTAGTCTCAAGCCTATGGTAATCTATGTACTATGACCAGGTAATGAGTGTTTATCTTCCATTTCCATTTACTATATTTCATATACACCCGAGAGATGAGAGAATCCAAACATCCCTTGTGAGGTGCTAGTATATAATTTTCGTGCTTGTTATGACTATTGCAGTGCTTATACTTGTTGTGAATTATGTTAAACCAATGCTTCATGCCCCCTAACTTATAAATTGATTGGCCAAAAGCACATTTGCTTGAATACAAGCAAATACCAAGTGTAGAGATATTTGATAAGGATTTAAAACGTACGTTTTTAGGGGGTCATTTTTATATCCGTTAATGCTTAATTTCGTTCCTTTTCACTTTTTAGGTCTCTTGGAAGCAAAATGCTGGAATGATGCATATTTGGACGAAAAGGAGTGAATATATGAAGAAAATGGCTAAGTCAAGATCGAAGACACTCAAGCTGCTGAAACTGAAGCTGACGGCGTCCCAACTAAAGGGCGACACCGTCCCTATCTATGGTTTTAATTAGAATGCACCTGACGGCTCAGTAGACTTTTTGCTAAAATACTCCTGACGGCGTCAGGCTTTGAAGAGGAAGGGCGTCACTAAGACTTTTCATCTCAGACGGCCCAGATCCAGATCCAGAATTAGACGACGTCCCTGCTGAAGCCCGACGACGTCAAAACTACAATGTGACGCCCTCCCAACGATAACTTGGCAAAGACGAAAACCCTAACGACGGCGATCTAACGGCGTCCCACCTATAAGGCGACGCCGTCGCAAGTGTAAAATTATATATAGAAATTGAATTTTCAGAATTTAGAGAGGTAGACTTGTGGAGTAAAAACCCTAAACGTTTGTAGTTCGACTTGGACAATATTTTAGGGTCCCAAACCCTATTTTACTCATCAAGATAAGTGTTTTATTCCCTTGATTTCATTATGTCTTCCATTGAATGTGTGTATGCTTGCTTGTTTAACATGTCCGGCTATATTTCTTGTGTGTTTGCCAAGATCTATGAAACCTAGTTATTAATTATTGACTGGTTGTCTCTTATCTTAATTGTAATTGTCTTAGGAGTGCAATTAGGCTATCATTGTGTTTAAATGCTTGAGTAATCTTTGTAAACCTTAGTTTATGAATCACTTAGCGGATTTCGTAGTCTAAACATCCAAAGATAACCTTAAAGTTAGTTTATGAATCATCTAGCGGATTTCGTAGGCGATAACCTTAAGGTAGTCTCAAAGATATAGGGAAAAAGGCACACCCTACGACCTTACAAAATACAACGCGTTAAGAATAAGGATGTGATAATTCAACCACCAATAAAAGATAACTAGGGAGTAATAGTATCTAGGTAAGCACATTTTTAATCATCATACAAGCACACATCAAAAAGACATAGACTACCCGTAGTATTAGATAATTAGAATAGTAGAGTAATCGGTAGAAGTACCACCCCCCAAATCCAAGCCCCGAGATTTTACCCTTAGCTTTCTAAAAAAATATAAAAAGATAAAAAAGAATCTTCCTCAACCTCAACCTTAGAGTAGTACACTTCTTACTAGCATTCCTATTCCCCTAGAGAATGATATCAATCCCCGAGGCTTACCCAATACTACGCTACAACGGTTAGGTTCACTGCCTAGGGTGTTGAAAAACTTTCTCGACGAAAAGGAAGTTCCTTTAACCCCGAAGCGCCTTGTACGCGCATCAATCACCCGTGAAACGTTACTTCAATTTCTCGTAAGCAATACCGTACAAAAACCCCGTGATCATTTTTTCTTCAAATTTTTTAGCTCAAGCCGTGAATACGTATCCCTCCGTAAAAATATACCATACCAAAAATATCGCTCTTGTATACCAAATAGTAAAAATTGTATCCAATGTTTTTGGAAAGAAAAAAATTGGATAACAATTTGTATTTGATATATCCGTAAACTATAACTGACCAAAACTTTGACAACAACCACACATAGCAAGCCCAAAGATACACGATCAATCGAGAAGCCCACGTCCAAATCCAACAAATGATCCAAATCAAAAAGCCCACCACATCAAGTGATACTGCCCGTTCCAAACAGATGTGAAATACTCGGTTATAACATAAAGTTACCCTAATAGATCATTTGTCATAGCCCTAATATCACAAGCCTCTAAAACACTCCACCCCCTTCTCCAATATTCTCTCACCAATCTCAGATTTCATCAAATCAAATCTCATGTCCCTCGTCTAATCAAATCCGAATCACAAATACAAGCATCCAAGAATGAAGAACGGTTAACACTTTTCATCTTCAAGATCTCACAAAGAGATCTCGGGGTAGGTTTATATGTTTTTCATTTAGTTGTTGGTTATGAACAATATAAGTAAATAAAATTAACATTCTTGTTATATTTTATTTCTTGTTGAGTCGGATAGTAATTGAAGCGAGACTTTAAAAATGGGTCGATGAGGATTAGATTTCAACTAAAAAAATCTGTGAAAGATTGGAAACAAAGTTGAAATATTCGGAGATCTTGATTTTATTTCGTTTATAGTCTTGGTTGAAGTGAGGGGATGAGGGTAGGGTGGTTAGGATGGTTGTGAGATTGAGGTTGTTGTGTTTAGATTTGAATTGACAGTTGTTGTATTGGCTTTAGATCGAGTCTATTGGACAGGTTCTTTTCAAACCGTTGTAAGTTTTACTCCATGGACTAATGATGTATTCGTTACGGAGGTCGAGTCTTGGTGTTTTGGTATAGTGATATTGTGGCCGTGTCATGGTCTAGCAGTTTACGCATAAGTTCTTTCATTTCTTGCTAGTAAAAAAATCTTACGCGTAACTTCTTACACATAACTTATTCTTAATCGTAAACTTGATTTCTTATGCGTAACTTCTTACGCGTAAAAACCTCTTATGCGTAACTTTTTTTAGGCGTAAGACCTTTAAGCGTAACCAGGTCCTTACGCGTAACCATAAGGTCTTACGAGTAACCTTACGAATAACTTTCCAAGTTATGCGTAAAAATAGGGTTTTGACCGTAGATTCTGTTCATCTTCATAGAAACCCCGTTTTGACCATGAGAAACTCACCAGATTGACCACGACTGATTCATAGAATTTGGTAACAAAAAAAAGTCATAAGTACTGAATGGACATAATATTGACACATGACCAGATGACCCATAAGACTCTTTGTTTTCAACCAAAAAGGATACATAACAAAACAGTTTGTAAACTGTTGTCAGCAAAAAGAATAGAAAAAAAAATTTCAGATACAAAAATATTGGTAAAAACAGTTTAAAATTTGGAACAAAAACCACACAAATCATCAAACAGTAACCTTGGCTCTGATACCACTTGTTAGGATCGAAAATCTATGATATTTATTTGGTTTTGGGAGGTCTAGGTTGGTGGAAGAAGATGAAAGACATATCTTTCTAGTGAGAGAAAGTAGTGGGGGAGGAGAAACAAAGATGAGTTTTATTGATAAGAGAAACAAACACACACCTAATGCTCAACCACACCCCTCATGGAGAGTCATGAGGGGTATTTATAGGCTCATCCAACTATTACTTTGCCCCGTTTACATAAGTAGTCCCTACGGGTGCAACTTACCGCATCTAGTCCATTTCTCGTAAGTGACGTTATATTTATAAAAGAGCGAGGCTAACAAAGACTATATATATTGCGAGTGCGACGCATTATCCTTGTGGTATTTGCCAGAACATCCGAGTGATATGTAAAATATTCACAATGAAGATGAAAATCCTTCTAGAGCCAACATCAAACAAGCTCTTGCTGGGTGACATGTAAGATTATTCAAGAATCAAACTTGTGACAACTGGATACAAACGATGGGGCGATTCACTCTTGAATCAACCTTGGTCCAGGAAATGGATTGAAGAATACTTTTGAAATACCTCTTGATGTGCCCTTCAATTCTTTTCTCTAGCACATCGACTGTGTATTAATTTTTCAAATAAAAAAGGGTATTTATGATTGAAAATTGATCTTTCTCATAAAACATTCGTCGTATTGCAAAACTCTTTCTTTTAAGCAATACACGATATTTTTCAAATCTATTTTTCAAATCTATTTTTCATCAATCAGTAAATCTCAATTCGCTGGTTCACTCACTCCGTGTTGTCTATTTTGGGACGCTCCGGTTTGAGAACGGCTAGATCAAGCTGCGAAACCCTGTCAAGGATATTCTTAGGAATTCTACCTGATCACAGGCAGTATTTATACTGATCAATGGGGAACCGTGGTTCTTGCAACCGTACTCAACGAAAGTGAACAAAGACTCTTTCGTGTGTTATATTGCTAACTGTTGTTTGCAGGAACATCGGACGGTTGCAGCTGATCGTAATTGAGAAGTCAATCCATAACCACATGCTCACTCATCACACTCACGTTCAAAGAAATCACGACAAGTGTACATCTACACTCTTTTACTCATATATCATCATGATACTTTTGCTTTTTTTTCTGATATCATCATACTATGCTTCCACTACGCTAATGCAAATATCATGATCCAACAATGCTTCCGCAACTTTGATGAAAAGATGTCATCCAATACTGTGAGCATGTCAGTCCAAAAGTCACAAACATCACATGAAGACAACACAACAAAGGATGATTTAATAGATTTACTGTGGCTGATGATCTCAAAGAAGGCTCAAAGAATAACCAACTCGTGGATCAGTTAAAGACCTCCACTTAAAGTACAAAGCATGCGGACTTTGAAGAATCAAAGATTATGAGCTACAAAGTAAAGAGCTTGTCATTGAATCTAGAACTCAAATTGCAATATCTATTTGGAATTGAGGTGACCTACCTTAGGGGGAGATTGTTAGGATTTAGAAAATCCGTTAGTTAAAGACTCGGTTTCCTCAAGTATGTATAAGCACTAGAAAGCTCGTAGTCTTAGTCGTCTAGTTATGTTTAGTAGTTAGTTAAGTAACATTGTGGAGGATGGATGGGTCTTTATCGACTGTATGCCTGATCCACAGCCCGTAGGTGACGTATTTTGTAAGATACTATAAATACCCTTTTCCTCCCAAGGAAAAGGGTGGAGCTTCATAATATACTTTCACTTTCTCTCACTAGAAGTTCCCATTTCTCTCCATCTTTCTCTCTCTAGACTCACCATAATTCGAACCATTATAATCTTGTTTGTGTGCTTATGATAACTGATGACGTATATTATGTATAACAGGCCTACTAGACCCAATACGTACTATACACATACTGGGCTCAGGCCCAATAACTATAAAATAACCATAAGACCTGGGCCTACAGTAAGCCCAATGACAAAATTGGCTAAGGTACAGACCTCAAGATGTATGTAAGATACACAGCGGGCTGAGCCTTCAGCCACTAGACATCTTACGTCCGCATCCGCGGTTAACACGGAACCTTGTCCGACAAGGGTCCAGCTCCGGCGACTAACCACTATATGCGAGAATCTAGGAAACCCTAGCGGTAAACCTCGCCTATAAAAGGGGCTCTAATCCCCATACAAGGTAGAACTTTCTCTCTCATAATTACACACACACATACTTTTATTCCTCTCTCAAGAATGTGTATTTACTCTCACGCCGGAGTCTAATCGTAGGGCCCGTCCCCACAGTAAGACTAATGGTTTACCTTTCTTGCGTAGGGATATCATTCAAATTACTTGGATTAGTACAAGATCAGCCCATTAGGAGCTTGTTGGCCCAATTCGGCAAGCTGTATTAATACCCATTACAACCCGTCGCACTTTTTGTACTAACAAGTTGGCGCCATTCGTGGGACCCAGTACACAACTGCGTTCCAGAAAATACTCACCATGAGCACTTGATTTGGACCAACTCCCGCTTTCGTGTCTACGTTGCGGAGTACGGTGGAAAGAGAAAACCATACGGTCTTGACGGACCTTGAGGGACCCGCGTCCGACGCAGCCTTCCAGAAGTATTGTGATAAGTACTTCGATCAGATCTTTCCTATTGTGACGGATAAAGTTCAGAAACGAGAATAAAGAGCCAAAGCGGCAAAAATCCGGAAGGATTACCGTGAAGCCCAACATCGCCATAAAGCGGAAGTACCAAGCGAAGATTTACGGAAACAGCTCGAGGCAGCAAAGCGGCGGAACACGTAAAATGGTAGCGGACGAAGACGCACCCGATCTAGGTCACCCAAAGGGAAAGAAGACGGAAGGGAAACAGTATTCAAAAGGCTGCGCAAAAGTGTGTTCCACCGGCTTGGAGACAAGGAGGAAAACATTTTCGTATACTCCAAAAATCGCAGGCAGCAAGTCCGCCGTGACACAAAAAGAAAGGAAGAGGGCAGCCACAAAGACTCCCGATCACAACCGGTAAGACCAGGATTCGGAAGTCACGGAACCACAAATGTTCGGTCGCGGAGAGCGAACAGCTGTTCCGGTGATGGGTCTAACGGAAGCGGATTCCGAAGGTCCGAAGTCGGAAAGCGGAAGTCACATGGCAACAACTATGACCTAGCCAGACCCTGGGTCTGCAAGGAGACTGATCCGTTCAATCCATGTATCCGCTACTTCGAGATGCCTATGAAAACGCGAATGCCAACCAACGTGAAAACATATGATGGAAGTGGAGACCCAGAGGATCATCTCAAGATCTTCCAGGAGGCGGCAAAGGTGGAGCGATGGGCCATGCCAACTTGGTGTCACATGTTCAACTCCACGCTAACTGGATCCGCTAGGGTCTGGTTTGACGACCTCCCACCCGAGTCAATAGACATCTATGATAAACTAAAGGAAATCTTCTTGACTAATTTCCTCCAGCAAAAGAAATGCATCAAAGATCCTGTGGAACTTCATCATATCAAGCAAAGGGACGGAGAGCTAAAGGAAGACTTTGTAAGAAGATTCAAAGAAGAAACCAGAGACGTAAAGGGAGCCCCAGAAATTATGAAAGTCTCAGGATTCATGCATGTGATTACTGATCCGGAGCTAATTAAGCGGTTACACGACAGAATCCCAAAGTCGATGAGCAAAGTAATGAATATAACTACCTCCTTCCTAAGAGGGGAAATAGCCGTAGGATGTCATGAAAGAAAAAGGCACTGGGTACAAAGATCAATGGAACGAAAAACATTCAAACATCGACAAAGCTCCAGCTTCAAAAGGGGTCTAACAATAGGCAGAGAATAAGAGAAAGGCAACAGGGTTTCCGTAACCTACAAAAATCTTTTGAGGAAGCAACAACACAAAGGCAGGCAAAGTCCGTAAGCCTTCTCCCAACCACGGCAGTCGAAGAAGGAACCGACGGAAACTTCTGCGAATTTCACGAAAAAGTGTTGTTTCCTATTCACTATCATATAAAATAGTTAAGTATTAAAAACAGATAATAGTGAATCAATGACTGAAGTAAGATGTAAGCAAAACACACTGATAAATTTTCAACATAATATTCTTTATTAGAAATCAATCAAAAAGAATACATTACCCAAGTACTTGCGGAATAGTACTTGGGATTGAAATGACAAAGGGTTGGTACTCCTCACTAAGCTCAGGCTGAGTCTGAGTACAACTACTATGGAACCACTGAGCTATCTCAGGGACTGAGTTGTATTTGGAGGAGTGAAAGATGGCTTGTGTTTGTGTGTGTTTTACAATTCACAAGCATAAATCTTTCACTCCATCTCTTATGCTATTTAAACAAGTATGATTATTAACTCTATCCTAAGTGACAAACTGACATTTTACAGAAGACAAAATACTGATGTATTTTGTCTCTGTTTACAAAGACTATATTAAGTAAGAGACAAGGATGCTTTCCATAAGTCAGTGATGACACTGAGCCTGATAGTTTGCCATTCCGGGAAAGTTGACTTTGGTTGATAAGGACTTCGTCTTATCTGATTCAAACTTGTCCCGCCTTATCCCGCTCATTCTTCAGTCTTCATTGCCTTCAGTCTTCTACTTCAGTTTGTCTTCAAGGAAAGTAGTTGGTGAGGAGTTTAGGGATTCAGTGGTTATTGTCATCATTCACTGAATCCACCATCTCCTTCTTGACTCAGTCTTCACCCCTTAAGTTCTGCCTTACTGAGTGGAGAGACTTCTTCTTCGCCTCTTACTAAGTATCCTGAAGATGGCTCACTGAGAGACTATGCACTCAGTGACCTGTTAGTGTTTAACGGTCTAAACACTTAGGGTATTTTCTATTCAAATCCTAGATTCAAGGGGTTTGGGTATTTACTGAACCCAACAGTCTCCCCCTATTTGGATATAAAAATAGCCTAAGTGTTTGATCAGTGTAAGTGAGCAATTGGCTTCTTCTTACACTGAATGTACTAATGAACATAATAAGGAACACTGAATATTTTAACAAAACATACATCGTTTATTGATCAATGACATAGTTCCTATCACTAGTACAAAAGATAATTGATAATGATGTCAATCTAGATGGATCCCCAGTGCTTCAAGCTTTACTTTCTTTGTGATGAGTGTTTCCTTGTCAGGGTGCTATCTTATCTTGGCGTTTAAGTCAGCACATAACCTGACGTTTGCAGGAGTCTGAATTTGAGAGGCCACTGGTATGTAGCTCAGCATTGTGGCCACACCTGCCTGATCAATGTCACTCCACCTTTGGAATGCTGGGTTTCCATAGACATCAATGAAAAACAGTCCTCTTTCAGGCTTTTCAATCACTAGACAGTTTACAAATTTCACACCTTTAGGTAGCTCCCTATTACATTCCAGTCCATGCACTTTGATCTCAGGATGGAACTCAACCCTCTTTCGTTTGCCTTGTGATGATTGAGGTTGAGATCCTTGAGGTGCTGTTAAGGCAGGCTGAAATCCCAGTAATGCTGTGCTTCCCTCAGTCTTTCATACCTTTTGCTGAGCATTTTCATCAGCTCCTTAACCACCGTATTCTGCTTCTTTTCAATGACAGGACCAAGCTCATCGAGTTCAGTGATCCCAAAGTCAGTGAATTTTCAGAGGATCCTGAACCTCAAAGTGTCTTTTATCATCCCCCCTGTAGATGTTCATTGCCAGTGGCTTGGACTTGGGGATGATTTTGACATCAATGATTTTCTCAGGCAGCCTTCTGCTTGTCATTGACCAGTTGTAGTGGTCAATTCTTTCTTGCCTGATGACTGCAGCTCTCTTGTTCTTTTCTTCCAATCTCTTTTTCATTTCAGCCATTTTAGCAGCCTGAGCATCCTTGAAATTCTGTCCTGCTTGACCCTTTTCAAGCTTCTTAGGATCAATTCCTATGTTCTCAGATTCCTCAGCAACAACTTGTACCAGTGCTTCTTTGCTCTTTCTTTCTTCCTCAGCTAGTTTCCTCCTCCTTTCTTCCTTAGCCAGATAGGCACTTAGATGTTGTGGAGTGAGCAGGTACTCAGTGTTGCCGATCATATAGGGGATCTTATCAGGCTCAGGTGTTTGCATTATTGCCTTTCCTTTGTCCTGGCCTGAGGAAGATGATGCTACCAATGGTGTTGTTGTTGTCATGATAGGTGCAACTGTCAGTGTTGTTGTTGTTGTTGGTGGTGGGACTGATGAGATGGGTGTTGCTGAAACTGGTGGGAGTGATGAAATAGGTGTTGCAGAGACTGGTTGAGCAGGCTCCCCCTCAGGTGAGAGAAAGTCTCTTCAGTGGTCTTCTCCCCCTCAACTATTGCCGAAACATTTGTAAGGGCAAGAGTTGCCTCAGACACTAGGGGAGTTGATGTTGCTTGACCTTTGACCATAGGCTTGATATCCATTGTATCTTTTTAAAGATCAGTGACCTTTTCTGCCAGAGTAGCCTGAGAGAGTTCCAAGGCAGTCATCCTTGCCCCAAGATTCCAAGCCATTGAAGATGATGCCTTAGCCAAAATGGTCACCTGAGTATCCAATGAACCCAGTGTTTCCTGAAGAGACTGAACGGAAGACTGAAGACCCTGAACATTGGCAGAATTTAGCATGTTGATTAGTTCAGTGAGGTCTGAGGAATTCTTCAAGTAAGCCTCAGTAGCCTCCAGCACTTTAGAGTTGAGTGCTGGGTCTTCTTTGACAGCATCCCTGATTTCATCTATTGTAACACCACAAGTCTGAAGATGCTTGAGAAATTTGGCCAGGTTTTCATCCAATCTATGTAGATGTTGGTACATGAGATCCCGGTGTTCATCAGTGTTGGCATTGAAGGTGTGCACATCAGACTTTAGATCAGCATAGCTGGCAACAACTTCAGTGTGTTGATCCCATAATGTTTCAGTAACCCCATAATATAGGTTCCTTGAAGCTTTAGTGATCCACATGACTAGTTGCCTCTCTGTCAGTGGAAGAGTATTATCAAACTTTCTGAATTCTTCCGGACAGGAAGAAGCAGAAGAGTCAGAGTCATTATCTTCAGGCTGGAAAGGTGACTCTTTAGGCTCTTGTGGATCAGGTTGATGCTCTTGTTCAGTTTGAACATCAGCGTCCACTTCTTCTCCTGCTGATAGAATTTCATCTTCACTTTCAGCTTGTTCTTCAGCAGAGAAAAGTATTTCATTGACCTCCGCAACTGTCAGTAATCCAGTGGTGGTGATGGGTTCCATATCAACGGGTGGTTTTAATCCCTCTGAGTCTTTGTCCCCCGTTGCTCCTTCAAGCACTAATGGGTTTTTCCCAGTGGTATCCCTAGAAGCAGTGGCAGTGAGATCCCTATCAGCGGGTTGTTCAGTTCCCTCTGAGTCTTTGGGATCATTCAGTTGGCCCTCAGACAAAACCTGTGATTTGCGAATGTCATCCTTGGGCAGTGTGGAAGGCGCTCCCCTACCAGCGGGTTGTATGTTTCCCTCTGGATCTTGAGGAGTAGTAGTTGGGACCAAGGGCACTGACTGTGATGTATCAGTGTCCTTCGTTGTCACCGGGGTGGATGTTGTTTTGTCACCAGTGGGTGGCAGATCAGTCTGGGGCTTCTTTTGCCTTTTAGGCTGTGCTCCCGAAGCCTCAGGGCCCTGAGACTTGGGTTTGGTCTTAGTCCCAGTCTGAGACTTCCCCTTTCTCTTTTTAGGAGCAGGGTTTGGAGACACTGAGTCCCTTTGGTTGTTTACAGCAACCATATGGGCCGTCAATTCAATGTCAGGGACTTGGGATGGGTCCTTTTGAAAATTTGATTGACTCAGGACACCAGTTAAAGCAGTGTATTTAAATTCCTGAGGGTAATTGCAACCCAGTAACACTTGAAAAGCACATGAGACAAACCTAGGGTACGAAAAGTATTTCGTCCTAGTTTTGCTTAGTAGCTTGGTTACGAGATCACTGTAAATGATCTCCCCAATGTCGACAGTGACCCCGTTCATCAAGCAATAAGCCATCATCAACTGAATAGAGTTAACTTGTTTAGTGGATGAGTGGTTCCCGCCGAGAACCTGAATCACAAATGTGAATAGGATTCTCCAAGCCACGGGAAATGAGTTCTTGGTGACAGGGGTCCTGTACAAAAATTTTGGATTACGAAATAAGGTGAAAAAAAATCGGGACCACTAATTCGGTACGGGACCGCTACCAAATCGGGAAATTCCCAAAAAAAAGCGGGGAAAACCCGATTTTCCGGTACCGATACCGGTATCCGAATCCCGTTCGGTACGGTACCGGTACCACTAATTTATGCTCGGGAAAAAATCGGTACCACTAATTCGGTACGGGACCGGTACCATGCTCATCCCTAGGATGGGCAACATAGTTCCCAGAATTATAGTCTAACCCTGTTGAAGTACAAAATGTTTTATAGTCCAGGGTGACTGACTTTTCCCCGTTAAAAAGACTGAATTTGATGAGATACTCCCTGAGGGGTCTGAGGTCAGTCTCATCAGTTGAGGGTAGAGGTGGCAATTTAAGACCCAACGGTTAAATTTGGGTCTAGTTGGGTAAATGTTTTTAATAAGATGGGTCTAAATGGCTTTAGTTTATTTTAATATATGGGTTTAGATGGGTTTAATTTATTTTAATTAATTAATATTGATGGTCTAGTTGAGTATAATAATATACCCACATGGGTCCAGTACAATATTTACATGGTTTAAGCTGGTTGTTAACTAAAATTATAAAATCACTCACAGTCTATTTTATACGTTTTCTTACGTTTACATACATTTTTATCATTTTCTTCCGTTTTTATACGTTTTTTTATGTTTTCTTACGTTTTTGTCCGCTTTTGCACGTTTTCGTCTGTTTTTTTTTTAATGTTTTTGTCCGTTTTACACGTTTTCGCCCTTTCTTTTTACGTTTTTTTTTTCGTTTTTCTACGTTTTCACCCGTTTTTTCACGGTTCCGTCCGTTTTTGTCCATTTTTACACGTTTTCGTCAGTTTTTTACGTTTTCGTCCGTTTTTTGACGAATTTTTACGTTTTTGCACGTTTTCGTCAGGCTTTTTACGTTTTTGTCCGTTTTACACGTTATCATCCGGTTTTTTTTGTTTTCATTCGTTTTACACGTTTTTGTCCGTTTTCACACGTTTTCGTCCATTTTGTTACCTTTTCGCCTGTTTTTTCGAGTTTTCGTTCGCATTTTTACGTTTTTCTCCGTGTTTACTCGTTTTCGTCTGTTTTTTTTATGTTTTCGTCCATATTTTAACGTTTTTTTCCTTTTTTGTCCGTTTTTGCACGTTTTCGTCAGGTTTTTTTTTTACTTTTTTGTCCGTTTTAAACGTTTTTGTCCTGTTTTTTATGTTTTTATCCTTTTTTACACGTTTTCGTCCATTCTTTTACGTTTTTGTCCGTTTTTACACGTTTTCGTCTGTTTTATTACGTTTTTGCCCGTTTTCACACGTTTTCGTCCGTTTTTTTTACGTTTTCACCCGTTTTTTTCTTTCTTACGTCCTCCTTTTTACTTTCTTTTTCTGTTTTTACACGTTTTCATATGTTTTTTTACGTTTTCGTCCACTTTTTAACCTTTTTTTGTCCGTTTTTGCATGTTTTCGTCTGTTTTTTTTACGTTTTTGTCCGTTTCACACATTTTCGTCCGGTTTTTATGCTTTCATCTGTTTTTACACGCTTTCGTCCGTTTTTTACGTTTTTGTCCTTTTTTACGCGTTTCCGTCCATTCTTTTTACGTTTTTGTCCGTTTTTACACGCTTTCATCCATTTTTTTACATTTTCGTCCATCTTAATACGTTTTAATACGTGTAAAACGGACAAAACGTAAAAAAAAACGTGCAAAAATAGACAAAAAACGTAAAAAAAGGTTAAAAAAAACGGATGAGAACATAAAAAACTGGACGGAAACGTTTACAAACGGATGAAAACATAAAAAACCGGACGAAAACGTGTAAAACGGACAAAAACGTAAAAAAAGGTTAGACGAAAACGGACAAAAACGAGAAACGAATAGACGAAAACGTAAAAAAAAGACGAAAATGTGTAAAAACAGACCAAAACGTAAAAAAGCAGATGAAAACCTAAAAAACCGGGCGAAAACGTAAAAAAACGGACGAAAACGTATAAAAACGGACGAAAACGTAAAAAAAATAGACGAAAACGTGTAAAACGGACAAAAACGTAAAAACCTGACGAAAACGTGCAAAAACGGACAAAAACGTACAAAAACGCAAAAAAATTTAAAACGGACGAAAACGTAAAAAACAAACGAAAACGTGTAAAAACGGAAAAAAGGTAAAAAAGCGAACGAAAACGTGAATAAACGGGCGAAAAGGTAAAAAAAACGGACGAGAACGTAAAAAAAAGACGAAAACGTAAAAAAACCTGACGTAAACGTGCAAAAACCGGCAAAACCGTAAAAAACGGACGAAAATGTAAAAAAACAAATGAAAACGTGTAAAAACGGACAAAAACGTAAAATAGCGGACGAAAACGTGAAACAACGGGCGAAAACGTAAAAAGACGGACGAAAACGTATAAAAACGTGTAAAAGACAGACGAAAACGTATTAAAACTGACAAAAACGTATGAAAACTGATGAAAAAAACGTATAAAAACAGATGAAAACTTATAAAAACCGATGAAAACGAATAAAAATGGATGAAATCGTATAAAAACGGACGAAAACGTATAAAAACGAAAGAAACGGATGAAACCAGACAAAAACAGATTAAAACGGATGAAAAGGTATAAAAACGTAAAAATACAGACGAAAACGGACGAAAACGTATAAAAACTGACGAAAACGTAAAAAAATGGATATTGAATACTTTTTGTCTTTGTTTACAGTAATTAATTATTATGTTCCATGATGAACCGAAAAAAACTAGCAAAACCCAAAAAAACCCTACCCGACCCGACTCTTACCCATTTATACCCATACCCATCTAGACCCATCCTTCCAAGTGACCCATCTAAACCTATACCCATATAGACCCATACCCATCTAAGACCCAAGACACAACCCAACCATTTTGCCACCTCTAGTTGAGGGTGACGGGTCATAGGCCACTGCTGTAGCCCAAAACTCCCTAAGGAGGTTTTGGTACAGGATTTGGGGACTGAGTAAAGGCCATTTTCAGTGGGCAGTTGAATAAAAACTTCATGATGCCCTTATAGGCTGGGACATCAGGGGGGGGGGGTATTCAAAATTGCCTATAACATAGTTTGTTTTAAATTCAACATTACTGAGATCCCCTACCCACTGTGGTGCAAACTGAAGAGATTGTGTTCTTGCCATTTCCATTAAAAAGTTTTAGGGTTTTGAAAAAGATATCTTGACAAGAACAAACAAAGAGTTTTGAATCTCTTAAAGTTTTGTAGTGAAAACATTTTGTAAATGTTTACAGAGAAGATTTTTGTAAAAAACTTGTTTTGAGGATTAAGGAACACAAAGATTTCTTGTTTTGAGAAGAGATTTTGACAGAGTTTGGTTGCAGAAATTCTTTGTCTGTGTTTTTAGTGTTTTGAAGGGGGTATTTATAGATTGGTGAGAGGGGTAAATCTTGTATAAATGAGGATTCGTAAAGTCATTTTTTGAAAACGTTTTGAATCTCCTCATTTAATGCCACCACTGCACTACCCGCAGTAAAATCTCGGTTTTCAAGGGAACAGTGCAGTGCACAGTAAAAGTGCATTCTGCAGTAATAAAATATCATTAGGATATTTCATGTGAGAGGGGGCATTTAATGCCAAGTGGGACGAGGTAAGGTGTAGAGAGACCCTTGACTTGGATGACAGTAGGACAAAGAGAAATATATTCCTATATTAAATTGTCATGGTTACCAACCTAGGACATTTAAGTAACTGATACTTGGTGCATTTAGTTACTCATTCAATGCTCAATGTCAAAAGTTAGGGTCCCTGAATGAGTCTTACTCATTCAGTGAGAGGGTTGTTTTGGGGTTTTGTTCAGGGAGGATGAACCATTTCATAGAAAACTTACTGAGATTGGGATTGGTTTTCAGGTTGCTGACTTTCAATGTCTAGCATTCCCAATTCAGCTTTCAGTCTCCTGAAGGTAGGTTCATCTAAGGGTTTGGTGAAGATATCAGCAAGTTGATATGCAGTAGGGATGAAGTGAAGCTCTATGTCTCCTTTCATTATGTGGTCCCTGATGAAATGATATATGATATCAATGTGTTTGGTTCTTTGGTGAAGGACAGGGTTGTTGGAGATTGCAATAGCACTGGTGTTATCACAGAAGATGGGTACCATTTTGTAATGGATGTCATAGTCACTGAGTTGACTTTTCATCCATAAGACATTAGCACAGCATCCTGCAGCAGCCACATACTCAGCTTCAGCTGAAGACATAGCCACTGATTGTTGCTTTTTAGCACTCCAACAAACTAGTTTCCCTCCAAGAAATTGACAGGACCCTGAGGTAATTTTTCTGTCCATGTTGTAGCCAGCATAATCAGAGTCAGAATATCCTTTGAGATCAAACCCTGAGCACTTTGGATAGTAGAGTCCAAGGCTTGGAGTTCCCTTCAGGTATCTGAGTATTCTTTTGGCTGCAGTGAGATGGGATTCTTTGGGATTGGACTGATATCTTGCTACTGAGAATTGTATGTCTAGTCTGGAAGCAGTTAGATACATCAGTGAGCCAACAATCCCTCTGAAATGGGTTTGATTGGCTAATTTTCCAGTGAGATCAGGTCCAAGGTTGTTAGGAGGGACCATTGGTGTCTTCACTGAGGCACAGTCCGATATCTCATATTTCTTCAAGAGATTTCTGGTGTACTTCTCTTGACTGATGGAGATTCCTTTATCAGTTTGTCTGATTTGTAGTCCAAGGAAGTATGTGAGTTCACCCATCAAGCTCATTTCAAACTTCTTTGTCATTCAGTTTTTCAAACTGTTTGCAAAGAGTGTAGTTTGTTGAGCCAAAGATGATGTCATCAACATATACTTGGAACAGTATCACATCTTGTTTTGTCCTGTAGATAAACAATGTGTTGTCTATCTTTCCTCTGACAAACTTGTTTTGAATCAGGAAGGCTGAGAGAGTTTCAGACCATGCCATGGGAGCTTGTTTTAGTCCATAAAGGGCTTTATCAAGCTTGCAAACATAGTCAGAGAATTCACTACTCTCATAGCCAGGAGGTTGGTGAACATACACATCTTCCTTGAGTTCACCATTCAGGAATGCACTTTTTACATCCATTTGGTAAACTTTGAAGTTCATGTAGGTAGCATATGCAAAGAAGATCCTGATGGCTTCCATTCTTGCAACAGGAGAAAATGTCTCATCATAGATTCATAGTCAATGCCTTCTTGTTGACTGTAACCTTTGGCTACAAGTCTGGCTTTGTTTTTAATGACAGTGCCGTTTTCATCAGTTTTGTTTTTGAAAACCCTCTTCATTCCTATGACAATGACATCCTGAGGACATTTGATCAAGGTCATGACCTTGTTTTTATCAAACTGTTGAAGTTCTTCTTGCATGGCCTGAACCCAGCTTGGGTGTTTTAGAGCCTTAGTGACACTTTTGGGTTCTATTTCTGATAGGTAATCAACATATAGACATTCATTTGCTGAAGCTACAGTTAGTTTAGCAGCCATGCTTCTTGTAAGCATGCCCTCAGTGGGTTCAGCAATGATGTTTACAAGCTCAATGTCCTGAGATTTTGTCCACTTACATTGTGGTCTAGGATCTGAGCTTGAAGAGGTCACTAGAAACTCAGGAGTGAGTTCAGGTGCAGGAGCCACAGAATCATTTAGATCATCTGTTGAGATGTCTTGTTCAGGTTGGGGTTCTTGAATCACTGGTTTATGAACATTTGGTTCAGTGTTACCTATCCCAGCAGGGACTGATTGATTATCAATGAATTCACTGATAGTTGGTTGGGAAAGGTTGTGAGGTAAGACATAATATGAGATGTCAGCATCAGCTTGGCATGAGGAATTGATTTCAGTATCATACTTATCAGGAGGATATCTTGATGAGTTATCAATTCCTATTTCCTCCAATGAGGTGTTGGTGAACCTGATGCTTTCAGAACTCTCATCAAAGGTGACATGAAAGGTTTCCTCAGCTTGTTGTCTCCTTGTGTTAAATACCCTGAAGGCTTTGGAGATCAGTGAGTAACCTAGAAAGTATCCATCATCAGCTTTAGCATCAAACTTGCCTAGATGATCCTTGTGGTTATGAATAAACACAGGACATCCAAACACATGAAAGTAGCTGATATCAGGAAGTCTACCTTTGAATATCTCATAAGGGGTTTTGACAAGGATTGACCTGTTTTGAGTGTAATAGGCTGTTTTGTCTGCTTCAGTCCAGAAGTGTTTTGATAGAGTTGAGCCATTTAACATAGTTCTAGCAGCCTCAATGAGAGTTCTGTTTTTATTTTCAGCTACCCCATTTTGTTCAGGGGTGTAAGGAGATGAAATTTTTTGGGAGATTCCCTTTTCATCACAGAAATTCTCAAGCTCTTCATTTCTGAACTCAGTACCATTGTCAGTTCTGATTTTTTTAACAGTAATGTCATTCTGGTTTTCAATGTTCCTGATGATTGACATTATAGTATCAGCTGCCTGACTCTTTTTGGAAAGAAAGTATACCCAAGTGTATCTTGAAAACTCATCAACAATGACAAGTTTATACTTCTCATGCTGGATTGATCTAGGACTGACTGGTCAAAGGAGATCCATGTGCAGGAGGTGAAGGCAGCTTTTGATTAAGAAATTTTGTTTTGTTTTGAAAGATGCTCTTTGGCGTTTGCCTTTTTCACAGGCTGAGCATGGTTTATCTTTTTCAAAAACCAGTGATGGTAAGCCAAGGACCTAGTTTTGTTTTGCCAAGTTGTTGATGTTTTTGAAATTTAAGTGTTAGATTCTCTTGTGCCACAGCCAGTTGATAGTTTTAGTGGCTTTGGCAAAGAGACAAGTTCCATTTTGAGAGAGTGTTGACATGTCTAAGACATAAACATCATCTCTTCTAGGAGCTATCAAAACAACTTCTTTGTTGGCATTGAAAATGGTGCCATGTTTGTCATTGAATTGCACAATGTACTTTGCATCACAGAGTTGACTGACACTGATGAGATTATATTTGAGACCATTGACATAAGCTATTCTAGAGAAACTATTCCATTGTAGTATAATGAACCATAACCTTCAGTGGGACATGATGAGTTATCACCAAATACTACCTTGGGTCCTGGTTCCTTTACATACTTGTGCAGATACTCCTTAACACCAGTCATGCTTCTTGAGCATCCACTATCTAGATGCCAAATAGGCTCCCTGGCATGTCTCTGCACAAATAGTAAACTGGATTAGTTTCTCTTGCTGATCCACATACTAGTGGGCTTGGGCCTAAAGGTTTGTTTGAATTTGGCAATTGACTCATGGTCAGTGGTTGAGTGCATTGTGCTACCACATGTTTTGCATTTGGAGACTGAGGATGACTCAGTGATTCTGGGTTGCTTGGAACTTCTCCTTGCTTGGATGACACTGTCATGTTGGGATGTCTCATGAGCTGGATTTCCGCAAATATCACAGCATGTGTTCATGAGACAATCATCAGGATGATGATCATTAAAGCCACAGTGTGGGCAATGAGTAAAGGGTTTTGCTCTAAACTTTTGAGCAGATTTACAGGTTGAAGCATACTGATGACCAACTTTGGTATAGTTTGCTTTACTGAGTGAACTTACATATTGTAAGTGATCAGAAGTTCTGTGATCATCCTTTTTGCAGATCATACAAAAAAGGATTCTATAATAGTTGTCAGTGGTATGACTGGTATAGTGGCATAGATCACACTTCTGCTTGGGTTTGGTGGTGGATTTTGACTTTGAGGAAGAGGCTAACTTTGTTTCCTTGATTGATTCAGGAACCTTTTCGATGAATTCCATCTTATCAGTTAGTTTCCTTACAAGTTCAGTCAGTTACTGAATTTGGTCAGCTTCAGTGGGGACAGAGGATGTGGAAGTCTCAGTGGGGCTAGACTCTTGTTGGATTGGTTTTGTTGGTCTTTTTAGGATGGTTCTACCGAGTCCAGACCTTTCTTTTGGTGAGTGAGGATTGAATTGTAATGGAGTAAGCTCAGAGCTAGGAGCAGCACCCTTAAGAGGTTTCATGGGTGGAAGCGGTGCATTAGATTCTGCTTCAGACTCCGAGATGTGTTCAGTACTACTGGGCACATCTGGAAGTCCAAGCATGCTCTTAAGAGCTTGACTCTCAGGCTCTAGTATTCTTCCAGAATCGAAATTTGGAAGCTTACTCTCAGGATTAACCCGTTCAATCTAATCACTGGGCTTGGGAATAGTCAACACATTGGTAATCATGCCACCAGACACAAATGGTTTGGGAGACTGGTCTTTGTCGTGAGATTCAGGGAGATGATCTTTACCTATGACTATCTTTTTGCTACTGGGGGCTCCCACACCATCAAAGACCATTGGATTCTTAGTAGTCCAACTAGCAATGATATCCTTTTCTTTCTTAAGTTCACCTTGAAGAGCCTGATTTCTTTTAACTAATTCAGTGTTTTGAATTTGCAAAGTGATAGCCTCAAGCTTATTTTGTTTTAAAAGAAGCAGTTCATCCCTACACTTATTCAGTTCAAAACTTAGCTTGTTATATTTTGAAAAAAGATTTAATCGTTGCTTTTCTACAAACTTAAGGTCCACATTGATATAGTTCATATAAGACTGCCAATCAGAGTCATCATCCATAGAAAGTAAAATATTTACCTTCTTCATTGTGATGTTGACCCACTCTCCATTCTTGGCATGATTCTTCCCAACAGCTAGCTTGTCCTCTTTTGAGAGGGCCATCAGTGTACTGACATGCACCATTTCATCATCAGATGAGACTGGCTCTTCATCCCAATCGAAGGTTTCAGCAACAAGGACTTTGTTTTTACCCTGCACAGATTTAACATTGTTTGTTGTTTCTGAGGGACTGGCCTCAAGCAATGCAAGCTTAGCTTTGACTTTCCTGTACTTAGCTTCAAAATCTACAGTTTTATTTTGATCAGATTTGTTTTGAAAATTTTGATGAGACTGATAGATTTTTGGTTGAAATTTGCTAAAGCCTGAGGACTGATTTGACCCTAATGATTTGTAAGAGGGTTCAGAAATAGTTTTTGAAAAACAGTATTTTGCAAAATGACCTTTTTTGTGACACTTAAAGCATTCAGTGTCCTCATTTGCTTTAGCATTTGAAAAACCCTTGTTTCTTTTTATAAACCTTTGAAAGTTAGCAAGGAGTGCCCTTTCCTGAAATTCAATGTTCAGGTCATTTAGGTACTCCTCACTTGATCTCTCATCAGGCTCATCATCTGAATTTTCGTGAAAATCTTGAACTACACTGTTAGAATAAAAAGCAGTTGATATTGGTGTTGAAGTGGTTGTCAGGGACTTCTTGACTTCCTGAGACTTCTTTAAGTCAGTGTATCGTCTGTTGATGAGGTTTTCCTCATAGACAAATTTCCCATAAATTTCAGGAAGTTCAAGATTCTGGATATGATTAGCATTCCTAAGTCCCTGAGAGAATTTCAGCCAGTTCTCAGGGAGACTATTGACAAAACCAACATTGATTTCATGTTTGGACAACTTAACACCATTATTAGACAGTTCATTTAAAAGAGTTTTGTACCGGGTGTAAGTTTGAGACAGAGTATCTGAGTCCTTAGCCCTGAAGGTGTTATACTCAAGTTTCAGGTCCATTATCCTATTTTCCTTGGTATCAGATGGGCCTTCATGACTATGGACCAGGTCATCCCATGTTTGTTTACCTGTACTACAGCTTATAACTGATTCCATAATATCATCAGGAAGACATGATATGATGATACTTTTGAGTCTTTGGTCCTGGTTGACCACTCTCCTCTCATCCTGAGTCCACTGAGCTTCAGGTTTAGGCAAACCTTCAGCAGTCTTTAGGATAAATGGACCTTCATTTATACACTTGATATAATAAGGTTCCATCCCAATCAAATAGCAAAGCATACGCTTTTTCCATTTGTTAAATTTACCAACTTCAAGTCTAGGGGCAACAGCCGAATAAGCTCCACCCTTTTTGTCGACTAGTTAGGGTATATCAATTTCAACCATAACGATCCTGATTTAAAAACATTTTAGAGCGGCTTAAAAAAGGTTTTATAATCAGCCTCACTCTGATACCACTTGTTGTTCCCTATTCACTATCGTATAAAACAGTTAAGTATTAAAAACAGATAATAGTGAATCAATGACTGAAGTAAGATGTAAGCAAAACACACTGATAAATTTTCAACATAATATTCTTTATTAGAAATCAATCAAAAAGAATACATTACCCAAGTACTTGCGGAATAGTACTTGGGATTGAAATGACAAAGGGTTGGTACTCCTCACTAAGCTCAGGCTGAGTCTGAGCACAACTACTATGGAACCACTGAGCTATCTCAGGGACTGAGTTGTATTTGAAGGAGTGAAAGATGGCTTGTGTTTGTGTGTGTTTTACAATTCACAAGCATAAATCTTTCACTCCATCTCTTATGCTATTTATACAAGTATGATTATTAACTCTATCCTAAGTGACAAACTGACATTTTACAGAAGACAAAATACTGATGTATTTTGTCTCTGTTTAGAAAGACTATATTAAGTAAGAGACAAGGCTGCTTTCCATAATTCAGTGATGACACTGACCCTAATAGTTTGCCATTCCGGGAAAGTTGACTTTGGTTGATAAGGATGTTAGGTCACTAGTTTTACAACACAAGCTTACTTAGAAAGAGAAGAGGCGGATGAACAATATAAAAACACACATACGCGTAAGACAATGAAGAAAGGTTATGTGTGAGTATGTGAAAGAGAGTAAATTGAACAACCAACCCTCAAGTGAGGGTTATTACATAGTATTTATAGGCAAGGAGCTAGGGCAACACTCCTACTCCTTCCCTTTTCCTTATTGGACATGGGCCTAAGCTTATGGGCCTTCTACATAAGCTTGACCTTAAACAAACATAAAGGCCATAATAAGCTACCTATTACACATGAGAAACTAACACTTGAATTAAGGTTTAGGAGTGATTCCAACAATCTCCCCCTCAAGTGTTGGTGATGAAGAATGGTGAAGGCGTTGATGTAATAGTAGCTTTGACGTCTTCTGACATTCTTCTTTCTTCTGAGAATGAATGCCTTGATTCGAACAATCTCCCCAGTGTAGAGAGATAGTTTTCTTTGAACAGTTATGCTTTGACGTCATCTTTAACTTTGTTCTTTGGTCATTGTTCTTTGTGATGAAAGTGATAGTATGTTGTTGTCTGCATCAAGTCTGCCTCAGGTCTGCTTCCCGCTACAATGTCTCTACGTCATTCTTCAACATGCTCACACGCTATTTGACGTTGGATTTCAGTACTGATGAAGTTCTTTAAGTCTTTAACTTTGTAGATTCTTTGATTTGACGAAGAATCATTCTGACTGTTGTGTTGCTTTTGAATAGAACTTCCATTAGTGATGATGTTGGCGTGAGCATGAGAAGAATATGCACGATCATCCCGCTCCGGAGCTTCCATAAGAAGAAAACATTTAAAACGGTTAGTAATAAGCGGATTCCGGCACTTACAAATTTGAACTTCGAGAGTGTTAACAGCATAGTGTGAAAACACAACTCTAATTCTCACAAAGGCCGTTCCTGAACTGGAGTCCCACAATTGAGATAACGCGATGTACCGAAGTACATCTACAGTTCAGATGAGTCGCTGAGGTACACCGAAGCATCACCTCACGACTGTAGACCGTTTGAGACACACTAAGCGTAATCCACGGGGAGTTACCGAAGTGACCTGCTGTCAGGGCTGTTTGATGTTGACCCTGGCAGGAGTTTCCATTCAATCACTGAGGATCACAGATGTGAACCTCTCATAAATGTTCTCGACAGATTGCTAAGATCTGTGAAGGACTCGATAACGTACCACTGATGTTCTTATTGTTGAACATCAAGTGATGAAATGTCAAGTGTACCTAAGAGATCTTTTGATGAATCTCGTGGCTCTAGACTCAATAGTGCGTTTTGGTTTTCCTGAGCGGAGACTAGGGAGAGTGATAGGTCACTAGTTTTACAAACACAAGTAATATAGAAAGAGATAAGGCGATTGAACAAGTAAACAAGCACACATACATGATAAGAGTAGCACGGTTAGGCGTAGGAATATGTGTGAAAAGAAAACTTGAACAACCAACCCTCAAATGAGGGTTTACAAGAGTATTTATAGGAGGGAAGCTAGGGCAACACTCCTAGTTCCCTTCCTTTCCTTTATGGGCTTGGGCCTAAGCTCATGGGCCTTCTACATAAGCTTAAGGCTAATAACAAACATAAAGGCCATAATAAAGCTAACTATTACATATTAATTACTAACACTTGATTATGGTTTAGGAGTGATTCCAACAATCTCCCCCTCAAGTGTTGGTGATGAACGGTGAAGGCATTGATGTAATAGTAGCTCTGACGTCTTCTAACATTCTTCTTTCTTGTGAGAAGAATTGCCTTGATTCGAACAATCTCCCCAGTGTAGAGAGATAGTTTTCCTTGAGAAGTTATGCTTTGACGTCATCATTAACTTTGTTCTTTGATTATTTTTCTTTGTGGTGAAAGTGATAGTATGTTGTTGTCTGCATCAGTCTGCCGCAGGTCTGCTTCGCTGCTCCAGTGTCTCCACGTCATTCTTCAACATGCTCACACGCTCTTTGACGTTGGAATTCAATACTGATGAAGTTCTCTAAGTCTTTAACTTTGTAGATTCTTTGGTTTAACGAAGAATCATTCTGACGGTTGTGTTGCTTTTGAATAGAACTTCCATTAGTGATGATGTTGGCGTGAACATGAGAAGAATCAGCACGATCATCCCGCTCCGAAGCTTCCATAAGAAGAAAACATTTCAAACGGTTAGTAATAAGCAGGTTCCGGCACTTACAAGTTTGAACTTCGAGAGTGTTAACAGCATAGTGTGAAAACACAACTCTAATTCTTACAAAGGCCGTTCCTGAACTGGAGTCCCACAAGTGAGATAACGCGATGTACCGAAGTACATCTACAGTTCAGATGAGTCGCTGAGGTACACCGAAGTATAACCTCACGACTGTAGACCGTTTGAGACACACTCCGCGTAATCCACGGGGAGTTACCGAAGTGACCTGCTGTCAGGGCTGTTTGATGTTGACCCTGGCAGGAGTTTCCATTTAATCACTGAGGATCACAGATGTGAACCTCTCATAAATGTTCTCGACAGATTGCTAAGATCTGTGAAGGACTCGATATGAACCACTGATAATCTTATTTGGTGATCATCAAGTGATAAAATGTCAAGTGTTCCTAAGAGATCTTTTGATGAATCTCATGGCTCTAGACTCAATAGTGCGTTTTGGTTTTCCTGAGCGGAGACTAGGGAGAGGGTCTCCTTCTTCAATACCAACGATCTCTAAGAGAAAGCCAATAGTTTACGTAGGGTGCCCTGTGAGAATGAAACAAGCTTCTGTTGAGAGAAACTTGAGTGGCTAAGAAGGTATAGTGCATGCGTCACTGGGTCCATGACGACTTTTAATCTTCAATACCGGTGTCACTAAGTGACAACCAGTAGCATATGAATTGAACCCGGTGTCTGCCCTAAGTTGAATAATTTGGAGGGCTAATTCTTTTCACCCTTTTCTTTGCATTTCTTTTTAATTCTTCAACTCCTTCTTTTTTCGATTCTCATTTTCTCCTTTTTTTTTCCAATCATACCTAAGGACTTCTAAGTACTAACTATTTGTGATGTCCTTGGGTAGATCCCTCCGGCTCTAGCGGATCATAGGACGGTTATTCCTAACCTTAGTCACCTTATAACTCCATGACTAACCTATGTTGCCATTAAAACCACTGTTTGTGAAACATCTCTCAAAGGGTTTGTAAATGAAAAACATGTTTGAACCACTGTGAGAGATAGGATTTTGCATAAATACTCCCCCTCCACATGTGCTTAATAGTTTTAACGGTTAAATGCACAG
>BPTQ01000001.1:192769492-192793540 GCA_019973895.1 Chrysanthemum seticuspe | reverse complement strand
CTTGCCTTTTGACCACAATCTTCTTGAGAAAGGTGTAGTCCCATTTGGTCGACAGATCAACGTGTTTGATGGCAACGATATCCTTAGTACTGAACACTGCATGTTGAGACTTCTGAACCTGGCAGCTGCGGTAGTAGATTCTTCGGCGTTCCGGCCAATGATGAATCCCGTACATTGCATCTCGGTCGTATGCTTCCACGTTGTTGGAGAACAAGTGATTAGCTCTTTCCTCGATAGCTATGCAGTTTGAGTATATGGCTGCTGGGAATGGAAGTGTCAAAGATGTAGCGTATTTCCTTGATCCATCGCCACCGTGTAGAAGAAATTCCAAGTCTTTGTTGAAGAAATATCTGAATGGGATCCTAGGTTCATCTGGTTGGCCAATTGTTGGTAGAGGTTTATACCAGTCGGTGTAATATGGAGGGTTGTCCCGTTTGGTGAAGTCGATGTTTGCTTCTGGGTTGAGCCAATCCATGTTGTTAGACATAGCTCGAGCAATGTTTTCAAGGTGATATTCGACCTCGATGGCACTTTCTGAGCTATCTTTCCACAGTTGAAAAGCTTCATTCTTGATTCGCCTCAACTCGGATTTCGTCATCTTCTTCACATGGAACTTTTCTTGCATAATCTTAGCATACTCCAAAGTATTACCGTCTACCAGATCTTGACCTTCTTCAGGGTAGGGAGTGGAATTTACAAGTGTAGAAAACCATTCAAACCCCTGTGTTGTATCTTCATCTAACCATGATACGACGTCAGTCATTGGCGCCTTCTTCTTCTTTTGTTTTGGCCTAGATGAGGTTTCTGGTTTCTTAACTTGTTTGGGAGAGGTGGGTTGTTGTAGGGGCTCACGGACTTCTTCATCGTCACCACCCGTATACTCAAAGTGATCACCGGTTTTCTGAGTCTCGGGCGGTAACTCAGAATCCTGAGGTTTATCAGTAGAAGAACGGGGAGGAGACCTTTGTTGAGTAGGAGTCCGTTGGAGAGGATGTAACATAGAAGATGATTCACCAGACTTCTTCTGACGTTTAGCTTCATCATTCTTATCCTGATCCTTATCTTCATCGTCTCTAGGACGTTTAGGCCTTTCTGCTTCGAATCTACATGCTTCTTTGAGTTGGTAGTCCAGCAATGCTTGAAACAGCTTTCCTTCCTCAGAAGTAAATGTCCCAGATCGTTTATACATTTGTGTGACAAGCTTGGCCACCAATTTATTATCCGAGAAAACTACAGGATCAGATGGATTGATTGTGACGGTTAAAGGTGTTGATCTTATAGTTTGCTTGGCTATCTGCATAAGATTCGGATATAGTTGTCTGGTAAACATCTCCTTTGTGACTTTAGGAACGATATCCTGAAGGTACTTGTTAGTGTAACCTTCGATCATTTCGTTCAGTTCCTCTTGACGATGACTTCTACAAATGGTCTGTTGATATAGGCTTAGAATACGTCTATCGGTTCGTTTGATATTCTAGTTGTGGAAATTGGCAGTGTTAGTTAGGTAGACTAGGACATCAAAAGAGCCTATTATTTAACCACCGGTTCGAACAGTGTGTTTACATATTTGCTAGACCCTGTAAATGAAGACTCCTTCCTTTCGACAAAGTTCGTAACGACCTGATGGTTGAGTTTCTTCGTACATCTAAGCTTCGTCTTTCCGGATTTGCAGGATCTCTGCTACTTCTATTCCTAGTCCTATTCTTACTACTTCGATTTGCAGTCTTCTTCAGACCACTTAGTAGAAGATACAATGTAGGAGAGGTTGCCTGAGGATGAGTTGTTTCCAGAGGACCCATCGTTGGTAGTGGTTTAGACCAGTCGGTGTAATATGGAGGGTTGTACCGCTTGGTAAAGTCGATGTTTGATTCTGGGTTGAGCCAATCCATGTTATTAGACATAGCTCGAGCAATGTTTTCAAGGTGATATTCGACCTTGATGGCACTTTCTGAGCTATCTTTCCACAGTTGAAAAGCTTCATTCTTGATTCGCCTCAACTCGGATTTCGTCATCTTCTTTACTTTGAACTTTTCTTGCAGAATTTTAGCATACTCCAAAGTATTACCGTCTACCAGATCTTGACCTTCTTCAGGGTAGGGAGTGGAATTGACAAGTGTAGAAAACCATTCAAATTCCTCTGTTGTATCTTCATCTAGCCATGATACGACGTCAACCATGGGCGCCTTCTTCTTCTGTTTCTTAGGCCTAGATGTGGATTCTGGTATCTGAACTTGTTTGGGAGAGGTGGGTTGTTGTAGGGGCTTACGGACTTCTTCATCGTCACCACCCGTATACTCAAAGTGATCACCGGTTTTCTGAGTCTCGGGTGGTAATTCAGAAGAATCCTGAGGTTTATCAGTAGAAGAGGGAGGAGAAGATCTTTGTTGAGTAGGAGTCCGTTGTGGTGGAGGTTGCATCGAGTACTGAATAGAGGATGATACATCAGACTTCTTTGTGCGTTTGGGCTCTTTATCCTTATCCTGATCTTTGTCTTCATCATCTCTTGAACGTTTGGGCCTTACAGCTTCTTCTCGGAATGAGGACCTGAGTTGGTATTCCAGTAGAGCTTCAAACAGTTTAGCTTCGTGTGAGGCAAATGTTGCAGAGCGTTTCGACATTTGCGCCACTAGCCGGTTCACCAATTCATCATCAGAGAAGATTGTAGATTCAACTGGATTGATGCTTAAATTCATCGGGGTTGATTTCATGGCTTGTTTGGCTAGATGCAAGAGATTTGGATACAGTTGTCTGTTATACATCTCCTTTGTCAGTTTCGGAATGACCTCCATAAGGAACTGGTGAGTGTATCCTTTGATCATTTCGTCCATTTTCCCTTGAAGATCATCTTTCATGAGCTTCTGGACATACTCCCTTTCATCTTGCATCTTGTCGAGATCATCATGAATATACTGTATCTGATCAGCATAGAAATTCATCTTCCTGTAGAGGATGTCTTTCTTTCTGACTTGTTTGACAGCATTCCCAATTCTTTTATGTGCATGAGATATCCAAGATCGAGTTGGCTTCTTCACTGATTTGGATGTTGATTTGGTTGATCTTTTAGATGGTGGTGGTGAGGAGTGAGATGATGAATCTGATGAGGAGGAGACATGAGGAGGCTCAGGGTCCTTTGGAGGTGCAGAAGTATCCTCCTTGGAACGAGTTGGACTGTTGAGAAGATAATCATCATAATTCTCTTCGTTATCTTGTCCAGATTTAGCCTTTTCTTCCGTCTGAGCCTTGCTTCTTCATCAGTCTTTTCTTTCTCAGTCTTATCCTTTTCTGGTTCCTCAATGTTATAATCAGTAGACTCCTCCACAAGCGTTTGTTGTTGCACAAGATTGGTGGCACCAGCTCCCTTATCGGGTTGATTAACAGCATCAGGAGTTGGTTTAGAGTGGACAGCACCACTTGATCCTCCGGGGCCACCCATTTGGTCTTTTGCAAATTCTTCAGCTTTTTGAAGGTGTCTAACGAATTTAAACTTCTTCCTGTAGGATTTATCCAGTTGCTCTTCTTCATCATCTGAGCTTTCTTCATAAGGCACAAGTACAGGAGTCTTCCGTTTGCCATGTTCAGCTGGAGGACTGGGAGGTTTATATACCGTTGTGGTTTCATCTTCAGCAGTTTCAGAGTGATAAGTCTCTTCATCTGATGCAGTACCTTCCGAGTTCTCGTCAATTAGCTTTCTCTGCGGTTCAGGTGTAGGAATAGGAACAACTTCCTGAGAGGGAACTTTCTTCTTTGGAGCAGGTTTCCTCTTTGGGACATTCCTTTGACTCTTTGTGCTTACTGCACTTCCAGCACTTCCTCTTCTGGTTCTCCGAGTAGGTGTTCCAGAAGGTTTTTCATCGAGATGACCAACTTTTCCTTCTCTTAATGCTACCCTGATACCTTTTGTACGTTTCAAGCTTCTTGATTTCGTCAGTCAATAGGTGATCAGGTAACACAGCGCCCTGTTTCTTTGTAGACGATTCCTTGATTCTGACTGATAGGGTAGGCTCAGTCAACATATCGTGATTGTCTGGGTCATTGAGCCTTTGTGGAATATCGGGATGAAGTCCAAGTGCTCTCTGGATCAACAATTTTGTGTATCTGACATAGGGAATCTTTGAGCCAAGTTTCTTGTGAAATGACATCATGTCTTCCCATAACAGTGCTTCAATTTCGATGTCCTAGCCTTTTTGTTGATTAATGACCAGAAAATTTGTAGTTCCATGAGCTTGGGATGCTCATAGCCACTGTCACGACCAGAGACTGATTTGGTGATGATGATGTAGAGGGTTCTCCACGGTTGAGGAATGTTCTTAAGCTCCACATGAGAATGCTTAGAGATAATTCCTGAAGCTTCATCATAGCCAATATCAATCAGGAATTGAAGAACTGTCTCCTCAGTATGTGTGGCAAAGAAGTCGGTTGGCTCAATTTCAGGAATGAGAAGAACAGCCCGTAAGTCAGCATGAGTGATGGTGACTTGTTTGTGATTGAGAGTTACAGTCACTGCACTTTGACCCTTGATCCTTTGCATAGAATTCCAGAATTGTTGCATGTAGATCTCCGGTACTGTAGCAGAGTGTGAGAGCATGTTCTGGTAGGGATGATTCTTTAGAATATCCACAGCAATGAGACAAGAAGATTCTGAGCATGTGAGGGTATCAAAGTCAACCCTAAGGTTGTTCTTTCCAATCTTTCTCGGATAGCCATTAGGGAAGATGTCAGCAATTGTGAGAACTTCTGGTGCATCCACATTCATTTGAGCAGCCATGTCGAGATCTGAAATAACATTAGCCAACAGAACCAACATATCGAAAGACATAATGTTAGTCAACAGAAGGTTTTTATTGTCTAATTATTGAATATACAGTGTCAAAGATTGTTACGAGTCCACAGTCACTTGTTTGTTCAATAGTCCAATGTCGTCATGATAAGTTTCATGAGTTAGTTAACTTTAAGTTTTAAATTTTATGTTATCACATATTTAACACAACATATTAAACGATTAAGTTTATTAGTGACATTATTGGTTTTGTGACGATATGATTTGTTTATTAACAAGTTTGTACAAAAACAATTCATAATGAAGGTCTATCAAGGCTTAGGCGTAGATTTGGCAAAGTTATGCGTAAACAGAAGTGATATACGCGTAGACGAAAGCTTATGCGTAGGATCCTAACTTACGCGTAAGAAATGTTATGCGTAGGAAAAGGGGACCTTATGCGTAGAGCTTACGCGTAGGCGTATAAAGACCTTACGCGTAAGGCTTACTCGTAAGAGTAGACCTTATGCGTAGAGGTCACTGTTTACGCATATCCTTCACAGGATACGCGTAGTCCCATTGTAGAACCTTACGCGTAATAGTTACGCGTAGGATTTCTCTTACGCATAACTGTCTACGCGTAAGGTGATCCTTATGCGTAGAGTAACAACCGACCTTGATTCTGAATTTTATGCGTAGCAAGCCTGAAATAAGATCATCATATCATCAATCTTAACACATATATTCATTTTACAACAAATCATGGCATGAAAACATGTTAAACAGTTTACGCGTAGAAGGTCATACGCGTAAGTCAAAACCCTAGAGTTTAAGAATTACGCATATGATTTCCAGCCATAGGAATTGCACCAAAGTTTTTCTGATAAATCTAAGATGTTATGTGAGTGTTATGACCAAGTTTTAACACTGAATTCGCATTGAATCAAAAGTACCCAAAATGTGAAGAACATTAAACCCTAAAGTTCAATTCTTAATCAGTTAATGTTTCTGGGTAATTTCTGGGTTAACATATTACCAATTCATGTTGAAAACAACCTCAAACAACAATCTTTAAGACTAAAGACATTCACATTTGAAAGTGCCCAAAACCACGCATAAACCCTAGTTCTTCAAATTCAAACCATACGTGATTCTGGGTGCGTTTTGAGTTGAAAAATGGTATCAGTGATGTTTAAAAAACATTTAGACACAATTATCTTAACACCAAAGCTCACAAACATGATCATGTGTTCTTACGCATATGCGAAGAACACAAAATCAACCATAAACGTAAATTTAACCGTTGGATTTGTTTGAAAATCAAAACCAATGTTTAAAATCATGTTAGAAACATTAATCCACTTACAGTTTGATGATCAAAAACACGGATTGGAAGAGTGATTCTTAGGCGTAGGATTTGTTTGGTTAGGGTAATAAATGTGAAGTGAAAGTGTTAGGTGGGGTGTTTTTATTAAAATGACTTTAAGATTTTGACAGTTTTGGTCCCTCCACCTTTTCCATTTTCATTTAAAGCCTTTTAACTTCCATTTTGGTTACCAAACGAAAGATTTTAGGAAATAACTTTGACGACACTCCCCCTCGACTTAAGACAATAATGAAAGGTTATAAATTTTAGTCCGAGGAATGTCATTGAACCAGAAAAATTTAACACCATTGATAAAAGAAACAACCGGGATATGATAACATGCAAGTACACAGATGTTTTGAAACAGTTAAGTGATTATTTTCTCCCCCTCAACACTTGATCGTAAAAATACTAAATTTTGAAAGATTAAAGTGTTGACGAAAGAAATGTACTTGCCATGTTGAAAGAAAAACTAGGTTAGAAGAATATTTTTGTTGTTTTATCAGGTTTTATATTTTTGTATTTTGTTTTTGAAAAATGTATTTACAAAAGATATTTTGGTGTTTGACAGGTTTTTAAGACTATTTTAGGAGGTCATCCAATTCCTCTTGAGTCAAACACCTCATACCAATCCGGTGGACCAACTCATTAAACCTAGCGGGAGGCAAGGCTTTGGTGAGAAGATCTGCTAATTGGTATTCAGTACCCACGAAGTATAATTCAACTGTACCCTGTTCCATGTGGTCCTTGATGAAATGATAGCGTAGATCGATGTGCTTTGATTTCGAGTGCTGAACTGAGTTGCACGAGATCGCAATGGCACTCCGATTGTCGCAGTACATCGGGATTCTGTCAAATACGTAACCATAGTCTTTGAGTTGTGTTCTCATCCAGATGACTTGAGCACAACACGCGGACATGGCTACATAATCTGCTTTGGTTGATGACAGCGATGTACAATCCTGCTTCCTTGATTGCCAAGACACCAGTTTATCACCAAGAAATTGTAGTGCTCCTGAAGTGCTTTTTCATGAATCTAAGCATCCTGCGTGGTCAGCGTCTGAAAAAGCGATTAGTTCAAAACCATAATCCTTCAGATACCAGATCCCCAAGTTAATGGTTCCCTTGATGTATCGGAGGATTCTTTTAGCCTCAGAGAGGTGGTTTCAGTTGGTCGCGACTGATAACGGGAGCATAGATAAACGGCAAATACAATATCAGGTCTGCTAGCTGTTAGACACATGAGAGACCCAATAATACTTCGGTATTTGGTAGGGTCCACTAATTTCCCATGTAAATCAGCGTCTAGCTTCTTGGTATGAGTCATGGGTGTGGCATAAGTGTCACAGGTTTTCATTCCAAATTTGTTTAACAATTCAAGGGCATATTTGGACTGACTCAAGAAAATACCACAGGGTGATTGATGAACTTGTAATCCTAGAAAGAACGTAAGTTCACCCATCATGGACATTTCAAAAATTTTCTTCATTAGTTTTGCAAAAGCGATTGAAAACTTTTTATGTGTAGACCCAAAAATGATGTCATCCATGTAAATTTGAACAATTAAGATATGTGCCCCGTGATACTGTATAAAAAGAGTAGGGTCGACCGAACCTTTGGTGAAATTATTAGCAATGAGGAAAGATGATAGCTTATCGTACCATGCCCGAGGAGCTTGTTTGAGACCATAAAGAGCTTTGTTCAGTTTGTAGACATGGTTCGGGAACTCTGGATCAACGAATCCTTCGGGTTGGCTGACATAAACCGTTTCTTTCAGTTGTCCGTTGAGAAACGCAGTTTTGACATCCATCTGAAAGACCGTCATATTCATATGAGCCGCGAACGCGAGAAATATCCGAACAGCCTCAAGACGAGCAACCGGAGCAAAAGATTCTTCAAAGTCTATTCCCTCTTCCTGACGATAACCCTTAGCAACTAGACGTGACTTGTTTTGGATTACATTCCCTTCAGCATCCAATTTGTTTTTCCAAATCCATTTGAGACCAATGACGTAGACCCCTGTTGGTCTTTCAACCAGTTCACATACTTCAAGACGTTTGAATTTGTTGAGTTCTTCTTGTATGGATTCAATCCAGTTGTCTTTTGTCATTGCATCTTTAATGTTTTTAGGCTCAGATTGGCAGACAGTGAGTGCATAAATGCAATGTTCACCATCTGTGTGAAGACGTTGTCTCGTAACGACTGGTTGATTCGGGTTGCCAATAATATTTGCCAGAGGATGGTCTTTTGTCCATCGATGTGTAGAGGGTTGATGTTGGTATACATAGTGCAGATTCTGAGGATTCAAATGGTTTGTTGATGATTCCGCGACATCAGGTGCAGCAGTGTCATTAGCAAATGGGTTAAAGAACGCATTTGGATCAAAATCTGCAGGTGAGGGTACTTCATTCAGAAAATCATCAGCCGGTTCATCATTGTTGGAAGCGGTTTGTTCAACTGTTGTGGTGGAGTCAACTGGTGGTGCTTCTTCAACAGTAGTTGTTGTAGCAGGTGTATCAGGTATAAGAGTATTATCAGGTTGAGCAGCGGAAACAGCGGATACACCTGGAGCACGTTCATCAATATCGTCACTGAACAGCGGAGCAAATAACCTTTCCATTTGTTGACGAGTGAGCTGGGGGCTTTGTTCAGCTGATGATGGGGGTTAAGGGAAGTTTAAACGGTTGTGACCGGGTTCTAAGCTGTTATACTTAGAAGCCATTTCCGTAAGTACATCAAAATGAGCATGAATCGTTTCCATCACCTGTTTTGTACGACGATTCCAGATCCGGTAACCTTTAGAATTCTCACAATATCCAATAAAGACTCCAATGTCGGCTTTGGCTTTGAGCTTTCCAAAATCATCACGATCATTATTCGGATAGCAAAGGGATCCAAATACATGAAAGTGTTTGAGATTCGGTTTATGGTTGTGGAAAAGCTCGAAAGGTGTTTTGTTGTGGCGTTTTGTGATCATAGAACGGTTTTGAGTATAGCATGCAGTAGATACAGCTTCTGCCCACAAGTAATCTGGAAGTTTAGCATTGATTAACATTGTTCTTGCAGCTTCCACTAACGTTCGGTTTCGTCTTTCAACAACTCCGTTTTGTTCTGGTGTACGTGCAATAGATGTTTGATGCTGAATTCCCGCTTTCTCATAAAATTCACGAAGGGTTTGGTTAACAAATTCAGTTCCTTTGTCTGTTCTTATTTGTCTGACGGTGTTTCGGAGCTGAACCTGTATTTTCGTGAGAAAGGTGATGATCATCTGTGGAGCTTGGTCTTTGCTTCGAAGAAAGTAGACCAAAGTCCATCGTGAATAGTCATCAACAATTACTAAGATGTAACGTTTGCCATTGATCGTTTGCACACGCATCGGGCCACACAAATCCATGTGAAGAAGATGAAGCACATGCTGAGAGCTGTGTTCCACCTTTGAAGGAAAATAAGCACGAGTGCTTTTTCCTTGTTCACAAGCTGAGCAAAGGTGATCTTTTGAATATCGGAATCGTGGGAGACCTTCAACTAGTTTGTGTCGAGCAAGGTTGGTGATGGTTTGAAAGTTTAGATGTGAGAGACGACAGTGCCATAGCCAGGATTTTGTTGATGTTGCCTTTGAAAGTAAGCATATAGGAGATGAAGCAACCATGTCTTGCATAGAGATAGTGTAAAGACTAGAATTACGCAAGCCAGACATAAGGTCATTTCCTTGTAGATCACGAATGAAACAAGTTTTCTCCCTGAAAGCAACCTCCAAATCTCCATCACAGAACTGACCTACTGAAAACAGATTGTGACCGAGGCCTTCCACATAGTAAACCCTGCTAATTTCAATGTTCCCATTGATATAGTCTCCGTAGCCCATGATAGCTGCGAAGTGATCATTCCCGAATCTGACAGTGCCAATGAACTTTGCAATAAAGTTTGATAACAGTTTAAGGTTGCCTGTCATGTGTCGGGAACATCCGCTATCAACAATCCAGAGAATGATCTGTATCACCTGCATTACACATAGACGACACAGATGGAATAGAAGTAGATGTGGAACCCGAAATGTTAGAGGGTTCCGGAGCAGTGATAGTAGACATACACACATTAATAGCTTTAGGCATCCATTTAAATTCTAATGTGTTATATATCCATTTCTGCCATCTATAACTACTGTTTGCTTTAGTCTTTGTGAATGCACTAGGTGGTACTACATTCTTAGGAAGTGAAACTGGAGCTACAGGGACAGCAATGCATGCCTTAGAATCTAAAGAAGGCGGTCTACCAAGCACAGACTTAGAATGATTATTGGGCCTAGAGGTATTCCTATTCTTAGGATTCCGTAAATGAGAGATTTTAGCTTTAGCAACACATTTGTCATGACAATCAGAATTCATACTTTTACGACAAATAACACAAGGTGCATCAGACTGAATATCAAAAGTACTTAAAGGTTTAGCATTCGTTACATCACTATTTCTATTACATTTTCCAGACGCAATATCTATAGTGGAAGCAATGTGAGTCTTATTCATAGTCCTAGGGTGTTCTTCTACTTTAGCATTCCTTATTGATCTTTTCTTAGGTCGCAACTTCCTATTCTTCGATTGAGTGCTCCTAGGCTGTGGAGTGCAGACGTTTGGAAAAGACGCAACTATTCCTGTTTCAGTAGAAGGAAGCACGTTAGCAACTTGTGATTTGGCAGTAGGGATTCTAGGTGCACGATTACTAAGTGTTACTGGTGCTAATCTCTTAATGATGGTTGGCGGAAGTTGTTCATACTTTCCTAACATTTCTCTTAACTTAGAGATAGTGTGAATCAAATCTTGATTTTCAGAACGAATATTACCATCAAAATTCATGACTTCTCTAGTGTGAGCAAGATAGTGATCAAGTTCGTTTGATGCTTCATGACGAGTCTTATTGAGTAAATCAAATATGACACCATATTCCTGTTTAACTTTTACAAGTTCTTGTTCATATTTTGAGATTTGACTTTTCAAAGACACGTTTTGATCATCCAGTTGCTCAAGTTTAGGATCAGAAGATTTTGCACGCAACTGAGCGATTTTCTTTTGAAAACCAAGTTGTTGATTGTGAATATCTTTTTCACACCAATTAAGACAACGTTTTGCATTGTAAAGTTCGTTAAGTAATCGTTCATTTTAAGCTTTTAAAGACTCGATCTGAAGCACATTATCAGTATTCTCAACTGTTACCACAGAGTCAACATTATCAGCAGAGATATAATCAGATCCATGTGGCAAAGAATAGAATAACACAACATTATGGATATCAGCACAGATAACATCTTTCAAGAGTCGATCAACATCTTTTCTCAACATCTTCTTTTTTTCATTTAGTATTAGAAATAGATGTTTCTGTTTTCTCAAAAACGACCTTCATCACTCCAAGTTCCTTATGAAAGTCTCGTTCCCAAGACAATGCACAATTTTTCAAATTCTTAACATTTGGTAAAAGATTTTTCTGAAAAATGTCTCTTTGTTCTCGCGCCAGAGGCGATTGAAAATGTTGAACTTTGATTTCAGAATGATATTCTATCTCATGTTGTAAAGTTTTGAGGTCAGCCATGAAAATGTCAAAATATCTGAGAATTTTGCGATTTTCAGGTTTTGAGTTTACTTCACTGATGGAAGGTAAAGGACCATAAATTTGTGCATAATCTGGTTGGGGATTAACATTAGAATACTCAGGTGTTTTTATGATAACCCTTGGTGTGTTAGAAGAATCCGTTGGTGTGACAAAAGTGACCGGTTTTGAATAATTAAAAGGTTTGTTGTAAACAACAGTTTTTAATTTTGATCGACTCTCGTCTTCTGCATCTAATTCCTCTTGACAATGATATTCAACAACACTCATAACAGAATTATCAATTTTATATTCTGCACTGGAAATTTCAGGATTTGGTTTGAATGTTTTGGTTGAAAGCTTAGGGTTGTAATCTGCAAGATTCGGTCCATATCCATTTGGATTTGGTTTTAAAGTAAACTTTTCAATAGCAGTTACTGACTCACCATGTTTGTAAACAACAGTTTTAAACTCTTTAAGTTTGCGTTGCAAGCCGATAATTTCTTCAAGATGATTATCTATTCGGTTCGTGGAATGCTTTTTGTATGCAGAGAACTGTTTTTGACAATTTAACAACTCAGCCTTAGCTTTTTGATTTGCCAAGGTGAGAGCGTTAATTTTCTTTTTATGTTCATGTTTCAGTTGTTCTATCTCAGACAATAAAGCATTCTTCAAAGCGGCTAGATCACACATCTGTCTTTCTAAATATTTTTCGTTTTGATGAGATTTAGTAAAGGCTTCTTCAAAACCTTTTTCACGTTTTTCTTGAGTTTTGAAAAAGTTGAGTTGCTTTTTTAAACATTCAAAATCCTTGGTTAATGCACAACATTCTTCAATTTGGGATTGCTGGTCTTTAAGTAAGAGAGCAAGATCTGGATGAGGCAAAAGTTCGGCTTGTTCAACAGAAGTCACAACATGATCATTATTTAGATCCTCAAGTATAACCACGGAGTCAATTTGATTATCAAAGGAAACCATAAGGTCATCTTGATCGTCAAATGTAACTACAGGGTCTATTTGAAAATCGTCGGAATGAGATGTAAATGACTCATTTTGAACATTCTGAGCCTTGCCGGATTCAGATGTTGGCGGAGATATTAGATCCGAGATAAATATGGTTTGTTCGGGTACCTGAGACAAGCCATCAGTGTCATACACTGGGCCTGTGTCACTCATGTGTAACTCATGCATATTAGCCATCAACATAACTGCTTCATTGGCCTACAAGTCCTCCATATCATCATCTGAGTCTGCATTTGCCATAAAACTCTGTTCTTTGTCTGTGAGAGATCCACCAGCTTCATCCTTAAGAGCCAAAAGAAGAGCCTCTTTGAAATAAGCACTGCCCCTAGTCCTCGGCTTTGGGCATGCATTAGCCAGGTGTCCCTTCTCATTGCAGTTATAGCATCGAAGACCATTCAACCATTCTGAGCATTTCCCTGTTCCACCACTGGAGCTCTGTTGTTATTCCGACCCACAACATTAAACCCTTGACCACCGCCCATCTGACGACCATAACCACGATTCTGAACTTCAACTCGTCCATTTTTTACAACAGCCTGATTTCGTGTGTTAGATGAGGAACGAATACGATTGTTGGATTTGTTGGTATAACGGCCAAAAGCATTAGCAATCATAACAAATCCTTGTTGTAATGCTTTGAACGAATCGATGTCCTCATTAGCTTCACTGAAAATTGGTTGAGCATTGTTGTTGTTGTATGGAACCAGTTGATTTTGTTGAGATTGTAGCTGTGAATGATCGTTTTGTGTGACATAGGCAGTTGGTTGAGTTGCTTGTTGAGGAGGATAACTTTGTTGAGCATATAAGGCAAGTTGTTGATTTTCCGGATGTGTAGGTGGAGCAATTTGAGCACGGAGAATCCTTTCCCGATCAACTTCCTTTTCATGAGGCTTCAAGTAATCGTACAACAATCCATATGTAGAATGATGCATATTCTTCGCTTGACGGAGAAAAATGACATACTTCTCCCATTCAGGACCAAGACTACTCAGGAACTTAGTATTCACTGCAATTCTTGGCATGATGATGTTGTGTTTATCCAAATCATTGATGATGTCTGAAAATCGATGATGATAAGACTCTAGTATCTCTCCAGGTTCAATCATGAAGTGTTCATAAGCCAAGTAAATTTTGGATTCCAAATCCTCCTGATTGAGTATAGATCCTTCAACAAGAAGATGAATATGTTCCCACATTTCCTTTGCAGTCTTTTGAGCATCAACACTTCGAAGAATTGGGTTAGGTAATCCTAAAAGGATATATTGCATTGCAAGCTCATCAGCTTCATAGTGTAGAAGTTCTGTTTGATTTAAATCTTCAACAGTAGCAATGTTCGTTTGTTCATCTCTTGGTGGATTAGCATTAGGATCTTCGGGTACAATGATAGTAGGCATCTCAAATGGACCTTCCAAGATAGCCTTCTTTAAGAACTTTCCATGTGGCTTCTTCAGATCACAAAACCTAAAGAACCTTATCACCCATTGATCGTAGTTTCCTGGAGTGAGCATTGGAGGTCTATCAAGTGATCCAGCCTCATGAATTGGTTGTTGGCTGCTTAAAGCTTCACACATCTTTGCAAACCAAGTGGGTTCCTTCATAGTGTTCCTTGATGGATGTTGATTGAAGTCATTAGTGTAGGGTTGAACTTGAAGACTTGGCGGTGTTTGAACCATTTTTGGTGGAGGAATTCCTCCAAGTTGTGGAGTATGTTGTTGATTAAATTGTTGTTGATAAATTGCTTGTTGTTGATTCCATTGTTGATGTTGTGGACTTAGTTGTTGTTGTCGTTGAGAATAAGTGTAAGGGAAATAGTTAGAGTATGGTGGTTGTGACATGTTGAAAACTTGTGTTGGTAAAAATGGATCTTTGTAGTCGAATGAACCTTTGTTGATGAAGTGTCCTTAGGCGTAGAAATCACAAGAAACCAAGTAGAATTTATGCGTAAAAACACCAAAGTTACGCGTAACAAATAGAGTTACGCGTAGTTTTAGCTTACGCGTAAGTATGGAAAACACTCTAAAGTTAGGCGTAGACACAAAGTTAGGCGTAGAAAGTTAGGCGTAGGATTACCTTATGCGTAAGACTAGGTTAGGCGTAAGATTAATCTTATGCGTAGGATTTCTACACGTAAGCTTTATGCTTATGCGTAAGATTAGGGTTTTTCCCAAATGATCTTTTACACTATCACAGTGCAAAAGATATCCAAAGTCGACGTATTCTCAGGCTTATCCAAGCAAGAAAACACGGAGTAAACCACGAGAACGAAGATCAAGCCACGGATAAAGTTACGCGTAAGATTAGGGTTTTGATACGCGTAATCTTACTCGTAAAATGATTATGCCCAAAGATGTTTCTAAACCAGATTTTTGTGATGAGATAGCTTCAATATCACCAAAATAACACAAAAATGTGAAAATTGATGAACCAAAACTCCTAAAACAGTTACGCGTAGGACGAACCCTTCGAACAAAAACTAGCTTAAAAACGTTTATCCATGCATAAAGTTTGAAACTTTTTGCCAAAAACAAGTATTTTAACACCTTAAAATGTTGAAAGTACAAGAATCTTGGATTAAAAAGTGTAAAAAACGAGTTTTTAAGCGAACCAAAGTATCACGTTAGCCTTACGTGTAGGACCAAAACCCACTTCAAAAGCAATAACGATTCACCCAACTAGTAGGCGATTGATACCACTGTTAGGTCACTAGTTTTACAACACAAGCTTACTTAGAAAGAGAAGAGGCGGATGAACAATATACAAACACACATACGCGTAAGACAATGAAGAAAGGTTATGCGTGAGTATGTGAAAGAGAGTAAATTGAACAACCAACCCTCAAGTGAGTGTTATTACATAGTATTTATAGGCAAGGAGCTAGGACAACACTCCTACTCCTTCCCTTTTCCTTATTGGACATGGGCCTAAGCTTATGGGCCTTCTACATAAGCTTGACCTTAAAAAAACATAAAGGCCATAATACGCTACCTATTACATATGAGAAACTAACACTTGAATTAAGGTTTAGGAGTGATTCCAACAAAGGACTTTGTCTTATCTGATTCAAACTTGTCCCGCCTTATCCCGCTCATTTTTCAGTCTCCATTGCCTTCAGTCTTCTACTTCAGTTAGTCTTTAGTGAAAGTAGTTGGTGAGGAGTTTAGGGATTTAGTGAGTTATTGTCATCACTCACCGAATCCACCATCTCCTTTTTGACTCAGTCTTCACCCCTTAAGTTGCGCCTTACTGAGTGGAGAGACTTCTTCTTCACCTCTTACTGAGTATCCTGAAGATGGCTCACTGAGAGACTATGCACTCAGTGACCTGTTAGTGTTTAACGGTCTAAACACTTAGGGTATTTTCTATTCATATCCTAGATTCAAGGGGTGTGGGTATTTATTGAACCCAACAAAAAGCAAGACACACCACAGAAGAGTGTCTGCATTTGAAGAAGCAAAGGGAAGAAAGGAAGAAGGGGCCGATGATAGAAGTTGAAGAGTAGCGAGAAAAACCGAACAAAATTTTTTTTAGAATAAACGAAACCACACACGCATTTGGGAAAAGCTGTGTGGAAACGATTCCCAGAGAATAAAAAGGAACAAAGACTTACGACCTAAAAAGAATTAGCTTCGGAGGAAGACGTACACCAAAAGAAGAACGCAGGAAATTGTGGCAGACACGACATAAAAGATACAGCCATGGGAAGGGAAATACTCGACAACAAACAAGCAAGGGCAGAAGTAAAAGGATAAATGTAACAAATTGGTTTTCACAAACACATAAACACACAAGTAATGGGGCATATAGAATAAGTTCTAGAGAGAGAAAGTGGAAGAGTTTTGGGAACTTAGTGAGACAAAGAAAAATGATATTATGAAAAGCTCCAACCCTTTGCCTTGCTAGGCAAAGGGTATTTATAGGTTCTTACAAGACACACCTCCTACGGGCTATGGATCAAGCATACAGTGGGTAAAGACCTGTCCGTCCTCCACGGTGTTACTTAATAAACTACTTACTAACACTAATAGACTACGACTACGAGCTTTCTAACGAATAGATATACTTGAGGTGACCGACTCTTTAACTACAGGATTTTCTAAATCCTAACAATCTCCCCCTAAGGGAGGTCACCTCAATTACATCAATTACAAAAAAGATATTACATTTTGGTGTTCTTGGATTCTTGATTAAGTTCTTTGCTTCGTAGCCAGTAGTATTTGATTCTTCAAGTTCCGCTTGTTTGGTTCTTTCAAGTGGAGGTCTTTAACTGATCCACGTGATGATGAGTTTTGAGCCAGCTTTGAGATCATCAGCCACAGCAAATCTCTGACTCATCCTTTTGTTGTATCGCCATTATGTGGTGTTGTGACTTTTGGGCCGACATGCTCACATTTTGGGTCATGATATCTTCTCATCAGAGTAGCGGAAGCTTTTGTTGATTTATAATATTTCTAGTAGCGTAGCAGAAGAATGGATTGAAAATATCCGAGTCACTTGATGAAGATATGTACTTATCATAATTTCTTTGAGATGAACGTGATGTGTGAGCAGGCGGCAATGGATTAACGCCCTAATTCTGATCAGCTGCAACCGTCGGGTATTCCTGCAAACAACAGTTAGCAATAAAGAGCACGAAAGTGTCTTTGATCAATTTCGTTGAATTGAGGTACACGGCCCATGGTTCCCCGTTGATCAGTACAAGTATTGCCTGTGATCAGGTAAAATTCAGAAGAATCTCCTTGACAGGGTTTCGCAGCTTCTCTAGCCATTCTCAAACCGGAACGTCTCAAAGAAGACAACGCGGAGTGAGTGAACCAGCAAATTGAGATTTACTGATTGAAAAAAAATGATTTTAAAACAATCGCGTATAAAGAAGACAACGCGGAGTGAGTGAACCAGCAAATTGAGATTTACTGATTGAAAAAAAAAATGATTTGAAACAATCGCGTATTACTTGAAGAAAGAGTTTTGCAATACAACGAAGGTTTTATATGAGAAATTAATTTTTCAATCACACCTTTTAATTTTGAAAATATACTACTCAGTAGATGTGATAGAGAAAAGAAATTTGAGCACAACGACCGGTTTTTCAAAGGTATCCGTCAATCCATTCCTGAACCAGGATTTATTCAATATGTGAATTGCCCCATCGTTTTTTTCCAGTTGTCACATGTTTGATATATTGAATTGATCTCACATGCCACCCACCAAGTTCTTGTTTGATGTTGGCTCTAGAAGGCTTTCCATCTTCATTGTGAATATGTTCATCACTCAGATGTTCTGGCAATACCACAAGGATAATGCGTAGGACTCTTAAAATATATTCTCACTTTCCACATTGTGTGAAACAGTGAGTCTTCATTAATTGTGTCCTAATGAGATTTATTGATGATCTCTTTGCTCTAGACTCAATTGTACACATTTGGTTCCTATGTCGGAGACTAGGGATAGGGTCTCCTTCTTCAATATCAACAATCTCTAAGAGAAATTCAATAGATTATGTAGGTTCCCCGTGAGAATGAAACAAGTCCTTTTAAGAGGAACTTGAGTAGCTTGGGAAGTTTAGTGTAGTGCGTCATTGGGTCCATGGCGTCTTGTCTTCAATACCAGTATTACCTTAGTAACGACCAGTAGCATATGAATTGAACCCGGTTTCTCCTCTAAGGTTGAATTGTTGGAGGGATATTTCTTTTCACCCTTTTCACATTCAATTCTTTTTCATTCTTCAACCCTTTCAGTGCTTACCGAGACTTCATTACTAGAACCTTGTTGGGTTTATTCCAGTACTAGCTCTATCTCAGTCCGCACTCTTCCCATTTCTCACTTTTCTCCTTTTTCATCATGCCTAAGGACTTCTACACTATCTAGTGAATTGTCCTTGGGTAGATCCCTCCGACTCTGGCGGGATCGTGGGAACGAATACCTAACCTAACCATCCTTATATCTTTGCACATACAATAAATTGGTCGGTCTTTTGGTATTGTTCATTCCCCCTCGAAACCATTTGAAAACTATTTGAAAATCAATCAAGGTACTTGTGATATACAATCAAAGCATTTTGTACCTTAATTGGTTTTGATATTATAGAAATGCTCCCCCTCAACATGTGCATCAAGTATTCGAAATTGTTTTTAGCACATGGAGGCAAGAGGAGTTGGAAATCTTAGATTAAGAATGAAAGATTCAATCTTTGATTAACTTTTTCTAAAAATATCATCATCAATTTCCCGATCAAATTTAGTATTTTAAATACTTTGTTGAAAATATTTTGGGAAAGGATGAGGTTTTCTTTTAATTGCTCCCCCTCAATATGTGCATCGATATTCAAAATAATTTTTCACATATTAGAGGGAACCTACACATTGAGATAAGTCAATCACGTTTCAATCCTTTTGGTTTAAGACAGATGCTCCCCCTTAACATGTGCATGGAAAAATTTGAAATCGTTTGGCATATGTAGGGAGGAGATCTTGTTATTCTATTTCTAAACCATTTATCGAATTATCAGTTTAAATCCAATTTAAATCACAAATTCTCCCCCGATCAGAATTTTCAAACCCTTTGAGATTTGAGATCTCAGTTGATTTAAATTGATTTTGAAAGGTTTTTGAGGAGAATTGTGACCTTCTTTTGAAAACATTTAATTGATAAGGATCAGAGTATGAGACTTTAAACTCCATTGTTTCAAACATGCTTAATGATCTTATGAAAACACACTCTTGGTCTGGATCCAATTGTATATAACACTGTTCTTTATGATTATCCAAAATTAGACCTTGAACATTTACGTGCCAATTGTTTGAAAAATATCCGTTTTGATATGTTTGAAATCACTCTCCCCCTCAATCAATGACATAAGTTTTTGATTGAGTGATAGAGATGTTGACAGATGATAAGTCCAGATGATTTTCAAAATAAATATTGTGATATTTCAAAAGCAATTTTGTTTTCATTAGATGACAAATATTTTTCAGAAGAATCTTTAGAAGGAAAAATATTTGGTTGTAAACATTTGTCTTTTTGGCGACAAATATTCCTTATAAAAATTTTGTTTTTAGAATCAGAGCGTGAAGTTTTAAAATTGGATGAAGCACAGCTCTGTTCTTTCTTTAAAAACTGGTTACTGCCCGAAGTGACAATAAACCATCATTTTTCTACATCTTTTTTTTTTTTTTTTTTTTTTTTTTGTAACAAAATTTTATGTACATTCGAACTTCGTCTAAAGACCCGTGCCATTATTTGAAAGACAAATCAAAGTCCGTAGATGTTATTGAAGAACTGAAAATTCATGTGAAAAATAATATTTTTAGGTTTTTTCAAAGTTTCTGATTTTTTATGGATTTTGAAATTTTTATATTTTTCTATTTTCTTTTTGTGGGTTTTATAATTTTGTATTTTGCTTTTTGATAAGATTTGTACAAGAAATAGATGAAAAAAAGTCTTTACTCCTCTTCTTCCTCTTGAAGACGTTTGAGTGTTTCCGGTTGTAGACTCTTTAGTCCAAGTCGTGGAAGAATAAACTCAAAACGTTCTCTAGGAAGAGCTTTAGTGAAGATGTCTGCCAGCTGATATTCAGTTTTCACAAAATATAGTTCCACCACACCTTTCTCCACTTGTTCCCTGATGAAATGATGTCGAGTGTCTATATGCTTTGCTCTTGAATGTTGAACATTGTTGCAGCAGAGAGCAATGGCACTTTTGTTATCACAATACAGAGGGATTTTGTTGAATTCATAGCCATAGTTAGATAATTGTGATCTCATCCATAGGATTTGAGCACAACAAGATGAAATGGCTATGTATTCCGCCTCTGTATATGATATAGACGTACTCATTTGTTTCTTTGAAGACCAGCTTACTAATTTATCTCCCAAGAATTGAGCACCACCTGACGTGCTTCGACGTGTATCTAGACACCCTGCATGGTCTGCATCTGCATATGCTGTTAGTGACATATTGGTGTCCTTTGTATACCAAAGTCCCATGTTAATGGTTCCTTGGAGATACCGAAAGACCCGTTTAACTGCTTCAAAGTGCTTTTTGGTAGGCTTAGCCTGGTATCTAGCACACATGCATACAGCGAACAGAATATCAGGTCTACTGACTGTGAAGTACATCAGGGATCCAATCATACTTCGATATTTCGTTTGATCAACCATGATCCCTGAGTTGTCCTCATCCAGTTTTGTGTGCTCCACCATGGGAGTGTCAACAGGGTCACAAGAATCAAATCCAAATTTCTTTAAAATTTCATTAGCATGTTTAGATTGATTAATGAAAATGCCTCCAAGACTTTGTGAAATTTGTAATCCCAAGAAAAATGACATTTGTCCCATCATAGATATTTGAAATTTGGAACCCATCTCCTTTGAAAAATGGTCACATTCATTAGGGTCGGTCGAGGCAAAAATAATATCATCAACATAAATTTGAACATGAATTAAATGTTTGCCTGACTTTCGGGTGAACAATGTGGGATCAACTGCTCCTTTGCTGAATCCATTTGTCAATAGGAACTTTGACAGTGTATCATACCATGCCCTTGGAGCTTGCTTCAAGCCGTAAAGCGCCTTCTTCAAGCGGTAGTGTTAGGATCTAGAAAATCCGGTAGTTAAAGAGTCGGTCACCTCAAGTATATGTAATCGTTAGAAAGCTTGTAGTCGTAGTCATTTAGTGTTAGTAAGTAGTTTGTTAAGTAACACCGTGGAGGACGGACGGGTCTTTACCCACTGTATGCCTGATCCACAGCCCGAAGGAGGGCGTCTAAGCTTGTAACTATAAATACCATTTTCCTAGCAAGGCAAAGGGTTGGAGCTTCATAATATCATTTTTCTTTGTCTCACTAAGTTCCCAACACTCTTCACTTTCTCTCTCTAAAACTCATACGCCCCTTATTAGTGATGGTTTATGTGTTTATGAAAACCAATAACTAACAATTGGTATCAGAGAGCCATGGTTTGATCACTCATTTTTCATGTTCTTGGATTTCTAGTGGTTCTCATAAGGTTTTTGGGTTTGAATGAGTTTAGAGTAGTTTGCATCATTTGGATCATTTCTTATGTTAAAGTTTGAATTTTGATAGTACTTTTGGGTTTAAAATCATTATAAGTGTTTAGGTTTTGGTTTGGAAGGCTTGAATCATTGTGGTTGGGTTGTTTTTTGATTGAAAAGTGGTGTTTTTTTGAAAGTTTCAAGTATGCGATTTGTGTCTCGAATTGGTGTTCTACTATGCGATTTGTACTAAATTCTATGCGATTTTTCTCTTTAACGAATGCTTTTTGAAGCGATTTGTCATATCTTGGATGCGATTTGTCACTTTTTGTGAAGCGATTTGTCTAGTATGCGTTTTTTCTATTGAGACAAAATGAAAAGAAAGGACAAAGTAGTGGAAGTAGTGGGTGTACTTGTGTACTATGCGATTTGTCAACTTATGCGATTTGTCCCTTAAGTGATTTGTCTCTTAAGCGTTTTGTCAACATAAGCGTTTTGACACTTATGCGATTTGTCTAGGGTGCTATTTGTCATCAGTGCGATTTGTCACCAGTGCGATTTGTCATCAGTGCAATTTGACCACTGCGATTTGACCAAGAAAACTAGGTTTTGACTTTTACGGTTTGACTACTTGCGGCTTGACCAAAGTTGACTTTTTACGTCAAAACTTCAAATGGCCATAACTTTTGAACCGTAACTCCGTTTTCAGCGAAATACCTGTCAAAACGACCGGAACAGCCTGATATTGCGAGGTTTCACCAAAAAGTCGCGAAACGAATTTTTCAAGGCCCAAATCCCCTCTAAAAGGAAGTTATTGAGGTTTTAAGTTTTTAGACCTAAAATTCACCGTAAAAACAAGCATCAACCAATCCAAATCTCAACCGAACAACATCACAGCTAATCCCGTAAACTATCATAAGTCCTAACACACACTCGTCTATCATTGTGTGGAGCCATCAGTCATCTTAACACGTTCTATTGGTCATTGCTTAACGGTTTCCTCTTGATTTTGTAAAATCCCGCGAAAGATTCTATTTCTCGGTTTAAATCATAGATTTGTAAAATACCGTGCACGTCAACATCATGCCTAATGATTCAGATTCAGTTGTATATAAGATACTCAGTTTATACAACGTTATCAATGTACAACAGACTATCGTGTTTGAGTCGGATAATGCTAATATGGAATCTTCGTGCTCAAAGTCACAAGAAAGAGAGGAGCACCGGCCACAACTTGTGCATGTTAATGCAAAGGAAAGCTCCATGGAAGCTTCTGATGTACCCAAGAGAGAGATACACCAGCCACAACCTGTGCACGCCAATGCAAAGGAAAGCTGCATGGAAGCTTCTCTTGTACTGTTGGAATCACTCCTAAACAGTATTTCAAGTATTTATATTTCATATGTAATAGGTAGCTTTATTATGGCCTTTATGTTTGTTTAAGGTCCAGCTTATGTAGAAGGCCCATAAGCTGAGGCCCAAGCCCAATAAGGAATAGGGAAGGAGAGGGAGTGTTGCCCTAGCTCCTTGCCTATATAAACTATTGTAAACCCTCATTATAGAGATGCGCATTCTAAGTTTTGGTTTTGAAGTTTTTGTTTGCTCATGTGGGTTGATAAACCGCTAACTATGGTGACAATCCAGTGATCAAAATGTTGTGTTCGAATATTCTCTTCTCTATTTCCGCCTACTTGTTCATAGTTTGTGTTTGTGTGTTATACTCATCGTGCCAATCCGCATCACTCTCACTTACTTTTCTTATTGAACTTGTTGGTTGGGAGTTTACTCCCAAATGTTATCAAATATATCCGTTCCTCGATCCCGTTGTGAGGGAGAGGAAGGGATAAGGAATAACCCGAACCCGGAGTCGAATACCCGGAAGATGTATTCGACCTGGAATTTGTTTGTATTTCCGGTATTATTTCGATGGATAATGTATACTTTATATTTATGAACTTTATGACAAATCCTCACTAAGGTTGTCATGTTCTCTTCGAAGGTACGTCGAAAGGAAACGTAACCGCACGTGTCCAACACCGACCACATAGAGAGAGAACCCATGTAGTCTTCGAAGGTACCTCGAAAGGAAACGTAATTGTACGTGTTCAACACCGGCCACGAGGAGAGAAAGAACACTGAAACTCGTGCTTCTAAGGTATAATCGTAATAGGCTGAGTTTGTGCTATCAGACAACATGTAACTATTGCAACATATTTGACTCATAGAATATATGTTGACTTAGACTTAGTAATCCGTACTACAACTGCACGTGCCATAAAATGTTTAGATACTAAATTTGGCTCTTTATCTTAGAAAGCGCCCTAAAATGTTTTAGTTC
>BPTQ01000001.1:192731820-192755742 GCA_019973895.1 Chrysanthemum seticuspe | reverse complement strand
AGACAGGATTGAAGGATATACGCTTGAAGGTTGGGAATCCTAAGCGCTGGAACTCTCAGGATAGAAGGGATGTGAGAAGGATCATCACCATGATTGATGAACGGTTGTTCAGAAGGGATCAGTTCAGACGCTTGGAGAGCTATGTTGGTGGTCGACCCAGGAGAAACATCACCGGCTTTCAACGCCCTGTGCGCACTCCTGGGAACATCACTGCACTTCCTGGTACCCCTTGAATTGTTTCCTTCATATGATTTTGGATGTATGATTATATATGTGAATGGCTTGTGCACACATAACAGTGTACAACCCGCAATTGTCAAGAAAGGACCCTGTGGTACGCCTCAGTGCCACAATCCTTATAAAAGGAGCGAAAGCTTCTTATTTTTGAGTAAAACCTATCAAACCTTTCATTTTTCAAGGTTTTGCTCAAAAAGACAAGTACTTCCCCATATGATTTCAAAACCTCAACCGTTTATATCACTAGTTGAGGGGGAGTATTTGATGAAAACTTTGTTCACAAATTGTTCACAGTGGTCACTCTTCCCGCAACACTCAAAATGGTCATATTTATTCTCAAAATGTTTCAAAAATAACATCTTATATGCCATTTTTGAGGGGGAGAAAATTATGTGATAAGAAATATGTTGTACAAAATGCAAATGAATCTGTGTACCTCAGACTTAACCTACGAATTGACGGTACTAAACTGTTGTAACTCGAAAAGACTTGTCCTGGACGGGTAATAATTTCAAGCTAGTTCGCTAGTGATGTAAACGTGTCTCGCAAAGGACTTGTCTGAGTAGAAAGTACCATTCGAGAAACTTTTGATAGACATGAACTCTGACGGGTTTGACAACCTTCCAAGGTTTGTCTACACCGTCAAGGTAGTTATTAGAGCTAGTTGTCACCTAAAAACTGACAATGTATCTCTTTAACTATTCAACGTAACCGTGTCTCGCAGGAGATTGTCTATCTTTAGTGGATCAATTCAAAAAGTGCGCGCTCTTTCCTCACTGTGCATTTAACCATTAAAACTATTAAGCACATGTGGAGGGGGAGTATTTATGCAAAAACTTATCTCTCACAGTGGTTCAAACATGTTTTTTCATTCACAAACCCTTTGAGAGATATTTTAACTTACAGTGGTCATAATGGCAAACATAGGATAGTCATGGAGTTATAAGGTGACTAAGGTTAGGAATAACCGTCCTATGATCCGCCAGAGCCGGAGGGATCTACCCAAGGACACTACCATTAGTTAGTGTTAGAAGTCCTTAGGAATGATTATAAAAAGGAGAAAATGAGAATCGGAGAAAGAAGGAGTTGAAGAATCAAAAAGAAATGTAAAGTAAAGGGTGAAAAGAAATAGCCCTCCAGATTATTCAACTTAGGGCAGACACCGGGTTCAATTCATATGCTACTGGTTGTCACTTAGTGACACTGGTATTGAAGATTAAAAGTCGTCATGGACCCAGTGACGCATGCACTAAACCTTCTTAGCCACTCAAGTTTCTCTCAATAGAAACTTGTTTCATTCTCACAGGGAACCCTACATAATCTATTGGCTTTCTCTTAGAGATCGCTGATATTGAAGAAGGAGACCCTCTCCCTAGTCTCTGCTCAGGAAAACCAAAACGCACTGTTGAGTCTAGAGCCACGAGATTCATCAAATGATCTCTTAGGAACACTTGACATTTAATCACTTGTTGATCAACAAATAAGATCTTCAGTGATTCAGTGGTTCATATCGAGTCCTTCACAGATCTTAGCAATCTGTCGAGAACATTTATGAGAGGTTAACATCTGTGATCCTCAGTGATTGAATGGAAACTCCTGCCAGGGTCAACATCAAACAGCCCTGACAGCAGGTCGCTTCGGTAACTCCCCGTGGATTACGCGGAGTGTGTCTCAAACGGTCTACAGTCGTGAGGTGATGCTTCGGTGTACCTCAGCGACTCATCTGAACTGTAGATGTATTTCGGTACATCGCGTTATCTCACTTGTGGGACTCCAGTTCAGGAACGGCCTTTGTAAGAATTAGAGTTGTGTTTTCACACTATGCTGTTAACACTCTCGAAGTTCAAACTTGTAAGTGCCGGAAACCGCTTATTACTAACCGTTTGCAATGTTTTCTTCTTATGGAAGCTCCGGAGCGGGATGATCGTGCGGATTCTTCTCATGTTCACACCAACATCATCACTAATGGAAGTTCTATTCAAAAGCAACACAACCGTCAGAATGATTCTTCGTCAAACCAAAGAATCTACAAAGTTAAAGACTTAGAGAACTTCATCAGTATTGATTTCCAACGTCAAAGAGCGTGTAAGCATGTTGAAGAATGACGTGGAGACACTGGAGCAGCGAAGCAGACCTGAGGCAGACTGATGCAGACGACAACATACTATCACTTTCACCACAAAGAACAATGATCAAAGAACAATGTCAATGATGACGTCAAAGCAGAACTGTTCAAAGTTAACGATCTCTCTACACTGGGGAGATTGTTCGAATCAAGACAATTCCTCTCACAAGAAAGAAGAATGTCAGAAGACGTCACTGCTACTATTACATCAACGCCTTCACCGTTTACATTCATATATACTTGAGGGGGAGATTGTTGGAATCACTCCTAAACAGTATTTCAAGTATTTATATTTCATATGTAATAGGTAGCTTTATTATGGCCTTTATGTTTGTTTAAGGTCCAGCTTATGTAGAAGGCCCATAAGCTGAGGCCCAAGCCCAATAAGGAATAGGGAAGGAGAGGGAGTGTTGCCCTAGCTCCTTGCCTATATAAACTATTGTAAACCCTCATTTGAGGGTTGGTTGTTCAAGTTATTCTTTTCATTCACTCTCACTACGCCTAACCGTGCTACTCATATTGTGTGTTTGTGTTTGATACTTGTTCATCCGCCTTTATCTCTTCTCTTATAAGCTTTTGTTGTAAAACTAGTGACCTAACATGTACCTAGTTGTGCATCTTCTGCTGAAAATGATGATTATTTGCTGCATGATTACACTGCATTTATCCCTGATGACTCATTGACCACTAGGCTTAACATATATAAGGATCAACTTACCATCTATGAACCGCGTGCTAAATTTGAATTGACTACCCGTGAGCAGGAGATGGATAACCAAATGCGTACACTTATCAGAAAAAGTAATTTTAGGGAAGAAACATTAAAACAAGAGTTAAATTCCTTACAAGAAAATTTTAATAAAATTGTTAAGCAAAAGCAAGAACTTCGTGAAAATGTAAAAGTGCTTAAACAGGAATTCAATGCTAAGGAATCAAAACTTTTAAATGATTTCTCCAACCTAAAAACTTTGAAAAACAAACTTGAAAACAAGTTGTACGTACAAGGTAACACCATTCAGACTGCTCACAAGATCACTAAGCATAGAGTATTAAGCGATGATCATAGTGTTGGCATTGTAGAGGAACCCAATCCTGAGTATGGTAAGAAAGCAAAAGCTGCAAAAAAGGTGATCTATGATGGTAATGAAATCCTTAAGCCTAGATAAATGCCTACTTGTTTAGAGAGCACTGAAGAGGATAGAGAGTTAGAAGATGCCTCTAGAGATAAAATGGAAAAGAAACTTAAAGATCCTTGGTGTATAGATTATAATATAACATTCAAAACTCCAAATTACACTAAGGAAAATTGGCTTGCCTTGAACAAGTTTAAACCTCAAACTCAATTAACCCCTGAACAAGTGTTTTCGAAGGTAGATATGGAAAAGAAAAAGGCTGATGAACTTGTTGAACAGGATCCACCCCTTAGGAAATTTCCTCCAGCCACTGTGTATGCTCCAAATACACCAATGCATTTAGTGCCTAGAACTCTTCCCACTCAAAGCAAGACCTTAATCAGCCTATATGTAGTTTACCAACTATTCGTTGATTTTGAGAAAACGTGTAAGAAGAGAATCACACCTACGGGGATAACTGAAGGGGAAAGGGGTTTTGAGCAAACTAAAGAATGTTATTTAACTGAGGTCATGTCTTTCTTTAAACAACTAAAGGACAATTTGAGATTCTTCAAAAGGGCATAGATACAGAGATTAAAAAAATGAAAAAGGTGTTTAATGAAATGGAAAACGAGGTAAGAATAAATGAATGTGAGCTTAAGAGCAACGAGATTGAGAGGAAGAACCTTCACATCTTTAACGATAATTTGATTTCTAGATGTATTGCTCAAGATATGTTCTATACTGTTACGAACTATTCCATTGCTGCTTCTCAATTTCATGAATTGTCAATTGCATAGAAAGTCTCCCAGGATCGTATCATTGAGCTTGAGACCAAAAATTCAAAATTGCATGATAAAATCAAAAAAGACGATCATGATAACATGATCAAGCATTTTTCTAAATTGGAAGTTGAATATCTTGGTTTACAATTAAAATATCAACATCTGAAAGAAAATGTTAAAACCTCAAATGCCAATACATCTTCGGATGCTCCTGAGTTTGATGCAGTTTTTGAAATCAGAAAACGTGATGAACAGATCCGAGCTCATTGTAACACGATCAAAAGGTTGAAAGCCCAAATTTCCCAATTGAAGGGTGAAATGAGTGAAGTGACTGGCTCCCGTATGCCTCCGCCTTTAGATTCTCAAAATTTTCAACTTCAAAACAAAATTGATAAACTGCAAAACGAAAATGAATGTTTTCAAACTGAAATTTCAAAAGTTAATGCTCAGAACAAAGAGTTATGTGATTCACTCAAGGTTAATCATTATAACAGTGAAAAGGTAACTTCTTTGCTTAACGAAATTGAGAATCTGAAGCGTGTGGTGAAAGGGAAAATGCCAATCACTAGTGGTGAAAATGTTACACCAAAGGTGCCTGCTTGTTCTAAATATGCTGTAACTATGAAATATATTCCCTCTCATCTTCGAAACAATGAATTTACATATCTTTCGTAACTCAAGGATAGTCTAGAGTGCCTCCGTGAGATTGTTGAAGATGATAAGATAGAGAAACCACTTGATAATGTTGTTGGGCATGCATGCTTATATGCCAAACGATCTTAGGAACTCTTAGAATGTGTGATTGCAACATGTCCTAAATCTGGTACTAGGAAAGATAGAGAAGTTATGCCTTGTTCTATGCCTAAAGTCAAGCATGTGGCCTTTGATGCGCCTCTGAAAGCCTTAGAACCCAGCACTTCTAGACCAGAAAATCAAATACCCTTTGCCTAGCAAGGCAAAGGGTTGGAGCTTCATAATATCATTTTTCTTTGTCTCACTAATTTCCCAACACTCTTCACTTTCTCTCTCTAAAACTCATACTATACGCCCCTTATTAGTGATGGTTTATGTGTTTATGAAAACCAATAACTAACAGGTAGACATGGGTAGGATGCTCTGGATTCACAAAACCTTCGGTTTGACTAACATAAACTACTTCTTTGAGATCACCATTAAGAAAAGCAGTCTTACATCCATCTGATGAACCACCATGTTCTTGCTAGCTGCATTAGCCAGGAAGATTCTGATACCCTCAATTCGTGCAACCGGAGCAAATGATTCTTCAAAGTCAATACCCTCATCTTGTCGGTATCCTTTAGCCACTAATCTTTCCTTGTTCTTCAGAACATCACCGTGCTCATCAAGCTTTACTTTAAAGATCCACATGAGAGCAATGATCATAGCACAATCTGGAGCAGGTACCAATTCCCATACATCAATATGATCAAACTCATGGATTTATTATTGCATAGCACTAAACCAGCTGTCCTCAGACATTGCTGTTTTGACACCTTTAGGTTCGATCTTTGATAATACAGAATTGAAGAAGCACCATAAGGCATCTGTGGCAAGTTGTTTATGAGTGGATACTGGAGGAGACGGGTTTCCAATAATGTTTTCCAATGGGTGATCATGTGTCCATTTTCTGAGATGTTCATGTGGTTGGTGATGAGTAACTGATGTAGCAGAATTTGGATCCCCTGATGAAGATGGTTCAGGTGTTGGTTCAGGGGCAAATATATTTTCAAACGGTGCATCTTTTGGAGTGGCAAAGGGGTTATCTCCATCATAGTTGGCAGAAACATTTCCATGATGTACACTCGAGGATTGAGGAATTGAGGATGATGATGAGTGATATGCAGTAGGCGCTTCTTGAGTTAGTGACACAGAAACTGATGGATTATCTGTGTTGACTGGATTAGGAGCCGCCACTGATGATGGTGTAGATTGATCATTGACAAGAGGTTCATAGTATTCATCAAACATCAGATCAAACAATTTCTTCAAATCTTCTTGAAAAGGAGGTACATATGGAACTGCAGGTGAGGGATTCTGTACAAGAGAAGAACTAATGGGACTACTTAATGAATGTTGAAATGCGGGTCCAGAACTAGATTTTCCAGTAGCCATTTGCTCAGACAGCTCATCAAATGTGACGTGAATAGTTTCCATGATATCTCGAATTCTTTTATTGTAGATTCGGTAACCCTTCCAGTTTGGTGCATACCCAAAAAAAACTCCAATATCCGCCTTAGCTGTTAACTTCCCTAAATCTTAACCATCATTCGTTGGATAGCATAAAGCACCGAATACACGAAGGAAAGAAATATCTGGTTGTCGATTGTGGACAAGTTCGTAAGGAGTTTTTCCATGAGTGGTATGGATAAGGGAACGGTTTTGGGTATAGCAAGCAGTGGCAATGGCTTCAGCTCAGGGAAACATTGGAACCTTTGAGTAGATCAGCATAGTCCTTGCAGCTTTGACAAGATTTCGATTTCATCTTTCAACTACACCGTTCTGTTGAGGAGTACGTGGAACACTTCTTTGACGACTGATTCCAATGCTTTCATAAAACTGACTTAGTTCTTTGTTAACAAATTCAATTCTATTGTCTGTTCAGATAATTCTGACTATTTTATTAAGTCAAACCTGCAACTGTTTGATAAGTTTGATGATGACATCTGGAGTTTCATCCTTTGACCTCAAAAACTTAACCCAAGTAAACCGAGAGTAGTCATCAACCACGACTAGCACATATTTCTTCCCGTTTATAATTTGCACTCTCATGGGTCCGCACAAATCCATATGAAGAGTATGAAGAACTTCTGTAATTGAGTTTGCAGGTTTGGGTTTATGGGCATATTTCTTGCTTTTTCCCAATTTGCATGCCGAACAAAGATGATCTTTCTCATATTTCAATCTGGGCAAACCTCTTACAAGGTCCTTTCTAGAAAGATCATTATGGTTCCGAAGTTCGAATGATTGAGACGACAATTCCATAACCATGACTTTGTTTTCGAAGCCTTTGACAACAAGCAGATTGGAGAGGACTTCATCATGTCTTCAATGGAGATGGTGAATAGATTGGTTCCGCGGGTTCCTTTTAAATTTCAACACCATCAAGTTCTCTAACGAATCAAGTATGTTTTCTAAAGGCCACTTCTAGATCTGAGTCATAGAATTGACCAACAGAGAACAAATTATGACCAAGACCTTCAACATAATAGACCCTGGAAATTACACTGTCACCAACAACATAGTCTCCGTAACCCATAATTGCCCCAAAGTGGTCGTTCCCGAATCTAACAGTCCCGATGAATTTACTCACGAAGTTCATGAGCCTCGAGCGATCTCCAGTCATATGCTTGGAACAGCTTGAGTCCAAATACCACAGAACGATTTATATGACCTGCAGTTGAACACAGACAAGTATGAGTAACTGGATAATTTGGACCCCCATGAAAGAATGGGTTCCATTTGGTTAGTAAACGAGATTAGAATACCCACATCAGAATCAGAATCAATGATATCATTAGAGGTAGATGCAGGACTAGTAGTGACAGTAGATCTATTCAAAGTGTGTTCACTTCTTAAAGGTATAATTCTACCAGTGAGCATCCATTTCCTAATGGGCATTGATCTAGATAATTTAGGGCACAATTCATTAATATTGAATTTACGGTCAGTAGGTTTCCAATGATAACCTACATTACTAAATTTTCTTCCTGTTGGTTTCCAATGTTTTTTAACCTTTTTCCACCTTGGTTTTCTGACATCCTTAACCTGTTTAGCAGTTCTAACGGTTTTTACTAGAGACTTAGCAACATATTCTACTTCATTCATAGCAAATTCATGATAAGTATTAGAGACCAAACATTCATTACATGATTTTCAAATCGTAGAAGAATTCGAATTAATTACAGTACGCTTATAGCTAATACTAGAATCAACACGATTCATCTTATTAAACTCAAACTTATTGTTCCTAGGATGGTCTTCTACTTCCTTTCCTTGATCACTCTTAGCTTGCGAGGTCCTATCTTGCTTTGTATTGCCTGGAGGCTTTGACATGCTTGCCTTAGTGTCACTGATTACTCCTGTAGAGGGAACGATGGCAACATTAGTTGGTTTCACTACTTTCTGCATTCCTGGTCTAGAAGTGCTGGGATCTGAATTACTAGGAGGCACATCAAAGGATACTTGCTTGACTTTGGGCATAGAGCAAGGCATAACTACTCTATCTTTATTGGTACCAAATTTAGGACATATAGTTATTAGGCATTCTAACAGCTCCTGAGATCGTTTGGTATATAAGCATGCATCCTTAATCGCACTATCAAGTGGCTTCTTTATCTTATCCTCTTCAACAATCTCTCGGATACATTCTAGACTATCCTTAAGGTACGAAAAATTGTTTGAAATGTAAGTTCATTATTCCTAAGATGAGGTGGAATGTACTTCACAGTCATAGCATATTTAGCACAAGCAGGCACCTTTGGTGTAGTACTCTCACAATTGGTGATTGGCATTTTCCCTTTTACCTGACTCTTCAGATTCTCAATTTCATTTTGCAAAGAAGTTACCTTTTCGTTGTTCTTGTCACGAGTGACTTTAATTGATTCGTATAACTCTTTGAAATGCAATTTAACCTTTTCATTTTCCGCTAGAAAACATTCATTTTCATGTTGTAATGCATTAATGATGTTTTGAAGATGAAAATTCTGAGAGTTCTGAGAATCTAGAGGAGGAGGCATTTGGGAGCCAGTCACATCATTCTTTTCACACTTTAATTGTGAAATTTGGGTTTTCAATCTTTTGATCGTGTTACAATGAGCTCGAATTTGTTCATCACGTTTGCTAATTTCAAACACTGTATCAAACTCAGGAACATCCGATGATTTCTTGGCATTTGAGGTTTTAACATTTTCTTTTAGATGTTGATATTTTAATTGCAAAGCAAGATGTTCGACTTCCAATTTAGAAAACTGTTTGACCAAGTTGTCACGATCATCTTGTTCTATTTTCTCATACACAATTTTGAATTTGTGGATTCAAGCTCAATGACATGATCATGGGAAACTTTCAAGGCAACAGATTATTCATAAAATTGAGAATCAGTGATAGAATAATTTGTAACAGTATATAACACATCCTTAGCAACACATCTAGAAATCAAGTTATCATTTAAGATATGCAGATTTTCCCTCTCAATTTCATTACTTTTAAGCTCACGTTCATAATCTTTGACCTCAATTTCCATTTCATTGAACACCTTTTTCATTTCTTTAATCTCTGTATCAATGCCCTTTTGAAGACTCTCAAATTGTTCTTTTAGAAATTTCAAAAAAGACATGACCTCGGTTAAATAACACTTTTTAGTTTGCTCAAAAACCCTTTCCCTTTCAGTAATCCCTGTGGGTGTAATTCTTTTCTTACATGTTTTCTCAAAATGAACAAATAATTGATAAACTACATATAGGCTGATTAAGGTCTTTCTTTGAGTCGAAAGGGTTCTGGGCACTAAATGCATAGATGTATTTGGGGGATACACAGTGGCTGGAGGCATTTTCCTACAAGGAGGATTCTTCTCAATAAGATTATCGATTTTTTTCTTATCCAAATCTTTCTTCCATAATACTTGCTCAGGGGTTAATTGAGTTTGAGGTTTAAACTTATTCAAGGCTATCCAGTTTTCTTTAGTGTAATCATGGGATTTAAGCTTTATATTATGCTTTGTACACCAAGGATCATTTAACTTCTTTGCCATTTTATCCCTAGAGGCGTCTTCTAATTTTCTATCCTCTTCAGTGCTTCCTATACATGATGGTGTTTGCCTAGCCTTTAGAATCTCATTACCATCATACACTACCTTTTGAGCAGCTCTAGCTATTTTACCATACTCGGGATTGGGTTCCTCTACAAGGGGAATACTATGCTTATCGCTTAAACTCTATGCTTAGTGATCATGTGAGCAGTCTGAATGGTGTTCCCTTGTATGTATATTTTGTTTTCAAGTTTTTTTTTTCAAAGTTTTATAAGTTGGAAAATTCATTTAAAAGTTTTGATTCCTTAACAGTAAATTCCTGTTTAAGCACTTTTACATTTTCTTGAAGTTCTTGCTTTTGCTTAACAGTTTTATTGAGCTTTTCATGTAAGGATTTTAACTCTTGTTTTAACATTTCTTCCCTAAAATTACTTTTTCTAATAACTGTACGTATTTGGTTATCCATCTCCTGCTCACGGGTAGTCAGCTCAAATTTAGCACGATGTTCATATATGGCAACTTGTTCTTTATAGGCATTTAGTTCAGAGGTTATGGAATCATCAGGAGCACATGCAATGTATTCATAAAAAATATAGTCATCATTGACTGCAGAAGATGCATCACTTGGTACAATTTCACCTTCATCTTGTTTCACATATTGAGCATATGGGACAACATTGCTATTACCCATATTTTCAATATTTGATTCAATGATTTCAGTTGATTGTACTTTGTCATGAATCTTTTGCCCATCAATCTCATCGTATAATTTTAATACCTCTGATATGAACGATTCCTTGGATGGACTGGCCTGTTGTGGTGAAGAGACCTTTGGATAGACCATTGGTGAAATGCTAGCCATGAAGATGGTCTGGGCAGTTGGTTCATCGTCGACATCAGAGTCAAACGCATCACAGTCTGCAACTTGAAATGCATTGGGATCGTTCTGACCCATAGCCTGCACTGGCTGTTCATCCACATCAGCATCATAAGTTTTGGCATTTCCCTCAGCTAGGAACAACAATTCTTCCTTATTCAACACAGCTCCACTATCTTGAACTTGCACTAGTAGCATTTTGTCCCTGAAGTACTTTGCATTTTGTGGATGTTTTGGAAGAGTGTAGTTCTTTGCTATGTGTCCTTCTCCACCATAGTTGTAGCACTTGATTGGCTTTCCTTGTCCCAGGGCCATGTTCCTTCCACGATTCTGATTACCCGCATATCCTCCACCTATAGCAGCATTTCCATAACCACCACCAACCCCAACATTTCCTTGCTCATTATGTGGAAGATAAGCATTCTGCCATCCCTGCACGTTTTGCACAAATACCCTTCCATCTTTAACCGTAGCATGATTGTGAAGGTTAGAAGCAGTTCTAAGATGATTGTTAGTGGGTGGGTTAAAGTTCACGTTTTTCTTAACCATTAGAGCCACTTGATGAGAAAATTGTTCCATGAATGAGTCCGAAGGCTTATAGCTTGGATCTGGAATAAGTTTGTGATTACCATCCCCAGTAGGTATGACTTGTGATGCTTTGGTGGTTATTCCTACATTAGTGTAGAATGATGTTGAATCATTTGAAGAACTTGCATCACCCGTACTTGTATTAAACTTTTCCATGATCATTCGTTCAAATGCAGCATGCTTCTCATTTTGGAGCAAATAAGCATACAGTTGCTCGTAATTGGTGTTTCTTAATCCTTTGTTCAGGTTGACTGCAGTGATAAATTTGTGCCATTCGGGATTCATGTTGTTCACAAACTTTGAATTGAGCTGGATATTTGGCATTGTCATTTTGATATTCCTCATATCATTCACAAGTTTTTTGAATCTCACATAATATTCAGTAACACTTTCCCCTGGTTTCATTTTAAAGTTCTCAAAGTCATCATACAGCTGAGACTCCTTGTCTTCTTTAGTCAATTCAGAACCAGAGAGAAGCATCTTAACATTGTCCCATACTGCCTTAGCTTCAGTGTTGTGATTGATCAACTTGTAAATGTCCTTAGGTAAACCATGAAGTATAATGTTTGAAGCCCTGATGTCTGCATCGTATCTCTTCTTCTCCTTATCATCAAGCTCATCATACATCTTTGGTTTATCCAATCCTAATATAACTGAACCATCAGCATCAGTTTCAAGGATATCTCTGGTAGTCTCAATTTGATATGGTCCTTCATCAATTGACTTAAAGATGTTAACCCCATTTTCCTTTCCTAAGCAGTACAGTCTGATTCTTTGAACCCACGAGTCATAATCGGTTCTATCCAGCATGGGAGGACGAGTATCATATCCTGCAGCTTGAACGTCATCAGCAACGGAAGAAGTGATTGTAGACATGATTACAGATTCCACGGGATTTTACTACTCTTTGATTAAACCGGGAAATAGATTCTTTCAGGGGACTTTACTAAATCAAGAGAAAACCCTAAAACGTAACACGAAGAAACGACAAGTCTCAATAAACAAATCGCACACTTGACAAATCGCACCCTATACAAATCGCACCCTAGACAAATCGCACACCAAACAAATCGCACCCTAGACAAATCGCATAAGTGTCAAAACGCTTATGTTGACAAAACGCTTATATTGACAAAACGCTTAAGAGACAAATCGCTTAAGGGACAAATCGCATAAGTTGACAAATCGCATAGTACACAAGTACACCCATTACTTCTACTACTTTGTCCTTTCTTGTCGTTTTGTCTCAATAGACAAATCGCTTCACAAAAAGTGACAAATCGCATCCAAGATATGAAAAATCGCTTCTAAAAGCATTCGTTAAAGAGACAAATCGCATAGAATTTAGGACAAATCGCATAGTAGAACGCCAATTCGAGACACAAATCGCAAACTTGAAACTTTCAAAAAAACACCACTTTTCAATCCAAAAACAACCCAACCACAATGATTCAAGCCTTCCAAACCAAAACCTAAAGACTTATAATGATTCTAAACACAAAAGTACTATCAAAATTCAAACTTTAACACACGAAATGGTCCAAATGATGCAAACTACTCTAAACTCATTCAAACCCAAAAACCTTATGAAAACCACTAGAAATCCAAGAACATGAAAGATGAGTGATCAAACTATGGCTCTTGATAGCAAATGTAACAAATTGGTTTTCACAAATGTTAATACAAATAAACCGTAAAAACGTTTATTAATATTTTGCAATCTCTTTGTGTTTTGTTGATAACAAATATAATGTTATCTTAAGTACAATTATAAAGATACATGTTATTTTTGTAAAGCATTTACATATAGCCATCTGATATAAAAATGTTGTAATTAATCATTTGTTGTAAAAGTTTATTAGGATGGGTAAAAATCACAACCCATGGATCATATCCATAACCCATGGTTTTGACCCATACCCACTTGACTAGATACATTGTACTCATTAGATACATTGAATCTAAAAGAATACCCATGGACCAACCCATAACCCATGACCCATAACCAAAAAACTCATGGGCAAAGAGGAGCGTCCCACGGATCCCTAGGATTACACTAGACGGATCCCTTGTGGGAGGGATCCGTGGGATCCGAGGAACAGTGGCAGATTTTTCCTATAAATAGAGAGCTATTTCTTCATTCTAACTCACCTCTCTTCTTACTAATTCTCTCATATACTCTCATTCTCTTCTAACAAAAGATCACTTGATCTAGACAATACTTCCTTCTTTCTTTCTTTAGTGATTCTCATATAGGTCTTCTCTAAGGCGAGATCACGAGCATTCTACAAGTCATCCAAGCAAGTGGTCCTCGATTGATTTGTTCCTCTGCAAGATTTCTGTAGCAAAGATCTTGTATTTGATATTTCACATATTTGTTGTGTAATAGTCGTGTTGGTTTGGTCCACCGTGTTACGGACTCGGTATTTAGCTTTGTACCAGAAAAAGGTGTAAGCAACGTTGTAAAGGCTTCTCCGCCAAGTTGAAGGAGTTTGTTGACATAGTGCTTGAAATCTCGAGTAGGTGACTCGGGGAGTGGAGTAGGGCAAGGAAGGTGTCCTTGTAGCCGAACCACTTTAAATCGGTTGTGTCATTTCTACCCCTTTGCTTTACTTTATTTACTTGCTTTATCATTAGATCTATACTTTCTCCATATGTATCGAATCTAAAGTTTTTGAAACTAACTTAAAATCGGCAAAACTATTCAACCCCCCCCCCCTTCTAGTTTTCACAATTGGCATCAAGAGCTAAATTTATAAAAGTTTTAAAGTAAACCGTATTTTAAAAACTTTTCGATCACTATGGGTTCTGAAAATTACAAGGAAGGGCAATCTATGCAACGACCACCACTACTTGAAACTAATGGTTTTATATATTGGAAAAATAGATTCGAAACGTATGTGAAGTCCAAAGATATTGATCTTTGGTACATTATTTTTGAAGGTGATTTTGAGGCCACCTCAAAAGATGATAAAGGAAATTTAGTTAACATACCTCATGATAAACTAAACGATGAAATGAAGAAAAAGGTTTCGAAAAATAGTAAAGCTAAAATGGTTTTGTATAATGCTTTACTCAAAAAGGAATTCGAAAGAATTTCTATGCTTAAAACCTCTAAAGAAATTTGGAATTCTTTAGTTGTAACTCATCAAGGTAATCAACAAGTTAAAAATAATAAAATTGATTTATTTGTTCAACAATATGAACAATTTTCAATATCGGATGAGGAAACTATAGATCATTCATTTGCTAATTTTAATACTATTATTACATCTTTACAAGCACTTGATGAATCTTTTTCTAGCCGTAACAATGTTAGGAGATATCTAAGGGCACTTCCATCCAAGTGGAGATCCAAGGTGACGGCAATCGAAGAGTCAAAAGATTTGACAATCCTCACCCTTGATGAACTCATAGGCAACTTAAAAGTCTACGAGCTTGTCCTTGCTAAAGATTCCGAAGCCTCAAAGGTGAAAGAGAAACACAAATCTCTTGCCCTTAAAGCCAAAAAGGCTTCAAGAGATGAAGAGAACTCCTCTTCGGATAGTGACGACGAGGAGTATGTTATGGCGGTAAGGGACTTTAAAAAGTTCTTTAGAAGGAAGGGAAGATACGTCAAACAACCGTATGACGACAAGAAAGGATTCCAGAAAAGCAAAGAGGACGAGAAGCCAAGGGATGATCGTGCTTGCTTTAAATGTGGGGACCCAAACCACTTTATTAGTAAGTGTCCCAAACGGGATGATCAAAAGGCGTTCGTGAGCGGCACGTGGGGAATGAGCGACGAGGAGGAAGAAGAAATTTGTCTCATGGCAAATGACGAGGTATGTCATGAATACTATAGTAGCTCATCACTAGATGATGACTCATTGCATAATGAATATGACAAACTTTGCAACATTAGCTTAAAACTAATTAACAAAAACAAGCTTTTAAAAAGTCAAAACCAACATTTAGATAAAGAAGTCATAGAATTAAAAGCAAAATTGAAACGTATAGAAAAGGGTAAAATAGCAAGTGGTGAATGTGAACTTTGCGTTCAACTTCAAACACTAGTTGATCAACTAGATTCTAAAATTGCTAGAATAAGTACGAATACTTTAGATATGATATTAGATAGTGTTAAAACCGGAAACAACCAAAAAGGTTTAGGTATTCAACAACTTGATCTATCAACTAGTGAAAACAAAGAAACACAATTTGTTAAGGCACTAGAAAAACAAACCACTGTTGTGGCGGATCCCATAAAAAGAGAACCGGCTAGTGTACAGCCAGGGATCCGTGGGTCTGCTGTAGCAAACAGTGGTAATAACATAGCTTCTTCATCTAGAACTGATTTTGTTATCGTTAATACGAAGAAACCAACTCATTTCACGACTAGACAACCACCTCCAAAATATAATCCTATTTTTGCAAGAAACAAAGCTCCATCTTTTTCAAAACCTAATCCATCTAGGAGACCTAATAATGTTTACTCGAGAAGTAACCATCAAATGGGATGGAACCCAAATATACAAAATGGTTTTCCTTTTCAAAACTTTGCTCCATGGAATGCATACTCACCTTATCCATACATGTCTAACATTAATGGAATGTTTAACACAAATGGACCCATGAACAAATGGGGACCAAACTTTTGAGTTAATTGTTTTCTTAGGTGTGCTTAAAGGTCGACCTAGACCCGAATGAATGGGTCAAGGATAGCGGGTGCACGAGGCACATGACCGGCAATAAAGATCTATTCTCCACATATGAATCCTTCAATGGAGGTAATGTGATGTTTAGAAATACCAAAAATAAAATCATCGGTAAAGGTACGATTTCTAACAAATCTCTAACCATTAACGATGTGTGTCACATAGAAAACCTAAACTTTAACCTCTTAAGTATAGGACACATATGTGATAAAAAGTGCAATGTACTTTTTACCGAAACCGGTAGTAAGATATTAAAAAATGGCATAACCATAGGAAGAGGAATTAGGAAACATGGAGTCTATGTCATTAAAATCGGTAATGAACCTAAAGACAAACTTTGTCTTACCTCTATGGATGATACTTCGACCTTATGGCACCGAAGATTGGGTCATGCCAATATGCGACTTCTTCAATCGCTATCATCCAAAGATCTAGTAAGAGATCTACCTAAGTTAAAATGTGAACATCACTTTTGTGATGCTTGTAATGTAGGAAAACAAGTTCATTCTAGTCATAAAGCTAAAAACATGGTGTCTACAACTAAGTGCCTAGAATTACTACACATGGATCTATTTGGTCCATCCGCTATCCAAAGTTATGGAGGCAACTACTACACTTTGGTCATAGTGGATGATTACTCGAGGTATACATGGACAAAATTCTTAAAGAACAAAACATAAACGTTTAATTATTTTGTAATATTAAGCATGAAAATCCAAAGACAACTAGGAAGTCCTATAGTGTCTATTAGAACGGATCATGGTAGGGAATTCGATAATGAAGTGGAATTTGGAGCCTTTTGTGACGCTAATGGTATTACTCACAACTTCTCGGCTCCGCGCACTCCACAATCGAATGGGGTAGTTGAAAGAAAGAATAGAACCCTACAAGAAATGAGTCGCACCATGCTTAATGAGCAATCCATACCTCAAAAGTTTTGGTGCAATGTCGTTGATACTTCAACGTACATACTTAATCGAGTCTTAATTAGACCAATCTTAGGTAAAACTCCATATGAGTTACTCCGAGGCAAAAAGCCTACGTTACATCACTTTAGAGTCTTTGGTAGCAAATATTTTCTTCTTAACACTAAAGATTACCTTACAAAATTTGATCCTAAATCAACCGAAGGTATCTTTCTAGGTTACTCTCCAAATAGCAAAGCTTACGTCATACTAAATAAAGAAACAATAAAGGTAGAAGAGTCATTAAATGTAAAATTTGATGAAAGTCCACCCAAACCCTCTCCACCTCTTGTCGATGATGAGATTGTAGAAAGTGAAGCTATAGTAATAAAGAAAAAGATAAATCAAGAAGAAGAACCTTTAAATAATGAAGTCATTAATATTAAAGAGTCCAAAGATCACCCCGTAGATAAGGTCATAGGAAAGTTGAACGAAAGAACATTAAGGTCTCAAGTTCAAAACCAAAGTAGCTTATTTTGTTTTGTTTCAACTATAGAACCTAAGAATACACAAGCCATAAAAGATGAAAGTTGGGTAATGGCTATGCAAGAAGAATTAAATCAATTTGTTTCTAATGATGTTTGGACACTTTTCCCTCCACCTAGTAATCAAACCATAATAGGAACCAAATGGGTTTATAAAAACAAGTTAGATGCAAACGGAGTAGTGTTTAGAAACAATGCTAGACTCGTTGCCCAAGGGTATAACCAACAAGAAGGAATAGACTTTGATGAGACCTATGCCCCCGTGGCTAGATTAGAGTCTATAAGAATACTTCTTGCGTATGCTTGTGCTAATGATCTAAAGCTTTATCAAATGGATGTCAAAAGTGCTTTTCTAAATGGTTTTATTAATGAAGAAGTATATGTAGCTCAACCTCCGGGCTTCATCGATTTTGAAAAACCTAAACATGTGTATAAGTTAAAGAAAGCCCTTTACAGTCTTAAACAAGCTCCAAAAGCTTGGTATGATAGACTCAAGCCATTCTTAATCAAACACAACTATACCATGGGGTTAGTTGACAACACACTTTTTACTAAGAAAAGAGAGTCACATATAATCATAGTTCAAATATATGTAGATGATATTATATTCGGATCCACTTGTCAAGACATGTGTGATGATTTCTCTAAAATCATGCATGACGAGTTCGAGATGAGTATGATGGGAGAACTTAGTTTTTTTCTTGGTCTACAAATCAAACAAGTAGAAGATGGTATCTTCTTTAATCAATCTAAATACATAAAAGAGATGTTAAAGAAATTCGGATTAGAAGAGTCAAAACCAATTAGGACACCAATGTCATCCGACACCAAACTCACTAAAGATGAAGACGGAGAATCCGTAGATAATACTAAATATCGTGGCATGATTGGTAGTCTTCTCTACCTCACGGCTAGTAGGCCGGATATCATGTTTAGTGTTTGCTTATGTGCTAGGTTTCAAGAAGACCCTAAAACATCACGCCTAGAAGCCGTAAAAAGAATATTTAGATATATTAAGGGTACAACACAATTAGGATTATGGTATCCTAAGGGCACGGGAGTAGAAACAATTGTATATGTAGATTCTGACTATGCAGGTGATTATGTTGACCGAAAAAGTTAAAGTGGGGTATGTGCTTTTATGGGATTTTGTTTAACATCTTGGTTTTCAAAGAAACAAACGGCATTAGCAATATCAACAACCGAAGCCGAATAAGTCTCCACCGGCAAAGCATGCCAACAAGCACTTGGATGAAACAAGCGTTAGTTGACTACGACATTCATCTAAGTGACATAGCAATTCTATGTGACAACAATGGTGCCATAGATTTAAGAAAGAATCCGGTATTACATTCTCGCACAAAGCATATAGAGATTTGTCATCACTTCTTGAGAGACAATGTTCAAAAGGGCAACATCTCTATAGAGAAGGTAGCGTCCGAAGACAACATAGCCGACGTCCTCACCAAACCGTTGAAACGGGAACAATTCAACCTAATACGTCTTGGTCTTGGTCTCATGGAACAATCGTCGTAATTTACTTTTTAACTCTACAAGGTATGTAAACACTAGCCTTCTTCTCTTTGAGTCTAGGATCTCTATTTCACGCACAACTCACAAACAATACGGGAGTTTTCAAAACCCAAGATAAGTTTTTCACATATAACTCATAGTTTTCTTATTTTGTTTCAAAATAAGTACAAGTTACAAACACGTAATCACATACACATCTTCTTTTCAAAGAATAAAACGTTTTTATTTCACAACATAGAAATCTCTTTTCAAAATGTTTTCTAAAAATGATACCTCTTCCCGTATCAATTTCACAAAAGCAATTTCTCACGTCTAGGACAAATCGCTTTTTCATTATTAATACAAAGTAAAAACCCGTTTTCATTGCATCTCATGTCTTTTGAATGCTAAAGGAGATACATAACTAATAAGTATTTTCGAGTACATTCATTTAAGCAACAATGAATTAGGAGCACTCGGGTTATCTCACATAATAGTATGCTTTTTCACTTCTATTTTATTTTTCTTTTCTTTTTAGTAGTCGAGATAACCGCAACTTTAAATAGTTTGCATATAGGCACACACTAGGCAAAAATGTTTCCAAAAGGAAAATTTTGTGTTGCCTGAATCACCAGACCCACGGATCCCAGCCTTAATGCTGGACGGATCCCTCAAGGGAAGGATCCATGGGATCCGTGAGACAGAAGCTGCTTTTATCTTCTATTTTTCTCACTTTGGATGAAAACTCCAACATTTGTTTTTCATTTTTGGAGTATGTTCTTTAATGCTTGTGTTCTCATGATCACATGCCTTAAATTCATATCTAATCATTAGATTTTAATCCACATTTTGGGTCAAGCATCATTACAATGCATTATTTTTCTATATATAGAACTCCCAAAATGCTTGCATAATTCATCTCATCTTCACAAACAAACAACACCATGTCATTCACAAGTTATTACAACTTAGATGAATCACCTAGTACAAACAATCCTCTTCATGAAACCCAAACTTTTTTGTACTACCACCTTCCAAAATACCACAATCAAACTCTAGGATATCCGCACGGATTAGCATACGATCTTGTTGCTTAGCAAAACCATCATCAAATGGCTCATCACCATCAAATAACTCACCACAAGATGCTTCCATTATAGCACCTCCTTCATCACCAATAAGTACACCAACTTCATCACCTAAAGTCACTCTTTTAGAACTCCTTACGACTTTAACAAGATCTCAACAACCAAAACAAAAAGAAATAGCCTTTTTGACACCTCCCACTTCTCCAAACACAATATTCAATGATCTTGAAACATAACCACCCTTAGCTCCCATTAAACTACAAGAACATCTAGGTTCTTTTCCACCACCACTTCCAACCATTCCGGACTTTGATCCGTATTTTCCCATTTTTCCACCACATATTCCGCAACTCACAAATCAAAACAACCCGGAAAACTTCCGCACTCATTACCCACATCACTTACATTGTGAACATTGCAAATCCACTAGGGAAATTGCAATAGAAGTTAGGGAAGAAATGCGATTCATACTCAACCTCATCCTTGATCGCATCAATACCATTAGTCATCAAAACCTCCATCCATAACCTTATGCAAGCATGGACGGAATCATTACTACTATTTTCTATTTTTAGTACTTTTCTTTTGAGTCATTTTCAAGAATAAGTCTTGTTATTATTTTTACATGCTTGTAGGTGGCATAAATACTACTACACTTTGTTGTTTTATTACAAGGCCTTGTTTACATACCTTGTCTCCCAATCTTGATTCTCGTCAATCACAAGATTACCTAAGCATGTTACTAACATTTATCTTTGTAGGATTTTTATTTTTCTTCACTTGACGCCCCAAACTAGGGGGAGCTACCGTCAAGGGGAAGTAAGCGATACGTGGACTAATTTTTCCAGACTATTATTTCTTCGATGGGTTAATTTTTGTTTCGACAAAAAGGGGGAGAAGAAGTAAAACTTAGGGGCTTTCAAAACATACATCTATTCTTAAGTTTTACTCATCATAACATTATGTTTTGTCATCAACAAAAAGGGGGAGATTGTTAATACAAATAAACCGTAAAAACGTTTATTAATATTTTGCGATCTCTTTGTGTTTTGTTGATAACAAATATAATGTTATCTTAAGTACAATTATAAGGATACATGTTATTTTTGTAAAGCATTTACATATAGCCATCAAATACAAAAATGTAGTAATTAATCATTTGTTGTAATAGTTTATTAGGATGGGTAAAAATCACAACCCATGGATCATATCCATAACCCATGGTATTGACCCATACCCACTTGACTAGATACATTGTACTCATTAGATACATTGAATCTAAAAGAATACCCATGGACCAACCCATAACCAAAAAAACCCATGGGCAAAGAGGAGCGTCCCACGGATCCCTAGGATTACACTAGACGGATCCTTTATGGGAGGGATCCGTGGGATCCGGAGAACAGTGGCAGATTTTGCCTATAAATAGAGCGCCATTTCTTCATTCTAACTCACCCCTCTTCTTACTAATTCTCTCATATACTCTCATTCTCTTCTAACAAAAGATCACTTGATCTCAAGAGTACTTCCTTCTTTCTTTCTTTAGTGATTCTCATATAGGTCATTCTCTAAGGCGAGATCACGAGCATTCTACAAGTCATCCAAGCAAGGGGTCCTTGATTGATTTGTTCCTCCACAAGATTTCTGTAGCAAATATCTTGTATTTGATATTTCACATATTTGTTGTTTAATAGTCGTGTTGGTTTGGTCCACCGTGTTACGGACTCGGTATTTAGCTTTGTACCGGAAAAAGGTGTAAGCAACGTTGTGAAGGCTTCTCCGCCAAGTTGAAGGAGTTTGTTGACATAGTGCTTGAACTCTCGAGTAGGTGACTCGGGGAGTGGAGTAGGGCAAGGAAGGTGTCCTTGTAGCCGAACCACTATAAATCGGTTGTGTCATTTCTATCCTTTTGCTTTACTTTATTTACTTGCTTTATCATTAGATCTATACCTTCTCCATATACATACAGTCTCACATATTATCGAATCTAAAGTTTTTGAAACTAACTTAAAATCGGCAAAACTATTCAACCCTCCCCCCCCCCTTCTAGTTTTCCACAACAAACACATAAACACACAAGTAACGGGGTGTATAGAATAAGTTCTAGAGAGAGAAAGTGGAAGAGTTTTGGGAAATTAGTGAGACAAAGAAAAATGATATTATGAAAAGCTCCAACCCTTTGCCTTGCTAGGCAAAGGGTATTTATAGGTTCTTACAAGACACGCCTCCTACGGGCTGTGGATCAGGCATACAGTCGGTAAAGACTCGTCCGTCCTCCACGGTGTTACTTAATAAACTACTTACTAACACTAATAGACTACGACTACGAGCTTTCTAACGAATACATATGCTTGAGGTGACCGACTCTTTAACTACAGGATTTTCTAAATCATAACATTAAACCATATCTAGAAACAAAAAAAAAGAGAGAGAGAAAATCTGCAAGTACAGATACATGTTCCTTCCCAAGTAATATCATGTCAAATCAAGCAGAAGAACAGACGCCCAGGCTACGAGCCTAGACACATACTAACCTACCAACTGGTAGAAAAAACACAAATGCTAGCACAAGCAAAAATAGTAAAATCTTCGCTATAAATACGCAAAGCAAAAAAGGAGGAAAATGTAGGAAAAGCAAAACAATAACCGTCGTCTTCCAAAATCAAACATACTAACAAGGAAAGTCTGAAAAAACTCATCCTGAAAGGGGCTGAAATGTTATTCAGAAAAAGAGTTAGACAGCACACGGAAAATGAAAAATACAAGTGTCTCATGGCAACATACCGTCTACATGACGGTAGCAAAACCATACATTGCTGAAACCTTCATCACCTTCAAAAGAAAATTACAAAAGAAAATATGACGAAAACCAAAACATGTTCTTAAATGACTACTAATAAGGCTTAGCCATTTTAAAATGGCGACTAATTACCCGCCACCACAACACCTCATAACACCCCTTCACTCAAAGCTACTCCTATGGCATTTCCAAATACCTTGCCAATTAGGACAGCGGCACCCGCGCCCGGAGCAATACTGTCGATTATGTGACAACTCGCAATTTCAGGTCATTTCTCGAAACAATTCATGCCTTACAATTTCAACATTTATCGTAAACTAGGTTTGCGTGTTTCAAATTCGCGTAACCTTTATGGTTTAGCGGCGAATTCATGATCATATCATCACGTACATTTCATATGGACTAAGATTAGTCTACATTTCATTGACATCATTTGCATCATGATAGTTCATTCATGACATTTCATTTCACATTTAACGCGTAATTTTTATATTAAATAAACGTTATCGCGTGAGTTATTATTTTGAGTGCGCTATTGCAAATAAATTATATTTTTAATGCGCAATTTACACTTTACTTTACAGTACTTACTTGATAGTACTACGTTTACTACAGTTACTTTACATCTGATTAGAATCAGGTATACTTTACATGCACTACTATACTAGTACTTAAGCGGCGATTTGGTATTTCCAATGCGCTTAAACTTTGTGCGTTTGGATCAAATGCTATTTACAACTTTAACATTCCGTACTTAACAAAGCTCTTTACTGGACTTTAACGCTCAACAGTGTATTAGCTGTCATAACGAGGCCCGCGCCCACGGCGACAGGATTAACCGTTCCATAAACCTTTACGGTATCCTCATCGAAACTCACTTCCCCACA
>BPTQ01000001.1:192697334-192725469 GCA_019973895.1 Chrysanthemum seticuspe | reverse complement strand
GTAGAAAACGGATTTGAAACGACAAAGATATGCACTTTTTCATGAAATTGCCGTAACTATTATTTTCTGAAAAACTATATTATTTTTACGATACAAGTGTTACGGTAGCTGTAACGACCATGTTGGAGGCTGTTTTTAACCATGATGTGGAACTTTTTGGAACGAAATGTCTTCTAGTAAAATCAAGTTCACCGAGCATATTTTTCAAAACGACAAGCCGTTTGTATAGCGGAGTTGTAATAAATAAATTACGGATGTTTAAACTTGGCCGAAACTCACTTTTTACATAACAATTAGCCAAAATCACCATCTTTAACCCTTATTATCTTTATGTTCGAGACCTTTATGACGAAAACTCCTGAACTGAAACTTCTAGATATCGATACAAACTTTCCAAAACCGTCGAGTTCGTTTCCTAACGATCGACGCACACCATTTTACGTCTAGTTTTCCAAAGCCATTTTTGTTACTTTTATAAAAATTCCGACGACTTTATTTTACGACGAAAAGTGAAAATTCCACCATAAATCATTACAAAACCATTGTAGGATGACATTTTGACGTAAAAACTTGTAAAGTGATTTAAGAATGGTCAAGACGTCAAAAGAGTATTTTTCGACGATAAGTACTATTATTTTCAAAACTCGCAAATGGTATAAATAACATACGAAATGCATGCATAACATTACATTGCAACTCATTACGTATCATATCATTCATAATAGGTCATTTTCGAGATTCACGCTACCTTTCAGTGTATCCACTTTTGCCATCGCATTATTATCAAGTGAGTTTTCATAGCCCAATTTTCAATTGTTTGGAACTATTTTGGGGGAGATACATGCTTAACTAGTTTTCACATGTACTTTAGATTTTTAAGGCTAAATTCTATCATGATCATCATTGTTTCAAAATCAAGTGTTATACTATATCAATTGTTCTCATTTGCGTGCTATAGTTATACGTCGAATACAGTACTATATCAGTTGACTACTGATACATTGAGTCATGTACTATTGATTATGTGCTACAGTCCTACGTCGTATAACGTTCTAAATCAGTTGACTACTGATATATTGAGTCTAGTCCTATTGATTAAGTGCTATTGGTCTACGTCGAGTTAGATACTATTGTGAATTCATTTGACATCATGTGTTTGAATATAAACTACACATATTTTGGCAGTGGGTTGTGAACACACAGGTTGCAAGTTTTGTATGGGCGGAACTTGGAACTGGGTGGATTTACAATGCCTTTGCTGCATAAACGATTTTGAAAGGCTTTAAATTTCAACACAAACTCTATGAACTCACTCAACCTTTGTGTTGACTCTTTTTAGCATGTTTTATCTCAGGTATCTAAGGTATTCACTTCATGGCATGCATTTGGACACATCATGGAGTCGCGATGACGACGCGTCCCACTTGGGTTTTACGTACTTTAAACATCGTTTGAATTGTAACAAACTTATTTCCGCACAAGTTGATTTTCATTTGGGACCTACTTTGTAAACTCTGATTGTTTTATTAAATCAAACGATGTTCTTTTCAAACGACACTTTAGGTCGTTCAATATAACTGTGATTGTGATGCTATGACAGTCAATCCCCAGGAATTCCATTCCGCTGCAAAACAGGTAATTTGGGGGTGTGACAGATTAGACTCCCAGTAGACGCTGGGAAACAAGATCGTACAGGTGCTCACGGGTCAACTGCGGAGGCTGCCAGGACAAGGAGCCACGGGGGAAGTGAAATGGTAAGGTAGGGAGTGATGGAGTGTGGAAAAGGATGGGTCCTTAGGGAAGGATAAGAAGGAACGCTAGGGGCAAGGAGTTATGTAAGACAGTCCCTAGCTATCAAGAAGCTTCCCTTACAACGGCAAGCAGCAAAGGATGCAAATTACACCTTCATCCTATTGTTGTTGCATCCTGGCCCCAGAAAAGCACACGTCTACCAGCCCGAGTAAATCAGGTTGGATAGACTGAATGTAAGGTAAAGATGACCAGCTTACAGGTACCGGGATATGTATATAAAAGCTACCCTCACAGGCTACACTATCAAAAAGATGGAACTATCTGGAAAAGATCCTTGAAAGGTCTATCATGCTCGCTGCATGACCTACAACATCGCAAGCTCGCTACCACAAAAAATAAAAGCGTGTTGGGCGAGTATTCTAGCCTTTCAGGGAACAACGACAAGCCTGGTAGCTCCTCGGGAATCACAAAAGCGTTACACACCGGGAAAGCCAGCGGAAAGATAACAATGGCAATAACAACACGTTCAGCCAGAACAACATTTTAAGAAAGAAAAGCATAGCTATCACAGGACAATGCGTTGCGGACAACTACCGAAACAAACTTCCGCAATAAGGAAACCTTCCGAGAATAAAACTCAACAGAAACTGATGTCGGTCATCACCAAAGTTCTGCCCAGCAGCCATAGAACTAAAAGAGTAAGACTGGTAACAGGAAAATGTACAATGTATTTGAATTTACTTATTTTTGTAATGTATTTAAAAATATGACCAACGAATAAAAAGTGAAGATTAGCTACCTTCATTATTTTATTTTTTAAATGTTTTCATTTTTATTAAGTGCATAAGACGCGCAAGCACAAAAACTGGGCATGACCCAAATATGTTATTTCCGAATAACAAAGAGTTATCACGAATAACCAACTGGTTAACAACATAATCACCAAAGTACATAAGAGGTATTGCAAGCCCAGTACTAGGATGATAGCCCAAAATTATCCAAAGACTATTACAAACGTGCATATCCGTATAACGTTAAAAATAGCACCGCACAAATAAAAAGAGATATGTGCGCAAAAGACTATTAACTACGTTCATATCCATATAACATTAAAATAGCAACAAAAAAGTGAAAAATGGCATACACAAAAAGTATCAGGAACTTGCATAGAGAAAAAGTCGTAGCATAAGCGCAAAGTAAATGAACAACGTGCAGAAGTACAAACAAAAAGCTGCACGCAGCCATCAGAGGCATCACAAGAGAAACAAAGACCGACATTGTTCGAACAAGTACAAAGCATCTAATAAAATACAAGAAAAACTACGTCCGCATCAAAGTAGTCGCACTCGCTTCAGGATCGGACAGAACAACAGAGACCTCACTAACTTCAGAATGCTGATCATTTGCAACTTCAACAAGAGCACAAGACCCACCAACATCATAATCATCAATAGAAAGAGGCCGCACAGAGATGTCGGAGGCACTAGCAGGAAGAGAAACAAGTGGCAAAGAAGCAGTACAAGCCAAAGCTAATTCAACAGTCGAAGATGCTTCCGCACCCATAACATTACGGGCAGAAAAAGGATCAGTGGATGAACTATAAACATCGGCAACAGATAACTGATGAGCAGCAAGGCGTCTCCTAACCTGATCAACTCTCTTTTGAACCACTCCCAAAGAATGAGACAAAGAGTTAGTGCCAACAATAGCATTATCATCCTTATCATAAACAGGAATGATAAGTTGCTCAAGATCCGACTGTAACCCTGCAATCATAGGGGTATCTGCGGAAGGCCCATCAACACGAAGAAGATCCATAACTTCCGCAATACCAACATCTTTGTTGGACTTAAGCATGGAGAGTAAGGAAAACTCCACATTCTCAAGGGCTTTCACGGCAGAAAGATAATGATCCTCCGCAGAAGGGTCATATACAACAAGCTCAGCAAGCTCTCTTTTTTCCTTGCCATGAATAATACCCACCGCTAAACCTTCCTACATACCCTTATCGATAGCACGCTCAATAACTTCTGCCATAGCCGCAGTATATTCTGGAGAATTCAAGCACTTAAACACAACAAGGCTCATACGGTTAGTTAACAACCAGCGCCGGCTAGATAACAACGTGAGGAACCGAGGATAAAACTCCTCATCAAGGTGACTAGCCTAGGCATACAAATCAGCAACGGCCGAATCAACCATCTGCACAAGTACGGCCATCTTAGCATCCTGAATCTTACAAAATTCCTCCTCCAAAGCTACAAGGGAAGGAACTTGGCTGCGGAGCTCAGAACATGACTCCTCTAAGGTACGTATCTGCAAATAAAACAAAGTTAGAAGATAGCGGGAAAACAAACAAGCGGAACGATTAGCCAAAAAAGGCACGGACGCACACCTGTCCGGAAAGGTTGGAGTTCTAAGACTTGAGAGCAACAACTTCAGCCCTCAAAGTAGACGACTCATAATCCTTCACATCAAGAGATAATCGAAGTACCGCTACCTCAGCTCGAAGAGAATTTCGTTCTTCCTCAAGAGTAGAATTTTGGTTCTTCAAAGACATAAGTTCCGCAGCAGACGCTGCTAAGGATGCAACAGCGGAAGATGTCCCAGAAGAAGTAGCATCAACAACTTTAGCCTTAAGAACTGAAATCTCCTTGTCCCTACTCGCCAACAAAGACAATAAGCGTTTTCGCTCCATCACATTATACTCCAAACGCAGACGAACTTCAGAACTAAAGCACAACTGTCATGCCACAACAACATTAAAATTACCAAGGAGACGCTCATAACCCATTTCACAAACAGAAGAAAAGAAGTTAGGAGGAGCAAACTCGTCAACCATAACGCGGCATTCATCAACATCATCAAGAAGAAAACTCTTTGTAACATTCCACTTTGGAACATTAACACCAGCCGAAGAACTGGAGTCTGAATCATCAACAATACGAATATCCTTAGCTGAGATATCAAGATCCAAAAGGTCATAAAAAATTGGATGCACACTGCGTAGAGGACAAAAACTGTCAGGAAGAGAGGAAGGAACGCCTGTTGGACCTTTCCCCTTCTCAATAGGAAGGACGATAGTAACAACAGCATCCGTCATAACCGGCACAGGAGAGCTGCAAATAAACAAGGACAACAAGTGAACGGAAGGAAGAAAAAGTAAAGGAATCACGAAAAGACAAAGCATAATTAACAAACCTAAAGGAAGAACCATCAAAATGGAGCAAACCAAATCAGATTCAGTAGATGCTCCAGCTTCATGAAGGGGAGTAATTGATAATGAAGGAGAAGAAGAAGAATGAGTGGGAAAAGATAGCAAATCCATAGCTCCAGAAAATAGAAGAAGAAACACAAGTCATGACAAACAAAAACAGATTAACAGAAGAAGAAACATATATATGGTATACCCACCCCGATTCTCCTGATCATAGAACACAGGGTAAGAATCCTCGCCCAAAGTATAATTGCGGCTTAACCCAACTAAACAAAGGAAAGGCTCCGGAAACTTGACAAAAGGAGAAGCATTAGTAACAGGGGAGGCAACATGTCCAGCATCAAACTCAGTGTCCCTAGGGGTGACATCCTTAGGAAGATTACCCCCAACAAAGAAAGGATGAATAGTGGAACAAGCAAATGAGTCAACCCAGAAAAAGTGATCGTTCCAACTTTTAAGATAATCAAGGGGTTTAGTATAGCAAACTCCAAAGCTATCAACGCGTTTACTAAAAGAAAGCTAGCCATGTTTTTGAGACAAAACATAAAAACACCTAAATAAACCAACTGAGGGTTTAATACCAAGAGCAAAAAAAAGAATCTCAAATTGAGAAACCTTAGCAGCACCAATGACAGAAAGCTGCGATATATGAATGTGATAGTAGTCAATAATTGAAACAAGAAAAGCAGACAAGGGGAGGCGAAAATTAGCAAACTCGAAAAAATGGGTATATACACCGATCTTCCCATCTGGTGCTTCCCGAATACTTTGGTCAGGATCAGGCAATTCCGGATGAACAAATTGCGGAATTGAATAATCAATACAGAAACGGTCAAGCGGCTTTTGCCACAATTTAGATTTGGTAGATGGAAAAGTACCCATAACGGAAAAAGAAAAGAGAATCAAGAACCTAACCTGAATGAGGAACTTGGAGGGAAGATACGACCAAAGGTAAATCGGATCGAAAAGCAGCGTTTGCAACAAAAGAACAGTAAAATGAAAAAATGGGCTAAGGCAAAAATAAAAGGTATTTATACAAGCGGAACGGTGACCCCCCAAGAAAAACCCTAAAAGAGAACAAGCGTCCAAAGGCAATCTAATCCAACGACCCAAATCAAAAACACGGGGATAAGGATAGTGGAAGACCAATGGCCCACAGAGTCAAATCAACATGTACATAAAAAGTCGCAAACCGTCCACGTTGTAAAAAACACCTTCCAAGAAAAGGGAGCGTCAAGAAAATGCTTCAAGAGTGCGGAAGAGGAAACGATTAGCAGAAAATAGTCTAAGTAAATCCACCGCACGCGACAATATCCGCACGCAGTGCACATACTAGACTGAGGGAGTGGATGACGTAGTAGTGCCTAAAGGTAAAGAAGCATTTCAAAAATAAAAAACGCACGGAGTAGAAAGTGCTTAGTCAACTCAAGTCTAGTAGCATCCACCGCACGCGACAATATCCGCACGCAGTGCATATACTAGACTTGAGGGACTTGATGACGTATAGTATGTATAACATGCCTACTAGGCCCAATACGTACTATACACATATTGGGCTCAGGCCCAATAACTATAAAATAACCATAAGACCTGGGCCTACAGTAAGCCCAATGACGAAATTGGCTAAGGTCCAGACCTCAAGACGTATGTAAGATACACAGCGGGCTGAGCCTTCAGCCGCTAGACGTCTTACGTCCGCATCCGCGGTTAACTCGGAACCTTGTCCGCCAAGGGTCCAGCTCCGGCGATTAACCACTATATGCGAGAATCTAGGAAACCCTAGCGGTAAACCTCGCCTATAAAAGGGGCTCTAATCCCCATACAAGGTAGAACTTTCTCTCTCATAATTACACACAAACATACTTTTATTCCTCTCTTAATAATGTGTACTTACTCTCACGCCGGAGTCTAATCGTGGGGTCCGTCCCCACGGTAAGACTAATGATTTACCTTTCTTGTGCAGGGATATCATTCAAATTACTTGGATTAGTAAATGATCAGCCCATTAGGAGCTTGTTGGCCCAGTTCGGCAAGCTGTATTCATACCCATTACAACCCGTCACACTTTTTGTACTAACAATAACCAATATGATACATAAAGATATAAATGTTGGAGTTTATATGATAAATGTAACTATATAGCTTTTTCCCCACCAATGTGTGGTCATAATGTTACTCGCGTAGAACATATGAATATAAAAACTTTTACATTCGATAGACTGAACCTCAGATTACTAGTCCATTTACGAGAATTATGTTTGATCACCTATGCTATCTCCAAAAAGGAACAAGATTTCTGATAGAATCTGGTTTGATTTTAAATAGTTCTTCTAGCCGAAAGTTCACTATAATTGCTAATCAATTTGAATCACAATGACAAAGATTTAGCTTTTTAATCCAAATAAATTCCAAATTACCGTCTACTTTTGCTAGGTTTAAAAGAACGACTAGAAATAATCAATCTTTCTAAAACTAGACAAGAGACGAGATTTGATAAGGCCTTTTAAGTCAAAAGAATCTAAAATTACTAGAAAGAAACTTGACTCTAAACAATTTTCTTCTTCTTAATTCAAAATATGGAAACGTCACAATTTATAATGCAATGAAAATTTAAACTACCTTGTTTACTACTATACCCACTAAGAGCAATGGGTATGGTAACTCGTTCATTGATGTCACGTCTTGTCACATCAGTTTTTCTTTTTAAAACAACCGCATCACTCATACACATACAACAACCTCCCATAACTCAAAGAGAAAAAAAAATAAAAAAAAAAAAAAAAAAAAAAAAAAAAACTTTTTGGACCCGAAATACACCACCTTTACTTAAAAAGCAATTGCACACACAAAACCAAGCCATATGGTACACCATGGCCATGGCTTGAGTTATAACATGAATAGGTACAAGTGTAGTAACATGCTTGTGGCAAAGCCAAATGCTCCAATGCAAGACGTGGTACGTTACCATACCCCTTACTCTAACACATAAAATATGAAATGGTAAAAACGCATGCTTATGACTTGCAAAAAATTAAGAAAAACATGAGACCACAATAATGCAAAAATGCAATAATCGTTAATAGAAGATAATGGCTAAATTATTGATATAAGACTTGTTGTCACATATGTATCAATTCTCCCGACTTGAAACGAGCATAATTCTCCTCTACTTGAAACGAGCTTTGTTATCAAGGCTCATGGTTTTGTACCTCGGGTCATGTAGCTTCCAAGGTGGGTCGTGTTCGGATGGAAGCAAAAGCGGTGAGCAAATTAGCCATAGATTTTTTATATTATTTTTATTTTTTTTAAGGGGTGGGGGGAGGGGGCTGACTTTGCACCCCACGGTTGTTCAGTGGTGATGTGATGTTTGGTTGTATGTTTGGTGGTGGCATGATTCGGTTTGGTGTGTGGGTATCCTATTGGTGGACGCGGCTTTTTTAACGGATGATGAGCTTGGTAGCCATTGCTTTTTCAAAGCTTGGTGTGTTAGATGTCTCAGGTATATGAGAAAGTAATGAAAGCATCATTATTAAAAAACCGATTAAAGATAATAATTTTTTCAAAAATTAGATAAGAGACGAGATTTAATAAGGCTTTTTAAGCGGGTAAGACTATACTTTTAAACAATTTTCTTCATCTTAATTTAACAAATGGAACGTTACAATTTATAATGGAAGGAAAATGCAAAGTACCTTGTTAACTCATGATATATGAAAATGGTAATTATAAAAAGAGTAAATTGCAAAAATCGTCTTAAAAGTTTGGCGAAATTGCATGTTTCGTCCCAAACATTTAGAAAGTGCAAGGATCGTCCTTGTGAGAAACCTTTGGGGCAAATATTGTCCTTGATGAACATCAAATGACTAAAATACCCCTGTCTTTATTATTAGTATTATTATTATTTATTTCTTATTTCTTTTTAGTTTTCTTACACAAATGGTCCTGTGTTTCGTCAGATTTTACAGCTTTAATCCTGATTTTTTTTTAATTATTTATTTAACTATTAATATTAGTATTATTTTTTCATACGTTTCCGTTCATTTTTTCGTTTTCATACATGTACTTTCTATGGGAGCCGTTTTTGCTTTATTTGCAGGATTTCACTATTGGGTAGGTAAAATCATTTATGTCTGTTTTTCTTACGTCTTTTTTTTTTAATTTTCATACATGTTCGTCTGTTTTCGTTCGTTTTTATACGTTTTTGCCCGTTTTTCTAACGTTTTTTTCGTTTTATCCTTTTTTGTCCGTTTAATCCATTTTTGTCCGTTTTTGTCTGTTTTTCTGACGTTTTTTTAAGTTTTTCGGACGTTCTTTGTCCGTTTTTCTTACATTGTTGTCGTTTTTTTATGTTTCTCCATTTTATATATTTCATACGCTTTTATGTGTTTTTATACGTTTCGCCCGTTTTTATACGTTTCGCCCGTTTTCATCCATTTTTACGATTTCGCCTATTTTCTAACGTTTTTGTCCGTTTTTGTTCGTTTTTCTTACGTTTATTTTTCGTTTTCATACGTTTTTGTTCATTTTCAGACGTTTTCATCTACTTTTATACAATTTTATTACAATTTTTTTACAAATTTGTCCATATTATCCCTTTTTATCGGTATTTTTTACGTTTTTGTCCGTTTTTTTTGTTTACATACGTTTATACGTTTTTAACCTTTTTTATACGTTTTTGCCCATTTTCTTACGTTTTCATCTGATTTTAAACGTTTTCGTCCGTTTTTCTTGCGTTTTTGTCACCTTTTATCCGTTTTTGTCCATTTTTCTTACGTTTTTGTCCGTTTTTATTAGTTTTCAAACACTTTTATCTATTTTTATACATTTTCTCCCGTATTCTTACGCTTTCATTATTTTTATACGTTTTCATCCGTTTTTCTTACGTTTTTGTTCTTTTTTATCCATTTTGGTCCATTTTTATCCGTTTTTATCCATTTTTCTAGGTTATTATCCGTTTTTCTTACTCTTATACATTTTCGTCCGTTTTTCTTAAGTCTTCATTCATTTTTATCCGTTTTTCATATGTTTTTGTCCGTTTTTATATATTTTCATACGTTTTATACGTTTTCACCCAATTTCTTACGCTTTCATATGTTTTTATATGTTTTCGCTCGTTTTCTTACATTATCATCTACTTTTATATGCTTTTGTCCATTTTTGTACGTTTTTGTCCATCTTTCTTACGTTTTTATACGTACAAAAATGGATAAAACGAACAAAAATGTAACAAAATCATATAAAAATGGACAAAAACGTATAAAAATGGACAAAAACAGACGAAAACTTATAAAAACGGATGAAGGCATAATAAAATGAGCGAAAACGTATAAAACGGATAAAAACGGGCAATAATATATGAAAAAACGAACAAAAACGGATTAAAACGGACAAAAACGTAAGAAAACGAGACAAAAACGTATAAAAACGGATGAAAACGTAAGAAAACAGGCGAAAACGTATAAAAACATATGAAAACGGCAAAAACGTAAGAAAGAGGACAAAAATGTTAGAAAACAGACAAAAATGGATAAAAACGTAAGAAATATGAGCGAAAACGTTTTAAACGGATGAAAGAGTAAGAAAACGTGCGAAAACGTATCAAAATGGATAAAAACGTATGAAAATGGGAAAAACGTACGAAAAACGGATAAAAACGAACAAAAACGTTAGAAATACGGACAAGAACTGAAGAAAAACGGACGAAAACATATAAAATCGGATGAAAACGTAAGAAAACGGACGAAAACATATAAAGAAAGACAAAAAGTTATGAAAACGGAAAAAACATAAGAAAAAAGAATGAAAAGCGGACAAAAACGTATGAAAACGTGCAAAAGCGGACAAAAACGTATGAAAACGAAAAAACGTAAGAAAAATAGACAAAACGTAAGAACAATGGACGAAAAGGTATAAAAAAAATAATACTAATATTAATAGTGAAATAAATAATTAAAAAAAAATCTGGACTAAATTTGTAAAATCGGGCGAAATACAAAGACCAATTTTTTAAAGAAAACTGAAATGAAATATAAAAAAAAAAAAAAAAAAAAAAAAAAAAAAAAAAAAAAAAATAGATATTTTAGTCTTTTAATGTTTGTCAGGGATGATATGACTTGCCAACAATTAATAAAACACGAAATTACATTTGCAAATATGAAATAAACGTTAACACAAGATAATGGCTAAACTATCGATAAGGACTCGGTCTTGTCGCATACGTATTATACGCGATAACAACATAAACGAAACTTGAACTTTTTTACTGGGAGAGCCGAAACATAAATCTTTATATATATTAAAGATCTTAAAGAGATAAAATACAAAACAAAACAGAAATATTTACATAACATTAGAAACGCAATTGATTCTTTGGTTTCTTTATTTTTTTTAAGGGTTGATAATGAAAAGTTCACAAACTACCTCTAAACTTTTATCTATATTACACTTATAACCTTTGACTTTGGGGGTCCGGAGCCCTCCCCTGCCTTTACAAAGGTCTGTCTATGAAAAACAATCATAAGAACCCGTTGCAAAACGCGCGGGGAAAATCCTCGTTAGTTACGTATATAGTAGAATGATATATCTTGTTTGTGGATCCTCAAATTAGGATGGATAAAGTAGTTATCCCGAGACATGAAATGCTTTAAATTTGAAGACGTGAAAAAGAACATTGACATAATTATTTGCATATAATATACTACTCCCTCCGTCTCATTTTTATTGTCTAGTTTGATTTTGACCAGTATTTTATATTTAACTTTGACGATTAATATATTTATTTGTGTTATATAATACTTGATGAACGTTATACCAATAAAAAATACATTTTAAACCCAAAACATTCATATATTTTTCATCAAGTATTATATAACACAAACGAAAATAATTATGGTCAAAGTTAAGTAGAAAGACTAAAAAAGTCAATATGGGACAATAATTTTAGGACGGAGGGAGTATTGTATTGGAGAAATGGCTTTCGTTCTTATATGAGGTTGAGTCAAATAAACACATATATACGAGTATTATAAGTCGCCAAAGGAGTGATACACTTGATTAAAATTCTATCTTGCTATATAAGCAATTGATATAAACCATTTTACAATGCTTCTCTATGTGTTGTCACTACCATCTTCAATCATGACCCACTATGCTACCCTTGCTTCTTAATCACTTGCAAACCAAGCAACATAATTACCCGCCTCCTAATTAAATTTTCCTAGATATTTTTTAATTATATTGGGTAACATAATGATACATATGGACCTTAGTTATATTAAGTTTTTCGTTTTTGAAATTTTATATTAAGTTTACTGTGATGCTTTTTACTCGCAGGGACGATCTTCATTAAAATTAAGAATTTTATATAACCTGCCCGAAAGAGGCTAATGATAAAAGCATGCATGCTTTTGGTATCAAATTTTAAGCCATTACAACCTTAACTTTTCGGTGTAAAGTGATTTTTACCTCATTTATTAATTCATAACATCAATGGCTTGACTAGCTATGACTAAACATTTCAATCTGTTGGCCACTTCCTTTATTAGAAAAAAGATGAGAAACATAATCCGAAAAGAAAGGTTCATGAAAGTAAGCATGAGATTAAAAATATATATGAATCGAAAAGCTTTGGATCCTATTGTAGACCCAAACACCTTGATATATATCTTAAAAAGTCATAATTAAGCATGAGTTTTAGATCCGGCTTTTTTTTTTTTTTTTTTCCTTTCTTTTGTTTGGTTCTAATTTGGAGTAATGTTATGTTCATATAATATTTAAAAAAACCTCACAAAAGTAAAATGATTATATATGATTGTTCAATATAAGAGAAGAGAGAGAAAATTAAAGTAACAAAACACCAATAGCTTTCAATCACCTCATTTTTGTGATTTTTTTTTAAATATTATTTGGACATATCATTACTCTCTAATTTGCGTAAGCAAAGAAAAGAATGAAATAAGATGACCATTTTTGTATGCAAGTGTCCTTAGCGCCCCTCATAAATTTTAAGCAGTTAGTCATTTACTTGAAATCATACAATTATTCAAATAAAAGCTCAAAATAAGTTAGGAAGTGTGGTGTGAAAATAGTTTGGCTAGGTTGATACCACTACAACAAAAAACGGGTTTAAGGGGGGCATGCCTCTTGTGAAATCACGGGGCATCAACCCTTGATAGGTCCAACGGGAAACACCAAACGATTTTCATAAATTAGGTACACTTGTTTTATTTATTCCAATCATTTTTTATAATTAAAGAACCAATAGGCACAACTGTGTACCGACCCTTGTGTTTAATCTATATAACTAGTTTTAGAAGAAAATATTATTTTTTGATTGGTTAATATAACAGAATTTGGTCTCTTCCAATAGAATACACAATAGTCTCTCTCTCTCTCTGAGTGTTCTCATAATTATCCGGTTCTGAAGCTCGTGGATCCGAGGCTGATGCGTGGGTTCGGGGTCAAAAGACTTCTTTTTCTACGAGCAAGCTTTACACCCCTCTAGGCAGTGTACCTAATCGTTGTAGTATAGTATGGGGTAAGCATAGAGGGTTGATCGTTCTCTAGGGGAATAAAGATGCTAGGAAGAGATGTATGACGAGAAGGTAAGGTTAAGGGAGATTCTTTTTGGTCTTTTTATCTTATTTTGAAAGCAAGTAAATATCTCGGGGTATAGGAGTGGGGGGTGGTACTTCTTCCGATTTTAACTACTTTTTATAAAACTAATTAACTAATTAAACTAAGGATATGTTATGCTAATGTAAGTGTGCTCTTATGATGATTAAAAATGTGTTTACTTATATGTTCTTACTCCCTAGTTATCTCTAATTGGTCGGTTGAATTGTCACATCCTCATCTTAATTGGTGCGTTGTATTCCGTTTGGTCATAGGGTGGTGCTAAATTCCCTAATTCTATGAATCGTAACTCTCCTCTAGACTATCAGAGATCACCAAGTACCTAAGTATCTCCCCCGAATACTCTATTATCAACAAGCTACAACTCACACAATAAACACAACGATGGCCTAGTTGTACATCTAAGTTTTTTTCTATTTAGGACGTTCAAGCTCGCAACAATTAAAGAAGAAGCCAGTTTTCCTTACTCTAGCGTCTACCAATCAAGACAAGAGACAACCTAACAACAATTAACAACTAGGTTTCATAGATCTAAGCGAACACAATGATAATCTAGCTACTCATGGTAAATAAGCAAGCATACACACATACAATTAAAACATAATGATAATATGGATTAACAAACTTATCCTATGATGTAAAGAAGGGCATAGAACCCTAAAATATTGTCCAAGTCGGACTACAACCGAATCAGGGTTTGCTCTCCAAAGTTCTACCTCCTATAATGCAGAAAAAAACAAATTATATATATATATAGATTTACAAATGCGACGACGTCGCCTTTTGATGTTGACGCCGTCAGCTCGCCGTCATTAAGGTTTCGTTTGGGCCAAGTCATCGTTGGGATGGCGTCAGCTTATGAGTGTGACACCGTCTGTCTTCAATAAAGAGGTCGTCTAGGACTTGTTCTTGGGCGTTTGGTGTAGAAAATGAGTGAGACACCTTCCAGAGTTTAGGCGTGAGGCTGTCAGTCTTTAGAAGCAAAAATTCACTTGAGTCGTTGCGTGTAATTTGATCAAAACTCTTATATAGTGATGGCGTCGCCCTTTGATTGGGACACTGTCAGGCTTGAAAACCTGCTTGATTCTTGACTTTGTCGTTTTCTTCATGTTTTCGCTCAATTTCGTCCAAATATGCTTGACTCCAACATTTTTCTTCCAAAAGACCTAAAATGTGAAAAGGAACGATTTTAAGTAGTAACGGATATAAAATGTGTCGATTTAGGGCTTAAATGACCCCCTAAAAATGTATGTTTTAAATCCTTATCAAATATCCCTACACTTGGAATTTGCTTTTCCTCAAGAAAATGTGCTTTTGGCCAATCAATTTATAAGTTAGGGGGCGTAAAGCATTGGTTTAAAATAGTTTACAAAAAATACAAGCGCCACAATAGTCATAACAAGCACGAAAATTATACACTAGCACCTCACAATTGGTGTTTGCATTCTCTCATCTCTCGGGTTTATATGAAATATAATATGAATGGAAATAGAAGATAAACACTCATTACCTGGTATAGTACATAGATTACCATAGGGTTGAGAATAGATCAAACCTCCACCGCTTTGGCGTAAGCACCTAGGAATAACTATCTAAGAGGTCTTTACAAAGGGTTGTTACGATAGGCTTAGGTTAGGGAAGTAAAGGGTTTTGTTGGATAGGAGATATTTAGTGGTGGTAAGTCAAAAATATTATGTTACAAGCATGTAAAGTGTGACATTGCTAAGCCAAGACTCAACTCACTAACACTAAATAACTTGAAACAAAATACAAACATAAACTTAAAAACATAAACATAAAGATAGATGTAGGGTGGTAGCCTGTATGTTTTTCTCATTTTTTCATTTTTCCTTACAACTCTTTTTCTTTTTTTTTCGTTTTTTTTATACCTTTTTACTCTATCATCCTCTACGATAATATCAAAATAAAGGGATTTATAGAAGCATCCTTACACTTGAATTTTTATTTCACTAACAATAATTGACCCGATTTGAAAAGATCAAAACACTTGGAGTACTTAATTACGTAGACAAAGGGAATTTAAATTTATCGTTCTCTCCAGTTACTCCATAAAATATTACTTTAACCCACGAGTCCCAATCGTCCCAAAACTGTATACAAATGATATGACTCGACTTAGTAACCATGCAAGCAACTAGATAATTGAACTAAGGTTTAATAATGATAACAATAATGCACTAAAGATGAATGCATACAAGGTAGGCTAAGGCGATTTGTGTGTAACATTTGGGGGTGGATTGTAAATAATGCTCTTCATTGATATTTCGAAAACTGAAACATCACGAGAACCGCTAAAAGGATAGGCTCTTAGGGGTTAACTAGGAGTATTTTGTACTAAAGATGAGTACATCGCAATGGTGTGGGGAAAATTACTCAACCGATGTGGATGAAGTAATTAAATTATAAGTTTCAAACAAGGGTTATCCTAATCCCCCTTATCATTTAGTTAATCCTAACTACACGTATGTAGTCTCACTAACGATCTTGGAATGCATCACAAAACAAGTTCTAGAATCTATTATACTACCGGTACACTCACTAAGCATTAAAGATTAATGCTTTTATTCCTAAAGATCTAGAGGCGAACCTCACATTTTTGGGGTGGAATTTGAGTGGTAAACGGTTTTTGTGCTAGTCATATAATTCCTATCCATGAGACGCTTTATTAGGACTAAAGTTTAACTCGTAAATTCCATAAATTTTTTTTTTTAATTTGGTGTTAAAATTGCCCTAACAAATATTTTTCATAGTGTGGAAAACTACAAGGGGGGGTTGAAAAGTTTACCGATTAAAAACTTTGTTTTGAAACTTATTGAAAGATCAATTGATATTGATCTTAGATATGTTGGTGAATGATAATCAATATGCAAACAATATATAAAGAGTAGATAAGGACAGAAATGATCAAAACACGACAAGTTGTTTATAGTGGTTCGGTCTACAAGGACTCTTTTTTCTTTCCCTACTCCACTCCCCGAGTCTCACACTCGAGAGTTTAACTTCACTAGTCAACAAGCTCCTTTCACCGGTGGAGAAACCTTTACACTTCGCTTACACACTATTTCCGACACTAAGCTAGATGTCGAGTTTTTTTCAAGGGTACAACCACTCCCACACATAATATATTTTAAGGACTAAAATACTAACCACTCACACTCACAAGATTATGATGGTTTGGTACAACAATGATGTATGAATCAACACTAGATCATACAACAACAAACAAACAAGACTTTCAACAACTTGTTGAAGCTTGAATATGCCTTGATCTTCTTTGCTACAAAAGAGATCACTATTATGATATGAAACTGAGTTAGAAATGTTAGAGAGAAAGAATGTATGTGAATATGATAGAAAGGGACGAAAAACAACTTGGTTTGGCTTTACTATTTACAGCCAAAATGATCAGCAGGCACCACGGACCACGGATCCCTCAAAAGGGTTCCGTCTGTGTTAAGTTTTGGTGTCGCCGGGGTCTGACAGTAAGATCACCAAAATCTTACCAGAGTCAACCATATCTATCCAAGATTGTGTAAGATATGTAGAGTTTAAATCTACACAAGGTATCTAGTGAAATCTTCTAAGGATTTCAATGATGCACCACATGATGTCATGTGTTGTTTTCTATTTTTAAAAATATGTTTAAAATGTAAATACATATGTAATGTTTTGTTTTAAGAAACTAATACATTCTTGATCTAAAAATATTAACCTACATTATGGTTTAGAGTCATATAAAAAATATGATTAATCAAAATGTAAATGCTTGAGTGATGAAGATATTATTTGAAAATCTTGTTTTAATATCTATTAAACTTGACAAGCTTTAAGCTTTATAAAAATTAAATTTACTTTTGTCGTTAACAAAACTTAGGTAAAGATCATAATATATAAATAACGTTTAATGACGATATTTGTATTAACAATCTCCCCCTTTTTGTTGAGGACAAAACATAAATTTTATTTTTATAAAAGATGTAAAGATTGTACAAGAGATATAAAAATATTAGATTTAGAACTTGAAAGATAAAGATGATAATGTAAGTATGTCCAATTTAGACATGATGTTAACTTTTCAGAAAGTCAAAGTATGCAGTTGACTTTTCATTAGAAAGTCAAAGTGTTGATTAGTTGAAGTATGATGTTGACTTTTCAGAAAGTCAAAGTATGCAGTTGACTTTTTATAAAAGTCAAATTTAACCAAGTTCTATAATATTTCTCCCCCTTTTTGTTTCAACAAAAAGAAGATGCGAGGCGGAATATGTAATGAGCCCGAGCCATTATCTCCTCCTTGACCAATGCTCCCCCTAAATTGGGTGCCAAGAGAAAGATACATGGATTTTGAAAAAGCAACAAAAAGAATGTTAGTAATAAGCATCATCACAAGCATTTCCAAACACCATGTAACAATCAACAACAATATAAGAAACAACATTCATTTGTTAAATTTTTTCATGATATGAAAGTCATGAAAAGGGAACACAATGAAGTGTTAGTACAAGAATAAAATCCTAGAAGACAAAAAAAAATAATCCTAGAAAAAAATAAAAAAAAATACAAAGAAAATCCTATAAAAATAAAAATGCTTAAAGAAAGTAAACTAGGACCCTCCTATTGAGGTGGTGGATGCTCAAGAGCATTGATGCACTCTAGGATGTGATTGAGGATGAACCTCATTTCGTCTTGAAGCTCATGGACCATCACCCGGGTCCTTTCGGTAATGTGGGCCGTCCGCTCACAATTGGAGCAACCGTGTCTAGGAGGGTAGTATGGTTCATGATTTTGTGGTGGTGGAATGGTGGATTTGTTGGTGTTGGTGGTTTGAGTGGTGATTATAGAGGCTAGCAAAGCACTTTGCATTTGCATGGTCTTACTAAGATGAGAATCCACCATATTGGAAAATTGGTAGAAATGATTGAGCTCGGCTTCAATATCTTCTTTAGTGGGTTGATCATCCCACATGGATTCTTTAATGTCCTCTATATGAGGAGACATTGATGTTGTAGGTAGTGGTTGATCCCCATACAAAGAACCATGGATTTCCTTGTGGATGGGATGGAAAAGAAGAGGTCTTGGCCCTAACGGGGCATTTGGGTCAAATGATGGACGTGGAGACTCATGAGATATTCGCTCAATAGTACCAAAAGATGGTAGTGGTGGTGGATGATTAGGCCTAGAAGGCAAGTCCTCCAAGTCTTCCAAGAATGGATTTGGAGATGTAGGTGGTGTAAAGAATAGCTATAATGGGATGAGTATTGGAGATTTTGGGGGTGATGGTGACTTTGATATTTGGATAGGAGCCGGTGGTGGTGAGCTAGTGATAGGAGTCTTTGTTGGTGGTAGAGTAGTGACAATGATAGGTGATTGTGGAGGTGGTGTAGGAGTAGCCAAAGTGAGAGTGGTCTCATCTCTTATGGGAGATGAGATGGTTAAGGGAGAGGACTCGGAAAAGGAGCTTATGTTGACAAAGCAACAAGGTCTTACGCTCATTCTAGCGGTTCTTTTGCAAGGCTTGGTTGATGGAGAATACTTAGTCATTTTAGCTTAAGGTTTTGCTAGTAGATGAGAAAATTTGAGAAAATGTGAGGATGATCATCTTGGAAGCTCTTAATTTATAGAATTATGAAATTATGGAGAAATGTGTTTGATTTGATGTTAAACCATAGAAGAGATGAGGTTTCTAATGATTTTGAAGTGGGTTTAATGCTAGTCATATCATCCAAGTCAATCCATACAAGAAGGATGGAGTGAAGTGACAAAGATTTGCAATAAATGTGTTCTAATGATTATGGGATCTTTAGAATCAGATCACCCACGGATTGCAAGGAACCAAATTTTTGGTTCCTTCCTTTATGAAAAAGGGTTCCTTGGGTGAATTTTTGGAATTTTTGAATTTTGGTGGGAAATTGATATCCTATATGCCTAAGTGTTTTAAACTAGTTCTAATATGGGTAAAAACTAGTAAAGACTATCCTAGAAGCAATGTATGGTAATTTGGAATGTTGAAATAAGCGAAATTTAGAAAGTTACCTGTAGGATCCACGACACCAAATATTTACACAGGCGGAACCCTTAAATTGGTGCCGCCTGGTCCGCCTGTACAGGTATGGCGGTACCAAAATCTATAACAAACGAAACCAAATAAATGGTGTTGTCTGGTCCGTGGAGACCAGAAATCTTCACAGACCCTTTTTTTTAAGTATCGGGGATTTTTCCGAAACCTTAAATTTTTCTTAAAACATATGACATTAATTATTTCTAGTTATGAAAAGTCGATAACACATATACAAACATAGTGGAGCATAGACTTTGACCAAGGGCTAACGATTTTCACATAAAAGTGAAAATGGGTAAAATTTGATAACACACTTGTGCTATCCCCCTGCATAAACCGGTTAGCATACAACATTGTTTTAAGTTATTTTATCATCCTACAAAGTAAAACAACCAAATTGTATCATACACCATAGTTTTTGTCTTGATCCAAACACTCCTTTAAATAAACCTTATTTATCCAACTTCTTGTAGATCTTTGTCATTTCCTTCCAAGGCACTTGAACATCCCCTTGGTTTTCTTGAACTCCGCCGATTCATTCTTAATCTCGGGGAGAGATGCATAGTACTCTTGAGGTGGAAGACGAGAATTTGGGAGACCGTCCTCGGAGCTATTTGATGATGATGATGAAGGAGTTGGAGGTTTTTCTCTTTTGCCTTTAGTCTTAGCCACTCGCTCGTCACTCAAGGGCACAAATATGTAAGGGATGAGAGCATAGTCTAGCTTCAACCCTTTTGGGCTTGGTGGAATGGGTGCAAATGTTCTATAGAGACGGGTGAGGAGCATCCCGTAAGGAAGAGCGACCGATCCTTGATTTGAAATAAACCATTCTCCTAGCAATGTAGTAGGCTAAATTGAAAGGTTGACGAGTGGACAAGTTATAGAGCATGTGACAAAGGCAAGCATTGATATGGTCTCTATTTACTATAGTGCAAATGACATTGGCTCTAAAGAGTTCCTCCCACTTCTTAAATTCGGGTTTAAGCTCATTAAGCTCCATACCGTATGGATCTCGGTTTACTTCCTTTCCCTTTTGGGTGAAACGGGTTGGAGCGGCCCTTTCGTTAAAAAGGTGCTCATGGATGACATCATTATCCGCCAAAGGAGTTTGGTAGGGAAGAGAGCGGTCATTGATTGCATCAAGGATAGTGAGTGACCACTTATCCGAGTAGACACATGTACCATGGTTAGGAATTCCTAGAACTTGAGCAAATTGGTTTAGGGAGATGGAGTAGTCGGTTTGATTGATCCTAAACCTAAGAGCCATTTGATCGTCCTCATCAGTGAAAGAGGTAACACTAGCATAGAATTCTAAAACAAACCTAGGAAAAATGGGTTCATCGATGTCAAGGAGACAATCGAAGTTGATGGTGGCAAGATCTTGACGGAGATTAGTTCCGTCGACAAAGGAGGAGTGAATAGTCCTACCCTCATGGAAGTACCTTTGCTCTAGACTCTTAAAGATTTCGACTTGTTCTTTGGTGTTTAGGGATGTAGCTAAGAGTATCCTTGTGATCATAGAATTTTGCGGCTACCATGGTTGTTCCTATGAGCAAGAGTTTACATGTTAAAAATAAAAACAAACTTAGCATTTTACTTCTAGTGTGTGCCTATATGAAAACGATTTGGAGTTGCGGTTATCTCGACTCATTTTATGCATAAAATGGTTTTTAGTGGGGGGTGTTTGGCAAAAGGCATGAGATAACCCAAACACTCCTAATTCAATGTGGCTTCATTTGAATATACCCAGGAATGGATATTAGTTATGCATTACCTTTAGTATTCAAGAGCATTATGCAAGTGATGAAAATTTACGTTTCTATTCGTATAAACAATGAAAAATTATTTTCCTACAAGTGAGAAGCTTTTCAAATTTTTTGACATGGGAGTTTGCTTATTTAGAATAAGGCCTTATAGTCATTATCTTTTGATTAGTGGGAAACATGATTTGTTTATGCAATGTGACAATGTAGTACCTAATTTCAGTGACTAGTTATGCAATTTGCCAATTGAATCCATGTTTTGTACAAGAGTATACATAATCCCCTTGTAATGATTTTGTGCACAAATTAGAATCCTAGACTCAGAATTAAGAGAAGTAATGTAGTTAGGATACTGTCACAATTCTCAATTTCCGATCATTTCTCATATTCCATATTCATCATTTCATAACGGTTTGTGCATGGTTTTGCATTTCACATTAAACGTTTATTTTCTTATTAAATAAACGCTATCGCGTAATTAATTATTTTGAACACTTGATCCGATACTTCCAAAAACTATCCCGATATATTTTTATACTTACATTTAGTTTATAAAAACAATATTTTGAGTTTACCCAGTGTTTTAAATTTATTTGGTATATAAATTGTTAAATTTATATTATTACGACGCTTTTCTTAAAAACTACACGATAATTATTATATCACTCAAATTTTACAAGAAATGTATTTTTATAATTTTTATGACCTAAATATATTTTATCTTGACCCGTGAAATTTATTTTATCTAACGCTACCTTAAATATTCAAATGTGTATACAACTTACTAATCTTATCTAACAATACTACAAGTTACTACTATCCTCAAATAACTTTACTTCTACTACATTTATACTTTTACATATTAATAATAAATATATTTATATGTATCATTAAATACATGATCCAACAAGATATGCAAGATCTTTTATTTATATATACTTACACACCAAAGACTTTACACATTCTACACATTCAAACCAATAATTCATAGTGTGAAGTCAAGTCTTCTCTCTTCTCCTTCTTCCCTCAAAAATCCGGCCACCATGGTGATATCAAGGAAGTGATCATCAAAATTTTTCTAATCAAGTTCTACACAATCTAGTAACACTCTTTGTTTAGGTTTTGAAATAAAAACCTAGGGTGTTTAGGATAAATCCTTTGTTCTTAAACCTCATCAAGCACTTGTAAGCATGAAACTTTATCTTTTACCTTTTCATATATATTTTTCATACATTTTCTTGAAGTCCATATGATCATATTTGTTCAAGTTGTAGTTTTTATTCATGTTTATCAAATGTTATCACCCATATGTGTCCTATTAATTTTTATAACAAGTATGTACTAGTTAGAAGTTTATAAAAATGATAAGTTTGAAAAATGGATCATTAAAGTCTAGTTGTGGTTTTTAGAGGAAATGGTTACATAAATTTTATATATGTTTATTTAAGTTTGTATATATATTTTTAGCCTCACAATGAATATTTATTTTGGTTATGATCAAATGAAGTTGTTTTACTAGTAGGATTGGTGATGAGTAGATTAAGAGATTTTTGTGGTGAAGTTGTGGTTAAACAAGTAGATAAAAATGGTAAAGTTTAAAATAAGCGCGGAAGCGCTGTCGAAATTTATAATTTTTCCGAAAAGTTAGTCATTTTTATAAGTTTTATTAAAGTTTTAGAAAATAGATTTTTAGTTATGAATGTGGCCTTTTGAACGGACTAAAACGGAGTTATAACGAAAAAGATACGTGGTTTTCAAGTTACGATTTAAAAACTACCATTTTCCGGAAAATTGTACATGCAGTCCGAGTTTTAACTGGCCAATCAGTGGCCTTAAACTTTCTGTGAAATCTCCAAAGTTTAAAAATATATTAGTACACTTAATTACCTTCGCGTGGATATAAAGAACTTGAAAAACGGACTTAAAACGAGTGAGTTATGGTTAACCGAATTTTGAGTCAAAAACGTGCTGAAAACACTATTCACAGCGTTAGTAAGCTGTCAGGATTTTAATCAAGGTTTTTGAGGGCCTAAACGGACGTTTCGGGGGAAACGGACCTTAAAAACGAGTTAGTTTTCCTATGTATATGTTACGTCAAGTCCGACGTAAACCGATTTTTCAATTACTAAAACCGTTACATAGTTTTAACTACATTTTCACCATTAACTCAAAAGTAATTATTTTGACATGGAACCGTCACACATTCAAGTAACAATATTTTTATATAACTAGTTTTCAAGTAGCATATTGGGTGATACGTTTTCAAATCATGCATTCACGACAACATATCATAACTCAAGTCATAACATTCATTTTAGGTCGCGGATAGTTTCCGAGCCTCACTTTCATACACTTCATTTTGTTAGCATATAAATCACACCAGGTGAGTTCATACCCCGCTTTTACTCATTTAAATTCCTATAAACTATTTGGGGCGAGATATATGCTTATTTATCCAAACATTTAAACTCTTTTGCCAAACAACTTTACCTATACTTTAGACTTGATTGCGTTATATACTTGATTGGGTTATACTTGATTTCATATGCATATTTGGAACAAACATACAAGAATTAGTGGCTCCAAATTAAGTTGTTGGAAGGCCACTAATTTACAAACATACAAGAATTAGTGGCTCCAAATTAAGTTGTTGGAAGGCTACTAATTTACAAACATACAAGAATTAATGGCTCCAAATTAAGTTGTTGGAAGGCTATTAATTTACAAACATCCCAATATTGATATGTTGGAAGACCTTTGTGGTGACGATTATACTTTTAACTATCTTAATGCACATATTCATGATTTTCATTCTATTTTAGGCAATGGGTTGTGAACACACAGGTTGCAAGTTTTGTATGGGCGGAACTTGGAACTGAGTGGATTTACAATGCCTTTGCTGTGTGAACATTTCTCAAAGTATTTCAAATCATTTTGTTACAAACTTATGAACTCACCAACCTTTGTGTTGACACTTTTTAGCATGTTTATCTCAGGTCTTTAGGTGATAGCATTTCACGGAGCTTTTGGGTCGCATGGCATACCTTGGAGTCTTGTGCTTTTAACAATTACCATTCGACATGTTTTGTAAACTCTTTATGTATTACCAAACTTTGTGTTTTCTTGTTGTGTAAACTTTAACATATGAAATCGAATGGTAAACTTTTCAAAACGTCTCATTATAGAGGTCGTTTTCTGTATCCATACTTTGTGCTATGACGTCGTACCCCAATGACACTATCGTTCCGCTGCGATATTTTGGGGGTGTGACAGATTGGTATCAGAGCCTTGGTTATAGAGAACTAGGTTGCATTTTAGTTCCTAGACTATAACCGCTCTCACATCGATCCTTTCTTTTCCTATCACCTTACACACTTTTCGTGCGCATATGTTTTCTTAAGTATTCCTTCTAGAACCACCTCATTAGATAGCGTAGTTTCCTTGTACCAATAGGGGAGTCCCAAAATCTAGTTGGGTCATCAAAGATATGGAGCTCAGTAATGAGCACTTATCTAACTTGATCTCGTGACAGTTCTTGTTTGATGAGATGCGAGATCGAGCTAAATAAGTGTTACTATAAAGCTGGATAGATTTGATGATTTTGCCCGAGGATGGGAGTTCTCTTGAGGATACTTTGGGAACTGCTGGCGACCAAACCTCGTAAGTGACTTTAGCACCTAACGGAATTTCCTACACACCATGTGCGACTCTCCCTAGATATCTACCCTAAATCCCTCCTTCACCGTTTAGAATCTGATGATAGACTGGCTACCTATTTAAGTAACACCAATCGCCGAGACATGTATGCTTGGTGGTATGTACACGTGTGAAATGAGGCAATTATAATTATGGTGGCCAACATAATTATAAATGCGTCACAACTCACGTGGACATATGCGACCACGCATACGTAGATCGGTGTGGACACCTTAGGAACCAATTTGTGGCGTGGTATTATGTTTGAGGACGTTAAGTATAGACATTGGGAATTCAACGGTTCTTTCCCTTGCAGAAGTAATGGCACCAAAGAGAGTAACACGCAGTACTGGCCGAGGTGGTGCGGCACCAAGAGGTGGAATGACAGGTGGGCGTGGAGGTAGAGGAGGTGGTAGCGACATGGGTAACAATGACAACAACACTGGCGGAAACCCTGATTTTGCCGCCATCATCGCTCAACAACTTCAAATCTTGCTTCCCACTATTGTCACACAAGTTGGAAATCATATGAATAACTCGGGAAACCACGGGAACGGGAATGGCGACACTAACAATGCAGTTGGCAGTAACAACAACAACACCAACAACAACAACAACAACAGAATTGGATGCACATATAAGGAATTTTCGGCATGCAAACCTGTGGAGTTTGATGGTATAGGAGGTGCTTTGGCTTATACTCGATGGGTAGAGAAGACAGAGTCAGTGATCGACATCAGCAATTGTGCCACATATCAGAGGGTGAAGTATGCTGCTTGCTTGTTATCAGGAAAGGCATTGACATGGTGGAACACACAGCTACAGGCTAGAGGCAGAGAGGCAGCTATAGGTATGACATGGGACGAATTTTAGGCGTTATTGAAAGAGGAGTACTGCCCGGACAATGAAATGCAGAAATTGGAAGATGAATTTTATCACCACTCTATGATAGGGGCTGGTCACGCAGCCTACACTGACCGATTTCATGAGTTAGCCAGACTAGTTCCTCATCTAGTTACCCCTGAGTCCAAGAGAATCTCGAGGTACATATATGGTCTTGTCCCCAAAATCCGTGGAACTGTGAAAACAACTGAGCCATCTACAATACAAAGTGCGATACTGAGGGCAGGAACCCTGACAGACGAGATGGTTAGAAATGGTACCTTGAAGAGCAGTGATAAGAGGAAGGAAGCAAGTGGGTCGAATAAGCAGATAGACGTGGTAGCAGACAACAAAAGGGCAAGAGTTTTTGTGGCAACTGGTACTGAACAAAGAGAGTATGCGGGTACACATCCCAAGTGTGCTAAATGTGCTTATCATCATCCGAAGACCAAACCCTGCCGCTTGTGTACAAATTGTAATCGATACGGCCATTTTAAGGAGCAGTGTAAAACACAGATTGGCAACATGAGAAATAATCAAAGGACTTGCTATGAATGTAACAGCCCGAATCACTTCCGGAATAATTGTCCTCAGTTGAATAAGCCACAGATGCAAGCTCCTCTAGCTGTGGCAATTGAAGGAAATAACCCAAACCCTGTACTCAATATCAGTCCACCCCGAGGTCGAGCATTCTATATAGGGACCGAGGAAGCCCGCAATGCGTAACTGGTACGTTCTTCCTAGACCATTAAGTGATCCACCGTATTATTCAGATTCAGTGAGTCTCGTTAGATAAGAAACCTAGACGCGTAAGTTTTGGCATAAACACTTTGACCATACATTCTGATTTCTCGAAACCTAAGAGTAGAACTTTAAGTATCAGCGATTGAATCGCGAGGACGCGATTCTTCTATCAGGGGAAGAATGCCACAATTCTCAATTTCCGATCATTTCTCATATTCCATATTCATCATTTCATAACGGTTTGTGCATGGTTTTGCATTTCACATTAAACGTTTATTTTCTTATTAAATAAACGCTATCGCGTAATTAATTATTTTGAACACTTGATCCGATACTTCCAAAAACTATCCCGATATATTTTTATACTTACATTTAGTTTATAAAAACAATATTTTGAGTTTACCCGGTGTTTTAAATTTATTTGGTATATAAATTGTTAAATTTATATTATTACGACGCTTTTCTTAAAAACTACACGATAATTATTATATCACTCAAATTTTACAAGAAATGTATTTTTATAATTTTTATGACCTAAATATATTTTATCTTGACCCGTGAAATTTATTTTATCTAACGCTACCTTAAATATTCAAATGTGTATACAACTTACTAATCTTATCTAACAATACTACAAGTTACTACTATCCTCAAATAACTTTACTTCTACTACATTTATACTTTTACATATTAATAATAAATATATTTATATCTATCATTAAATACATGATCCAACAAGATATGCAAGATCTTTTATTTATATATACTTACACACCAAAGACTTTACACATTCTACACATTCAAACCAATAATTCATAGTGTGAAGTCAAGTCTTCTCTCTTCTCCTTCTTCCCTCAAAAATCCGGCCACCATGGTGATATCAAGGAAGTGATCATCAAAATTTTTCTAATCAAGTTCTACACAATCTAGTAACACTCTTTGTTTAGGTTTTGAAATAAAAACCTAGGGTGTTTAGGATAAATCCTTTGTTCTTAAACCTCATCAAGCACTTGTAAGCATGAAACTTTATCTTTTACCTTTTCATATATATTTTTCATACATTTTCTTGAAGTCCATATGATCATATTTGTTCAAGTTGTAGTTTTTATTCATGTTTATCAAATGTTATCACCCATATGTGTCCTATTAATTTTTATAACAAGTATGTACTAGTTAGAAGTTTATAAAAATGATAAGTTTGAAAAATGGATCATTAAAGTCTAGTTGTGGTTTTTAGAGGAAATGGTTACATAAATTTTATATATGTTTATTTAAGTTTGTATATATATTTTTAGCCTCACAATGAATATTTATTTTGGTTATGATCAAATGAAGTTGTTTTACTAGTAGGATGAACTAATCTTTTTAAAA